>CM021790.1:6362048-6421360 GCA_011076525.1 Nettapus auritus | reverse complement strand
ATAGTTATAGATCCACAATCGACACCACCCCATCATTCCCAAGAAGGTTTGGAGTTCTTTTACCATTTGGGGTCTCTGAGTTTGGCATATTGCTTCTTTACGAGCTTGGCCCAAAGTCCTTTGTCCGGCACTAATCTCATACCCCAGATAAATCACTTTACTTTGTATTATTTGAGCTTTCTTTTTAGACACTCGATACCCCTGGAGTCCCAAAAAGTTTAGCAGGCTTACCATCCAAGCCCTGCAACTGCCCTCTGTTTTAGTGGCAATCAAGATGTCATCCACATACTGCAGCAGTTTCCTTTCCTCAGACGGATTCCCTTCCCAGGATTCTAGAACCTTTGCGAGTTGGTTACCAAAGATAGTAGGACGGTTTTTAAATCCCTGTGGCAACACCGTCCAGGTGAGCTGAGTTTTACGGCCGCTCTTGGGACTTTCCCATTCAAATGCAAATATTTTCTGGCTGGCTTCGTGGAGAGGAAGGCAAAAGAAGGCATCTTTCAAATCTAAGACAATAAACCAGGTCAGTTCAGGTGTCAATGCTGTTAATAAAGTGTAAGGACTTGCTACCACTGGATAGAGGTCTTCAGTAACCCTGTTTATTGCTCGCAAGTCCTGAACCACTCACTGTATATGAGCCATCAGGCTTGCGAATGGGCAGTATGGGGGTATTGAAATTGGATTTGCACTCTTTCAATAGCCCAAATTGTAAGAACTTCCCCATTACTGGCTGAATCCCTTCCCTATCCTCCTTCTTAGGGGGATATTGTTAAATTCTTACTGGTTCTTGGCCCTCCTTTAGTTTAACCTCTATGGGCAGAGCATTCTTCAACCTTCCAGGTACATGAGTGGCCCACACGCCAGGGTACGCTTGGTTTAGAATTTCCTCACTAACTGTTCCTTCGGCAGGTAAATTGGTTAAGGATAGACTCAAGATTTGAATGCACTGCTGGTCTTTTACTTTCAAGGTAATTTCTCCTTTTTCAAACGTGATCTTTGCACCCAGTTGTCCCAACAAATCTGTCCCTAAAAGAGCTTTTGGAGAATTAGGCATATATAAGAACTTGTGGATGCCCCATTGTTTTCCCAATTTGTACTTTAGAGGTTCACAAAAATAAGCCTTTTCGCTTTGGCCAGTTGCTCCCTTCACCATAATGTAATCATTTCCTAAAGGCATCAAAGCCTGATTCAAAACTGAATATGTTGCCCCTGTATCTACTAAAAATTCCACCTCCCACTGTTTCTTCCCTAGCTTCATTATAACCTGGGGATCCACTAGGGTAGATTCCCCGGGTCTCCTTCAGTCTTCTTTAACATGAGCTATTGTCTTCCTTGGCAGGTGGTTCTGTTTCTTCTCTTTATTTCTTGGGCATTCTTTTTTCCAATGACCAAACTTCTTACATAGGGCACATTGATCCTTGCCTAGCCAGGGCTGTTCCTGTCTAGGCCTCCATTTTTCTTCTTCCCTAATAGCTGCTATCAGCCTCTCCTGCCCTTGCCTATATCGTTCCTCACTGTTACTGAATATCCTCCATGCTTCGTCCAGTAACACTTCCAAATTCCTGCTCTCTACATGGCATCATTTCTGAAGTTTACACCTAATATCCCCTGCAGACTGGCCCCAAAACAGGGAGACTAACTGTTGTATCCCTACCTCTGGCCCAGGGTCCAGTGGGGTATTACAATGCATTACATCCCTCAATCGATGCAGGAATTCAGTTGGAGACTCAGAGGGGCCCTGCTTAATTGCATATAATGCAGACCAGTTTATGGTCTTGGGAATGGCTTTCTCTATTCCTTTTGATTCCTTTTGATTCCTGATATGCTTATAATTTTTCCATTTCTGCAGATATATTTGGGTTCCATTTCAGATCCTGGAGAGGGAAATATTCCTTAACATCCCTTCCAGTGATTTTATAATAGTCCTCAGCCAATTCCCCATCATTCTGTGAGATATGCTCATTTGGTTCGTGTTAATGTAGAGCAATGCTAGGGCCACATGATAGAATGTGATTGCCTTATACATCCTTGTATAACCATAAGAGTGGGAAATGGAGATGGTTAATGTATGTATATAGTTATTCTGTTTGGTGGTTAATGTATGTATATAGTTCTTGTGTTCTGCAACGGTCATCTGACAGGAACAGCCCGGACCAGTGCTGTTGCTAGGCAGAAGACTGTGGCGGGGGGAAAGCATGTATATGGTCTGGGGTCAAGAAGATTCAAGAAGATTCCAGAAGACGAAAGGGGCATGCTCGAAGGAGGACACGGCCACTAATGAATATGCATTAATAGAGGGGATATAAGCCCGGAGTGGGGACTGTGGGGTGTGCATCTTGGTTGAGCAGAGACTCCCGGTGCAGCCGGCACTGTTCGCTTGCCTTCGTTCTTCTAATAAATTGTTAACTTTAATTGGAATCCGATTTGAGACTCAATCATTTATCACAATTGGGGGCTCGTCCGGGATGGTCTTGGTTCCTGAATTCTGACTTGATCTGGGGGGGCGCCCCACCATTCGGTGGCCCCTAATCGAGTCAGGTCAGGACTAACACCATCCTGAACCTGAATAAAGGCAAGCAAAGAATTTGATTTTTTATATAAGCTCCCTTGCCGACTGCAGCATTAGGTTTTGCCCATAATTCTGCATGCAAAGATCTGAACGAAGACAACGGAATCGTGAGTATTTGAAGTGTGTTCCGTTCAGATGGGTGGGATTCGGTTGCCTCTGTGTGTGCAAGAGTGTGACTGAGATGGAACCTAGTTCTGAAGCGAGTGTGGAGGTCTTCTAACCGCGGTTCCAATCTCCCACGAGGGACTTGGCCAGTGAAGGACCGAAGTGAGTGTTATAGGATTCATGGGTGGGTGATAGGTCCTAAACCCCCTGCAAGACACTCTTGCAAGGCAACCAAGGGCTGTAGGAATTGCCACAGTAAAATTCCTAGATGAGTCAGACAAAATCGAAGACCCGGGACCAGAAAGAAGGGAGCAAATTACCAGACATACCACCAGAAAGTCCATTAGGGATAATGATTAAAAATTGGAATAATAGGGGACCCAAAGAAGAACAAAGTAAATTAAAATTGGTGCAGCACTGCATGATAGAATGGCCAAAGAAACCTCTAAGACCACATGTCTCCTGGCCTGGTTTTGGTTCTTTTGATGATTGGATTTGCCAGGCTTTGAATATATATGTTAATTTAAAGAAACCTTTTAGTCAGGAGGAAAGTGATTATGCGGAGTTATGGATTAGGACTTCACATCCTTTTTCAGGCCCAATATTTACACTAAAAACTGATTAAAAGTTTAAGGAGGAAGAGGAAAGACAACAAAAAGGAAAGGATGATGAATGGGAGCCATTGGAAAAATTACCACCCCCATATCCTAACAATCTACCCCCGGTGGCGGCTCCCCCTCCGGTGACCGTGGTATCCCCACCGGTAACACCATTGCCACTGCCTCCACCACCAACAGACCCCTCAGAGGCAATCAGGCATCGGGTTCATGGCAGGTCCATGACATCGGGCGGCGGCGGTGAGCGCGGAGGAGCAGCACGGTGCGTGGGGCGTGGCGGGCCCCGAGCGTGGCCCCGGCACCAGCACCGTCCCGCTGGGCTCTGCTCAGCTGCCTGCCGCTGTTGGCACCCCCGCCGCGCCGCCGGACTGCCAGCCAGGGCCTTTCTTACCTTTAGTGCCCCTTTAAAGGTGTATACTCCACACAATGTCAGAAGTGTTTTGCAACAAAAAGCGGAAGAATGGTTGACGGATGGCCGAATCCTAACGTGTGAAGCAATGCTGGTTGACTCCCCTGATGTAGAGCTAGGAGTGACTTCAGATCAGAGTCCACCACAATTTTTGTTTGGAGAACCATCAGAAAAATGACAACATAATTGTTTAGAGGTAATTGAGTCTCAGACTAAGGTGAGATCAGATTTAAGGGATACTGAGTTGGAGAAAGGAGAAGCATTATTTGTAGATGGCTCCTCCCAAGTAGTGGAAGAAAAAAGAAAATCAGGATATGCAATAATTAATAAGGACCTAGAACTGGTGGAATCGGGGCCTTTGAGCCCATCCTGGTCAGCTCAGGCTTGTGAGATGTATGCCCTATGTATGGCTCTGGAACTATTAAAGGGGAAAAGTGGGACTATATTTACAGATTATAAATATGCAAGTGGGGTGGTCCACGCTTTCAGGAAAATTTGGGAAGAAAGAGGTTTAATTAACACTCAGGGGAGGAATCTTACACATCAAGAATTAATAGTAAAAATTGTAAAGGCATTAAGAGAACCAAAGAAGATAGTGGTACATGTGAAAAGACACTAAAAGGGATTAGATTACCAAACCAGAGTAAATAATTTAGCAGCCAAAGAAGCCCAGGAAGCAGCCTTGAGAACTCAGGTCGTTAAAATTAATGTAGTACAGGAGGAAGAAAGATGAGAAGAAGGAGAAAAGAAGTTTACCCCTGAGGAACAAACAAAATTGGAGAAGATAGGTGCTAAGTTAGAACAAGGAAAACGGACACCGCCCGATGGGCAAGAGATATTACCAAAAGCCTACATGAGACAAATATTAGAACGATTGCATGCACAAACACACTGGGGTACAAGGGTGTTAAGTGATCATTTCCTTAAACAATTTGGTTGCATTGGGATTTATGAAATAGCAAAGCAAATTACACAAGGTTGTTTAACTTGTCAGAAGGTAAATAAGAAAGTGTTTCGACAAGTAGCTGCGAAAGGGAGAAGAACAGCTTACAGACCTTTCAAGAAAGTACAAGTTGATTTCACTGAATTACCTAAGATAGGGAGGATGAAATATCTGTTAGTAATAGTAGATCATTTAACACGATGGGTAGAAGCTTATCCTGTAGCATGGGCTACGGCACAAATGGTGGTAAAAATTTTGTTAGAGCACTTAATACCTAGATATGGGATAATCCAGTACATTGATTCTGATCAGGGTACGCACTTCACTTCTAAAATAATAAAATTATTATGTCAATCATTAGGCATTCAGTGGGAATAACCACACTCTGTGGCACCCACAAAGCTCAGGGAAAGTAGAAAGAATGAATCAAACAATAAAACAACAATTGGCTAAGTTAATGATAGAGACACAAATGCCTTGGACAAAATGCTTACCATTGGCACTTTTAAACATTAGAACTAAACCACACATTGAGATTGGATTATCACCATATTAAATGTTATATGGTATGCCTTATTTTCAAGGGATGCCCCTTGGAAACAATGTAGTTGAGGATTCTAGTATCCAAAAATACATAATTACCATTGGAAAAAGATTAAAGGAGCTAAGAGAAATAGGGATGATAGCTCAAACACCACCTTTAGGATTCACAATTCACCAGTTGAAACCAGGAGACAGGGTTCTAATAAAAACATGGAAAGAAGAAAGCTTATCTCCCTTCTGGCAGGGACCTTTTCTTGTTTTATTAACCACAGAAACAGCTGTAAGAACTGCTGAAAAAGGATGGACGCATGTGTCACGAGTGAAAGGTCCAGTGGAAGAGCGGAAAGTAACATCTGAACCAGGAGAAACTAAACTAACCATCAGACCGACTTGAAGGAACTTTCGTCACAGAGTATAAGCTAACTTGCTGTGGGAATTTTATTATAATTACTCCTGTAGAATTAGTAAACAGGGAAACTCCTAAATGAATATTTATTAAGGGAGGGGATTTGTAAATAACAGGGATCAGTTAAGTGTTATCCACATTATACATCGAGTTTTTGGACATAGCTTGTAATTTAGAAAAGGAGCTAATTCTAAAAGGACACCCTTAAGGAAGAGGGCAAGGCTGGATAGGGAACCGGTGCTGCAGCCAGAAAAGTCTGCCAAGGGCTGCAACCCCTTTGGGCTGTGACTGCCAATCACCATGACCCTTACTGGACCTCTTCTAATCCTATTTGGGGTCAGTGTCTTGACCCAAGCTACGACAAACAACTGCAGTCAATGTGTAACAACTACTAGAAAAGGAGGGGTGAGCTCCCAAACATTGGTGTATCATACAATCTATGAATGTAAAGGGCAAAAAATAGGAAGCTGCATTTTTAATCTAACTCAATATGCTCTGTGCAGGGAAGGTGACAGGACCGTATGCTATGATCCAAAAGAACTCCCTTATCAATACTGGGTAGAAATGAGGATAGATTCGAAAGGAGGTGAACTAATTGGAATTAGTGAAGTTGTAACAATTTAAATACCTCAGTGTCGATAGCCTTTGATGCCTGTGATATCATAAAGATCCATATACTACTTGTGGAAGCTTGCGTTAGAGGGGATACTATAGTAACCAGACCAAATACCTTTGTCCTAGAAAGGGGGGGGAAGTGGCTTCTATGTGTTATGATTTATGGGACAGGAGTTATCATTACTGTAGGACCTCAAATTGGGGTTGGAGCACGAATCCCAGATGGGGATGGCCTCAGCAATGTGCGGGAAGAGGATTAGAAGCCAAGACTGAAAATGGAAAAGCTTTCCCCAGTTGTACAGACCAGACTTGTAACCCTGTAAATATAACCCTTTATAATTTAGAAAACTGGAAATTGGGTACAGAAATGGGACTTAAAATATACGGAAAGGGAAAAGACCCAGATGTAATTATCAGAATTGAAATAAAGGAAAGGGCAAGAGAGACAGTGCAACACAGGCTGTTACTCAATTCATTCTATCACAAAATGGAAACAGAAGTAAAATATGAAATCCCCACAGTTGCTAAAAACCTATTTGTAAATCTGGCCAAAAATATTGCTAAATCATTGAACATAACTAACTGCTATGTTTGTGGTGGAACAAATCAGGGTGAACGATGGCCATGGGAAGCCGTGGAAAGCAACATAAGCGATCCCCAGGTGTGGAAAACAATGGGAAAGGCTAATAGGAAACAACAGTGGGTGCTCCAAACAAGTACGATTGGAAGGAGTTGTTGGCAAAATCTAAAAAGCTAAGGAAGACCAGTAGGTAACCTGGAGTGTGAAGGAGGTTACCTATGGAATGAAACTCAAAATAGCTGGGATAAGTGGGGAAGCCCATTGGAAATAAATAATCGATTTAGAAATTGGACTAATGGAACACACATACCAAATGGCTGGCCAACTCCTGAGGGGTATTACTGGATTTGTGGCAAACTAGCTTATGCATATTTGCCAGAAAATTGGACAGGATCCTGTGTATTAGGAACAATACAACCCAGTTTTTTCCTGTTACCCATAAATCGGGAAGAGCGATTAGGAATCCCAGTGTATACCGAAGCTGATGAGCTAAGAGAAAGGCACCATAAACGAAATCTACAAATCGGGAATTAGAAAGATAATGAATGGCCTCCTGAGAGAATTATTGCCTATTATGATCCAGCTACGTAGGCAGAGGATTGGTCCTGGGGCTATAGAACCCCTATATATATACTTAATAGAATAATTAGATTACAAGCTGTATTAGAAATAGTTATAAATAAAACTGGAGATGCACTTGGGTTAATTGCAAAACAAAATACCAAGATGAGAACTGCTTTGTATCAAAATCCCTTAGCTTTGGATTATTTGCTAGCACAGGAAGGAGGAGTCTGCGGAAAATTTAACCTTAGTAAATGTTGTTTAGAGATTGATGATGAAGGAAAAGCTGTGAATGAACTTGTAAAAGAAATGAAGAAAATTGCACATGTCCCAGTTCAAACTTGGAATGCAATTGATTTAAGAGAAGTATGGGGGAACTTTCTGGGTGGTGGTTGGCTCACTAGGATTGGAATAGTTGTATTGGAAATATGTGGAGGATTGTTAATAATTCCATGTTTAATACCCTGTTTTACCAGATTAATACACTTGGTTATACAAGGAATGTGAATATATGTGGTACCTGTTGAAGGGAAGACCCATTCCCTGATGATACTGAAAACAAAAGAAGATCCAAAATTGGAACCAATTTGGCAAGTATTGACTCAATTGGAAAGGAAAACATGAATCAATACCATGAAAAAGGAAACGGGGGATTGTGAGATATGTTCATTTGATTTGTGTCAATGTAGAGCAATGCTAGGGCCACATGATAGAATGTGATTGCCTTATACATCCTTGTATAACCATAAGAGTGGGAAATGGAGATGGTTAATGTATGTATATAGTTATTCTGTTTGGTGGTTAATGTATGTATATAGTTCTTGTGTTCTGCAACGGTCATCTGACAGGAACAGCCCGGACCAGTGCTGTTGCTAGGCAGAAGACTGTGGCGGGGGGAAAGCATGTATATGGTCTGGGGTCAAGAAGATTCAAGAAGATTCCAGAAGACGAAAGGGGCATGCTCGAAGGAGGACACGGCCACTAATGAATATGCATTAATAGAGGGGATATAAGCCCGGAGTGGGGACTGTGGGGTGTGCATCTTGGTCGAGCAGAGACTCCCGGTGCAGCCAGCGCTGTTCGCTTGCCTTCATTCTTCTAATAAATTGTTAACTTTAATTGGAATCCGATTTGAGACTCAATCATTTATCACAATTCTTTAAAATTAGTTGTGCGAGATGTGTTCATTTGATTTGTGTCAATGTGGAGCAATGCTAGGGCTACATGATAAAATGTGATTGTCTTATACATCCTTGTATAACAAGACTGGGGAAATGGAGATGGTTAATGTATGTATATAGTTTGGTGATCAATGTATGTATATGGTTCTTATATTCGGTGGTTAATGTATGTATATAGTTCTTGTGTTCTGCAATGGTCATCTGACAGGAACAACCTGGACCAGTGCTGTTGCTAGGCAGAAGACTGGGGGGGGGGGTGGAGTATGTATGTGGTCGGGGGTCAAGAAGATTCGAGAAGATTCCAGAAGATGAAGAAGGCATGCTCGAAGGAGGACACGGCCACTAATGAATATGCATTACTAGAGGGGATATAAGCCCGGAGTGGGGACTGTGGGGTGTGCATCTTGGTCGAACAGAGATTCCCGGTGCAGCCAGCGCTGTTTGCTTGCCTTCATTCTTCTAATAAATTCTTAACTTTAATTGGAATCCTATTTGAGACTCAATCATTTTATCACACTATCAATACTAAAGAAGAGAAGGAAACCTTGCACTTAACTACTATTTTTATTCCCTTTGTCAAGCAGTCAAAAGCAGTTACTAATATGAGAACCCAGCTTTTCTTCTTTTTATTTTAGATTTGGGAAAATTCCTTGTCAAAAAAATATTTCCTGGAAAGTACACTAGTGTTTGTGTGAGTAAAAGGTTCCAACCTCTTATTATTAATTGGTAAGAACTATTTCATCCACTTTTGTCCAGAAAAGTCAGAAATAATTTGCACAGAAATGTGCAGCGTTTTAATGAAAGGATTCAGAATCACTCTAATTTGAACTTTATCTGCTCTGATTGCAGGTTTTATTATGTTTAGCATCTTAAAAAAAAATAAATAAATAAATAAATAATTAAAAAAAAAAACTGACTTCACATCAGGGAAAAAAAAAAAAAAAAAAAAAAAAAAAACTGCTTGTGGCTAAATAAAATCTGTTGCAGCTCTGATCATCAAGAACTCATTGGCTGTTAAATAAGCCCTACACCCTAACGACCCCTCGCGGCCCAACACCCTAAAAACCGCTTCTGCCCTCACTACCAGGAAGCCCTGCACACCACTTCTGCCTCTGGTTCTTCCCAGCCATTCACGGAGTTTTTCCACCCTCAGTGAAGGCACGCTGTGATGCCACTTCCACACTGGGTTCCTCTAGCCAATCACAGATTGTTTCCGCCCTTATTGACGGCATGCCGTGGCGCAACTTATGCCCTCAGTAAGCCTAACACTGACCCCAATCCAACGCTAACCCTAACCCCAACCCGAGAACTCCCGGCATGCTCTGTGCACCCAACATGGCCACCCAGCCACCTAATGCTCAACAACTACATCTCCCAGCAAACCCCGGAATCTCAAAATGGCCACCCGGCAAGCGACTTCCCGAGAACTACACCACCCGGCATGCTCTGGGCACCTAACATGGCCTCCCGGAAGTCCAGTGCCCGAGAACTACATCTCTCGGCATGCTCTGAGCACCCATAATGGCTACCCGGAAGCCCAGTGCCGCAGAACTACACCTCCCGGCATTCCCCACACTTCCAACATGGCTGCATTGCAGGTCCAGTGTTCGAGAACTACGTTTCCCAGCATTCCGTGTGTTTTCAACATGGCCACCCGGTAGGCGCGTTCTCGAGAAATACACCTCCCGCAATGCTTTGGGAAGCCAACATGGCCTCCCGGAAACCCAGTGCTCAGCGTTTCCCGGGACGTTGAGCCTCGCTGTTGGCCGTAGGACGGCATTATTTGCCCTCCTATGCTCCCCCCTTCTGTTTTGTTTTTCTGGGGGTTCCCCCCCCCAGTTTTGGGAGTTTCCCCTAAATTTGGGGGTTTCACCTCTCCATTTCCGGGTTCTTCCCCACAATTTTGGGGTCCCTTCCCCTAATTTGGGGCTTAAATCTAACCCTAACCCCAAATTGGATGAAAGGAGCATTTTCCATTGTGACAGACATCAAAGCCAACTATGTCTCTCGTTGGTTGCGGAGTCCTGCTGGCAGTATCACCAGCTCTCACACAATCCCAACTAGCTTTTGAGGTCTGCTCCATCTGTCCTTGGCAGTGGGAAGTTCTTCCAGAATCAGACAGACTGGAATTCGTTCCTCGGTGGGGCTGTGGCTCTGTAAGGCTTTGCTTTCTCCCCTCACTCCCCCTTTATTTCCAAGCTTGAACTTGCCAGCGGCAACCTGCGCCTCCCGGCCCCGGCTCGGGGAAAGACCGGCAGCGAACCTCGGAGCCCACGTGGCCGCCCAGCACCATAGAACTACAGCTCCCAGCATGCCTCGGGACGGAGCAGTCCATCCAACCCAGGGGGGAGTTGGCCAAGCGCACACACCGCCCCCCCCCCCTGCCGGGCTTCCACCCCGGCCACCGCGGCCACGGCCCTCCCCCCCCCCCCCCCCCGCCGCCTCCCGCTGCTCCCCCCCCTCTCCCCCAGCGCCCCGAAGCCCCGCGCAGTGCAGACCCCGCCTCACTCCCGGAGCGGTCTGGTCCGGTCCTGCGCGGAGCCACCCCCGCCCCACACAAGGGCCATTTCTGCAGAAGCCGCCGACCGCATGGCGCCCCTACCGTCCCGTCCCCGACCACCAACCTCGTTGCGCACCGCGCCTTAGCGTCCCGTCCCGAGCCCGGCCCGGCGGGCCTCCCGCTCCAGGGAAGGGCGCCGCCATTTTGTCGCGGGCAGGGGAGAAAGGGCTCACCTGGGAAAGGGGAGAGGCAAAGCATTAGAAAGTAGAAAGAGGGCAGGAGGAGCAGCAGCTGGTTGGTTGGTTGGTTTGGTTTGGTTTTTTCCTGGCTTAGCTCAACAGCGTGCAGACTGCAGACAAGAGAACCTGGGGTGTTCCTAGAAGCAACAATCCCTGTGCTTTTGCTTCAGCTGTGATTATTGAAAGGACAACATGGCCAAGCAACTAACTGATTTATTTTTTTTTTTTTCAACTGGAATTAGCTCAAGCCGTTCTTTTACACAGGAAGAAAAATGTAGGAGCATAACAGATTACACTCAACACACCCCCAAAAAAATCAATTCCATGTAATAACATCACTCGCAGGAAAAATCACATACTTGGAGGCTTCTAGAGTGCACTGGGATGCATGTAGGAAGCTCTAGAGCACACTGTAGAGCCCTGCAAGGTCTACAGGGCAGGCTCGGGTACACCACAGGGGCCTGGAAGCCTTGCAGGTGTCACTAGACTACACTGAGAGGTTCCTAAAGTCTCTGGGGTACACTTGGAGGCCTCTAGTGCACTGTAGAATGCACTGGGGGGACCCCGAGGCCTCTGTGGACACCTAGAACATATTGGGAGGGGACAGAAGGACTTTAGGAAGTCACAGAGGGAATGGGAATATCCCAAAAGGCATCCTGGGAATAACAACGAGCACTAAGAGGGTTGGGGGGCCTGTAGGGGGTGCTGTAATGCCGATAGGCAACCCTAGAGAGCACTGCAGAATCCTGCAGGGCTTTCTGGGGGTACTAAAGCTCACTGGGATGCTCTGGTAGACCTGTGGGGGTACTAGAGAAGAATGAGGGGTCATGGTGGACCTCTTGTGTGTGCCAGCTGGCCTTTAGGGCAGTCTAGAGCACACTGGAGAGATATGTGAGTTCCATAGCTGGTGCTAGAGCACTTTTGGGAGGCTTTTTAGTGCACTGGGAGACTTCTAAGTGGTGCTACAGTTGACTGGAGAGACCTGTGAGATGTCCAGGAGGATTTAGAACACAGTGAGGACACTGGCAGCCTTCTGAGGGAGCCCTAGCATGCACTGGGATATCTCTAGTGCTCTCTAGAGTGCACTTGAGGGCTCTGGGATGCCTGCAGAGCAGGCATCCGGCAGGGGTAGGGGTGGAGTCGGGGGCCTCTAGAGTGCACTGGGATGCATCTAGGGGATGCTGGAGCACACTGCTCCCATTCATGCCCGAACGGCGGCGCTACTGCGCATGTTCGCGGGGCACTGCTTGTGTATGCTCTCGCGGCAGCACAACTGCATTACCATCCGTGTACGCGTACCGGCACTTACGGCGCATGCCTGAGTGCGGGCACTTCTGTGCATGCTCGCCGCTCTGCCTTTGTTCTTGCCTGCACTGTGCGTGTTGCCTCTGGGTCTGCGACCGCGCATGTGCCGGGTTTTGATGACCAGAGGGCGTCAGTGAGTGCAGTGCTGCCAGAGCTATGCGCAGGGAGATGCTGTGTTTGCGACTTTCGATCACAAGGTGGCACAAGTGAGTGTGTAACAGCTACTGCGCATGCATGCCACGCAGTACTTTTTCCGATTCGCTTCTAACGATTTAAACGGGAACTGTGCAGAAAAAGACACGAAGCTGGTGGGAGACTGCACCTCTCACCCCTGCATCAGAGGAGAAAAATTACCCCTTGCCGTGTGTGGCTATTTACTGGCAGTAAAGCAAACGACAACTCCTTGTGGCATGCAAAAACTACAGAGACTGGCTGGAAGTCTGGTGCCCAAAGACTACAAGTCCCAGCATGCTGCAGGACTCAACATTTTCTGACCCTACAGCAACACACACCCCCACACAACCACGCACTCCGTTACTTGCTCCCACATGTGGAATCCATGAGGAACCTGGTGTGACAGTTCTTACCTCTGTGTCCATCTTGGCACAACCCCCCTGTAGCTTCTCGACCCCTTTCCCAGCCTTCCCTCAGGGCAGCTGGTCGCACAGCTGTCCCCCAGATGGACCCAGCACCTCCAGTGCCATCTCCACAACCCCCAATAGTCTCATGAAAGCCCAGCCACACTCACTTTCTCCCTGACTCTGTCCACAAGAGCTGGCAACTACTCCTTTGTCAGAGAACAGCCCCCTTACACAGGCGGGGCCATCTCCTCCTGCCTCCATCGGGCTCCTCCAGACCCATCATACAGCTGCTACCCTTCAGGAATGCTGGGCCACCACCTGATACATTCCCACACCCACACTTGCACTATTTAACCTGCTTCCCTGAACATAGTGACAGCCACTTACTCTGTGCAAAGGGACTGCAAACACAAGCAGGAGCGCAATAAACAAAGCAGCTGTTTATTCATGTACATCAGTGCCTGGAGGGAGGCTGCTGCATGGCTGATGGCCCCTATGCACCCATTTCCCCCCATTTCACCTCAGAAATCAACACTGGATCAGCACTCATCTGTCCCACGCTGATCTGTTGCTTTCTGCTACTGTAGACTGTAGAGCTGGGCTGGAGGAAGGAAAAATAAGGCCAGGGAGCAGGACAGAGGTGTAAGGAGAGAAAAAGAGAAGTGCCATCTAGACAGGTGGGTATAGCAAGAAACAATGGGCCAGGCAGCAAGACATAGAGATTTGCAGGGGAAGGTGAGACAGATGCAGATGGCAGTGATAGAGGAAGAAAAAGGGAAAGAGAGGGGAGCAGGGAGCCAGGAGCATGGATACATGGTACAGTGGGAGATGGTGGACCTTGAAGAAGCTTCTTTCTTGGTCTCTCTGACAGCTTCCTCCTTTGTAGATCCCGTTGCTTGGCTGCCATCCACCTAAGAGAATGCACTGGCATCTTACAACTTTTATAACATTAGAAATAATAACTAACTAGTGAGTGTCTCGCACATACCCATTCTGTAACCATACAGCACTTTTAGTGACATACATAGATCATGCCATGCATGCCGGTGACCCAGTCTGTTGAGGATGGCTAAGAGGGATCCTTCTTCCCCCACAGACAACAGCTTTCTTGTCTGCAGGTGGAGGCAGCTTCCAGCCACACCCACTTCATTTCAGTCTTCATCTGCCTTATTTTTTTGCTGGTCTTATCTTCAGCCACAGCAGTTCCTGTCAAAAGTGAGCAATGAGTCCACCTTCCCCGTTTCACCCATGCCACTACAACAGTGAGGCAAAATCCTGCAAATTTAAGCCAGATGAAGTCAATGACATCCACAGCAGAGGACAGTATAACATAGCCCTCACTGCTAGCCCTGAGAGAGGAAGAGAACACACAACTGTTATCAACAGGTATTATCCAAATCTATTTTAGGCTAGCACCCTTCCTTCCGTATGAGTTTCTGTACCGCTCTTCCCTGAATTGACTCAAACCAACTTCAAGGTTGGTCCTGGAGCTAGAGGCAGCCATGCAGGGCAGCCAGTGTTGGGGGAGTCTCTGTGGAAGCTCTGAGAAGCTGGGGAGGCATTCAGCATTTGTAATTGTTGGGGGGGAGGGGGTGGAAGAGACTATTATCTTCTTCCCATCCTCCCTTCTGCCAGTTCTCCACTCATTCCCTGGGGCTGCCTCAGCTTAACTGACAGGAACCAGTCAAAGTTTTCCCAGGCAAGTGTGCCTGGCAGACCCAGCCCACAAGCCACTGTGTACCCACCCTGCTCTGGGGCTCCTGGCTCTCTGTGTGCATGGCCACCCAGGGCTTCACAAGGCCATAGGAAAAACCCCAGTAGTGGCTGCCCCTGCCCCACAACCCCTGCCCACACCCAGCAGGCTGTGCCCCGCAGTCCTCCGGCACCAAGCCTCTCCATCACATCATCCTGGGGCAGTCAGGAGACACCCCTGAGCCTGCCACCGCCAAAAGGTCCCGCAAGCCACACTGGTGGTCCCAACACTCACCTGGTGCCACTAACACTGATGCTGAAATGAAATGCTTTCTTAGTGCCACCATGCTGCAGAGAGTACAGCACTGCTACTGGGAATGAGCAGAGTTGGGTGCTGCAGTTCTGCATTTTGGGCATGGGGAGGCAGTAGCGATCATGGCAGCACTACTTGAGTTATGTGTGGAGCAATCCTGTTATAATAAAATCCCAGGAGAGGTCCTCAGGATACAACAGGGGTGAAAAGATGCTGTAGAACCAGGGGAGGACTGAGGGACACAATAAAGGGTTTTGCAGGAGTCCAGAGAAAACTGTAATGGTCCTGAATGGGTGAGTGGGACAACATGTCCACTCAGAAGTCCAGCATCAGAACACAACATGTCCCTGCATGCATCTTTGCGTATGTATTTGTAAGTTTGGAATCCTCCTCTCCCCATCCCAGAAGCAACCCGCATAGCTAGGAGCACACTTTTCAATAAGGTGCAAAGGGACTACAGGAACCATGGCTATGAGTTAGAAGAATAAAACAATTGTTTAATGAATGCACATAAACAATATGTGGGAGTGACTCTGCCGTGGGGCTCGATGCCAGTCCCCTCCCCTGACCCTGGGGTATCCTTAGATACTCTTAGATACTCTACTAAGAGTTGTTAGTAGAGCAGAGTTCATGAGTCTGAGGAAAGATTGGTGCTGATCTTGATGTGGTAAATCACTGACAGTAACTGTCAGCTTTCTCCCCACCAGCTTTTTTTTTTTTTCTTTTTTTTTTTTCTTCTCCCCAGGAAAGCATTCCATTATGTAATTTGAAATTAAAAAGCTATGATCTCACCTGTCTATGCTTCTGCTCTACTGCTAGACTAGTGCCCAGATGTGAACTTGCACAGCTGTCAGCTTGTCTGCCTGTCAGACTTCAGATGTCTGACTGTCATACTAACACAGTATTAAAACAAGATCTCAGATCAGAATACAGAGCTGAAAACTTGGTGGCACAGGGAACGATTACTGTAGAGATCTTACTCAGAAGACTAGTGTACACACATTAGAAAAGTCTTTCAATTGTTCTTTGTAGGTTTGGTTTAGGCCACCATTCATATTAGACCCTATGCAAGAATCAGTCCCTAAGATTGCATTAAGCTGTACTGCCACCAAACCTACCCCCTACATCTGCACTGTGAAGAATTCACTTAACGTTTGGGGTTCTCTCGGTTCCACCAACCAGTCTCTTCTTAAGGGAAGCAGTACCTGCTGACAAAGAGTGAATTGATTTTGACAACCAGTAACACTGTTCCTTCGGTTACTAACACTGCCTCAGAAGACTTACCCTGTGGCTAATCCCTACTCATATATGATGCAGTCTTGTAGGCAGCAAGGAGGAACCCAGCAAGGTTTGAAGCTGGTGGGAGGTGCATCAGCCTCCAGCGGGGCTGATGTGGCAGCCAAACAGGTTAGGAGTCACCTGGCTGAGCCTCCCCTTTTACCTTGATGTAATGTAACTGCATCAGCACTAACTGACCAATAAAAAATAAATAAATAAATAAATAAAATAAGGCAAGGACTATCCTCTGCTTGTCTTACTGTGACAGGAAAAGGAAATGCTGGTGGTCCCCAGGGAGTAATCTGTCCTCTGCTTGGCCTCTGAATGGCCTGTGTCCCAGTCCCAGCAGTGTCTGGTCATCCATCCTGTTACCCTGTGGCATGGGAGCAAAGGCGCACAGGACCACAGTCACCAGGCCAACTCCAGACAGTGAAGAGAGATAAAGAGACACCTGGGGTCATGGAGGCTTGGGGATGGGAACACGGCTGGTTTGTAGTTGCTACAACTACTGGAGCACTATTTGGCAGTGGGCTTAAAGATTTTATGCAAGGATTTGGACAGTGGGGGTGGGGGTTGTAGCAGGTCTTTCAGGTGGTGTCAGAGGCACTTGTGTTGGGCAGGCTTCACAGGTAGTTTTGATACTGTAAAAGTGGAGTGGTTCAGGTTTGGGGGTGGTTTTGCAGTGCAGGGGCCTTGGAGGTATTTGGTGATCTTGGGGCAGGTTCTATTGACATGGGGCTTTGGGGGCATCTGCAGAGCCCTCGTGCTGAGAAAGTTCACAAGCAGGAGGTCAGGGTGGGGATTATCTACCAGGGGGGTTCTAAGTATATGTGGGTGACAGTGCCTTCAAGTACTATATGTACTGTTGACACAGCAGAAGAAGTTGTGGGGGACCCCAGAAGAACATAACATATCCTCAGTCAGAAGGCACCCACAAGGATCGTTGAGTCCAACTCTTGGCTCCATGTAGGACCACTCAAAAATTATATCATACTTCTGAGAGCATTGTCCAAACACTTCTTGAAGTCTGGCAGGCTTGGTGCTATGACCACTTCTCTGGAGAGCCTGTACCTGACCACCCTCTCACTTAAGGTCTTTTCCTGATATCCAGCCTGAACCTTCCCTGAATCAGGGATGAAAACTTCATCAGTGTTGAAAAGTCCACACCCCTTATTGCTTCAGACCCATCTCTCATTCACCTCTACATGTATTTCTCCCAGACCAGCCCTACTCACCCCTCTCTCAGCAACACACAGAACTCTCCCCACACTGACATGCTTGAGTTCAGTACAGGGACACCATATTAAAAGCCCACTTGCAGGCTGTGGTGGTTTTACCGTGCTAGGCAGCTGAACACCACAACCGCTCTCTCACTCCCCCTCCTCAGAGGAGGAGGGGAAGAAGTAAAGGAAAGAACAACTCACGGGTTGAGATAAGGATAATTTAATTAAAGAGGAAGGAAAATATATATATATATTTATATATATTAAGGAAATATTATTAATTAACAATTCAACTAAAGGGAAAAAGGGAAAAAGGAAAGGGGAAAGGGAGGGGGAGAGGGAACAGCAAAACAAAACAAAACAAGTAAAGGCTATATGGAAGTGCAGAGGAAATAAATGATTTTCTACTTCCCACAAATGAGCGATGCCTGACCACGTCCTTGAAGCAGGGCCTCAACGCACGTAGCCGGTGTTCGCGAGGAGGACAGACGTTTTCGCAACGAAAGCCCACCCCTCCTCTCTTCCTCCTTCTTCCACCTTTTATTGCTGAGCGTGACATCATATGTTATGGAATATCTCTTTGGTTGGTTTAGGTCAGCTGCCCTGGTGATGTTTCTTTCTCACTTTTTGCCCACCCCCCAGAAGGGTTAGAGAAAGTCCTGATACTGTGCCAGCACTTCTCAGCAGCAGACACAACACTGGTGTGATAACACTGCTGTTTTAGCTCCAAGTGCGGAGCGTGGCACTGTATGGGCTGCTGCAGGGAAAGTTAACATCCCAGCCAGACCCAGTACACAGGCCTGAGGAGAACCCTTGGGTTCAACCATGGTATTTTACTAATCCTTTTGCATTATACCCCTTCAGACCTTCATATAAACAATGCTTAGCCACTATATCCTCAGCTTTTAAAGATGTCAGTACTGATGGCAGTTAACTTTCTTCTCTCAAACCCTCCTTGCTCTTTCCTTTCTTATTTACACCATGCTTCACAGAGTGCCAGGAACTGCCTTGCCTGGAGGGCATTGGGGGTCGCCTGGTGAGGAGGAGCTGTCCTAAAGCTTGCTATGGCATGATATTGGGCTTGGTGCAGACTGCTCAGTAGTCCGTCTGCCCAGCTGCCCTCAGCCATGCAAAGGTACAGAAATAAAAAATGTCCTTTGTGAGAGTTTTGAAGATGAGGGGACAGACTGCGATGGTTTACGTGGGATTCTAAAGGAAGATGTGTTGAACGTTTGAAGGTATAGTGTGGTTTAAGAATATCTTAGAGAAGTCAGGATGGGTGGTAAAACAATGGCTGTGTCTCAAGATAGTAATAGATGGCTGTCAGTCTGTAACTGTTTGGAAGATGATGGGAAGGGTAAGGAAGCGAATTAATGTAATGGAAGAGGCAGTTCAAAAGGAGATGTGAAGTCTGTAAGAGCAGTGATGGAGCAGTAACTGAGGGATGCTGCTGAAGTCAGGAAGGGGCTACGCTTCCAGGCTAGTTGTGCTTTGAGGTATTAGGCAGGTATCAGGGTATAATGTTTTACCTGTCTCCCACTTGAACTGTTCTTTTCTCCTTTGTGATCTAGACCCTAATTTCCTAAGTACTAGCCTAAAAATGCCTGACTGTAACTTGATTCTGAAACAGGTGCTGCACACTAGATCCCTGTACTGTTGACTAAAGCAGTATCTCCTATGCAGAGAAATGGTTGACTTTTTTTTTTTTTTTTCTTTAATGGGTATAGATGCTAGATGGATGTCTCCACTAATTGAGTTAAGAGTATATAAATATGCTAAGTGGAAGCTGTGTGTCAAAAGTGACTTCAGCCTTGACCCTGAACAGACAATGAGGCAATGGTAAGTTCTAACATTCTTTTCAGCATTGAGATTCTTGTTGTTTCTCTTTTACATTACAAATTGTGTTGTCATTTTGCATTTCCATTTCAAGCTCACATATGCACTTTTGCTATCTCACATGGCTGTACAGTATATATTTCCTCACAGCTTGCTTTCATAACTTAGAAATTTCCTCAGAAGTTTCAGTGCATGTAAGGAAGCTACCTAAAATACTTCTTGAATCAGACCACAGAGAGATGAACCCTAGATGAAATATTACAAATCCTACTTAAGGTTTGGAGTTCAAGTGTCAAGTCTTTCAGGAACTTATAATTTACTTTAGCAAACCACAAAATGCTAAGCCATTGAATGTAAATCCTAAATCCTAAATCCAGTACTGTGACTGATAAGCCATATTAGCCCTCAGATATAGTGATACCCTAATATTATCCTGTAAGCTATAAACTTCTGGAAATAGACAGCAAGCACTGAAGGTTAAACCACATCAGTTGTAAGCAATAACCAGTAAAGCCAGTTAAAAACCTCTAAAAAACTCTAAATGTTGTTACAGCTGTTTTAGAACTTTATTATTATTATTATTATTATTATTATTATTATTTATTTTTTTCCAGTGGAGAGTACAAAATGGTAGTTTCTGGATGGGAAATAATATTTCAGAGAAATCTTATGCACTATTAGCATGTTTAAAATTCTGAAGACATTTTCCTGTATTGAATAAAGACATTGAAAATATCTTTATATGACCAGCCTCTGGAAAAAGAAGTCAAAACAATGTTGAATTACATGTGAAATAACACTAATTCAAATCAAAAATTGCTTTTAGCTTTCAGAGTTAGCAGACCAATTATTCAAAGGCAAGATGGTTGATTGACTTAGAGAATGATAGCTGTCTGTGGTCTAAATGGGTTCCAAGGCTGAATTGGGAGCATATGTTACCATACCTAAGAGAGAAAAGATATTAAAGTGTTAAAACTTTCCTAACTACATGAACTTCCTTAGCTATAGCTAGTTCAAACAACTATACATGCAATACAAAGAAAGCTAATGAGAACAACTGTACTGGCTGTACAGGGAACAACATGCAAAGTAATTAAAAAAAAAAGTTTTTATGATCTCATAGAAGTTGGCATTTTCAACATGAAGTTGCAGTAGAAGATATCCATGAATTTATGTGCATCTTTGCAATCAGCAATATTCCCTGAATTCAACCCATAAAAAAAAAAAAAAAAAAAAAAAAAAAAAAAAAAAAAAAAAAAAAAAACTTTGTAGTATCTTCTTAGGGAAGTAAGTCTCACAGCACTCCTGTATTATCAGAGACACAAAAAAGGCATTGTGATAAACATAAAAATAAAAGCCAAGCTATGACGGAATAATACATCTGATGAAAGACAAAGAATTCTGATAGACCCAGTAATTTTATGATGTTTCTTTTCTTTAAAACAATTACTTTATTCTTCATGAAGCAGCAGCATCCACCCTCAACAGCTAAACGCGACAAGCATTTTTGCCTCCTGGGGTTTACCAGGGGTTATTTTGACTACTGATAAAGACAGCAGTGTTATGAAATCGTCACATTAAATGAATTGAACAGAGAGCATTAATTTGGGCAAATTACTTCTAATGGTTAGAAAACTATGGCTGTGGCAAAGTCAGACAATAGTTTCCATTGGAGAACAGAAAAATTATGCCCTATATAACCTCCTTTCTCTTAGACCGTACAGCTCAAGGAAGGTTTTCATTCTTCTGTGATATAATTTAGAAAATATTTCCCGGATCTCTGACAAAATACATGCCTAGTCTTCCCTGCTAAATTACCCAAAAGCATCTGCAATGATGCGTGTAAACCCAGCTTTTCTTTCTGAGAGTCCTGAACTCTAGCTGAGAGGGAAGTCATCAGGGAAAACACACACACACAAATAAAATATAATAATAATAATAATAATAATAATAATAATAATAATAATAATAATAATAATATATTGTTTATTATATAATATTATTATAATAACTATTATATTATATTAATATATTATTCGATTATATATTGTATATATTATATATATATAATTATAAAATTAAATAAATTAGCATTTATTTAATTTTATTTCAACAACTGCCATTAGAAGTTGAGCCTAAATGGTTACATTCCCTGTGAATGTTTACAGGCTTTTTTTTGCCAAACAGCCAGTGCTATCTGCAGAGGTAGTGTTTGGAAGAGCTTATTCATTCTGCATTTAGTCTAGAAAGAACATAGAAATAGGAGAAGTAGCCACAGGCAAAAAGCTCCTGTCCTCCCTACTCCTCTTTTGAGATGTTCCTTCCATTTTTCAGCCATCTGATCAACTGCATTGAATATATGCTTCTAGTCAATTGCTTCTAAGACTTTCAGAATACTGACTTTCTGCCTATTTCCATGTTCTCATTGTTTACTGTTCTTGACATTCAATCACTTTACTGAAGGCATATCTGCTTCCTCCAGTGTTTTTGGTGACACTGATCCCCTCTCCACTCTGCATGCACATGGAAAATGGATCATTATATTCTGCTATGAACAGTTTCTACATTTTATAATAGATACCCTTAGATAGCCCTTATTTTTTCCTAAACTGACCATGTTTTACCATGTTTGTAAGTTCATTTCAGGCAATATTTTCATGACCAATTGTTTACCATCAAAATGCATAGTTGTTTTTGAGACTGAAACAACTGTGTCAGAGTTTAAAATGAAAGCCTCTTATCATTGTCTGTCTTTATTATCTGTGTGACCTATATTTTCAGATAAACATCATAGCACATGAATATAGACTCTGTTAATAGTCACCCACGTTATTTATCTTGTTATTAGAAACTGCTTTTGAGAAAGATTTACAGGGAGTCCCTAAATGATAACTGTGACTGTGTGTTTCTCTGCCAAGTTTCTATGAATTACCAGGGGAAGGGAGTTTAGCAGTTAGCTATACTGCCAGATTAGGTCCCCTTGATCTCTGAACATGTAGTTCCAAATTGAATATTGGTGTGACCGATTGTAATACCAAGTATGACAATGTTAAACTGGTCCTCTCCTCTTCTTGGACTGTTTATAAACTACAATATTATTGAGCACTATCGCTGACGCAGTGTGGCCTTAGACACACACCAAACCTGCCTCCATGTTTCTCCTGTGTGGTGAAAAGAAAAAGTATCCCATACAACAGACCTAAGCTTCCAAGAGACAAGTTCTCAACTCTTGCACATAGTATCAGAATAACCTTTTTTAAAAGCGCTATTGGTGCAACACACACAACAGGCTCTGTAGAGGAAAAAGGTAATCAATTTATCCAAATTCTTTCAACAGACTCTCAGCTCTATCTGCCAGTAAGCAACATTCCCAGTCTTACTGCAGTCTGAGAAGAAAAATCTTCTTTTGTGTTAGTATTTTTCATGCTGATCACCAGAAACTTTGTGATGAATGTTGAAGACAAAAACAAAGCCTTCATTGAGGCTAATAGGGAGAGTGCCTCTTTCATGAGAGAAGGAGAAAAGAAATCAGGAAGATAACACGACATTTTGCAGGCATACAACTCTCATTGAATAGCAGTGCAAGAGCACTTTTCTGAAATATTGTCTCTCGTAACTTTTCTCCACACAGTCTATTCACAGATGTGTTTCCTTTGCCAATCTAAAGTAGCTATTCTATGAGTAGCTTAAAAGTAAATACACAACTGTGATGCACCCAGATACCACTGACTGCATTCAAGTGTCCATCATACAAAAGTACTTGAACAAAAAATACTGAAGTATTAACAGCTTCATTTCACTGTTCTGCACTGAGGACTTTTTCCAAGCAAAGTTCATGTCATTTGATTGGTACTCAACTAGATAGCAGTCCTCCTAGCCGATTGGTACTCAGCTAGCAGTTCATCCCAGAGAGTGAGGGGGGAGGGTGAGTGAATGGCTGTGTGGTGTTTAGCTGCCGGCCAAGTTAAACCACAACACTGCTAAAGCTTCTATAGACCAAAGCCAGCTTTTTTTGGTAGATGTCATTGTAGCCATCCCAGTATTTCTAAATCCTAATTCTGTTCAGATTTTGTTTTATCCTTATTGCTAGAGATCTGTTGTTTTAGTATTTGATGTTCTAAACATCCCTAGATCTGTTAAACTGATTTTTTTCCCTCTCTTTCATAATCTGTTATTCAGTCAAATTGCATGTTACTTGAACTGTGTAATATTTATGTTCAGTTGTATGCAAAGCAATTGACCTTTTCTTTTGAGATGCAGATGCTGCGTTTCTGCTGTCATGCACTCTTTCATCACTTATCAACTGTATGCATGATAACATTGTTTGAGTTTTAGGAACACCTTCTTTGTTTACAAAGTGAAATATCACTGGAAAAGGAAGAGGCATCATAAAACATGAAGACGTTCAAGACAACTTCTTGGGTAAATATTTCTGTTTCTTACTACTGACCAAATCATAGAAGAAAGAAAAAAATGCTTTTTCTTAAGCACACTGAATTAAGGGTTTGTTTTTTTTCACAGAGGCTGTTTCCTACTGACACCGGCTCAGGCTACATTATGATTTACTTTTTCTTGTGAAGGAATGTGACATAGATATGCCTCAAATATATGAGACTCGGACAGCAAAGACAGTTCCTTACAGGATTAGAGTAGAGAGGAAGGAAATAAATACAGTGCATTCAGTCACCTCATCATGCAATTCTCTATCCATGGCTTAAATATACAGCATTGACTGGTCAGAAGTCGGTTTTGTATTAAAAAGTACATTCTTTAAGCTCATTTCATGTGCTTTTTATAGGAGGTGTAGAAGAAATGTGAGAAAGAAGTGTCAGATTATAGAAGAATCACAGAATAACAATATCATTTAGGTTGGAAAAGACATCTGGCTTTTCATCCTGGTGGCTTTCTTGGCCACCTGAGCACCCTGCTGGCTCATATTCAGTCAGCTATCAACCAATATCCCCAGGTCCCTTTCCACCAGGCAGCTTTCCAGCCATTCTTCCCTCAGCCTGTAGCATTGCATGGGGTGGTTATGCTCCAACTGCAGGGCCCAGCACTTGGCCTTGCTGAACTTCATACAGTTGACCTCAGCCCATCTATCCAGCCTATCCAGATCTCTCTGCAGAGCCCTCCTACTTTTGAACAGATCAACACTTACGTCTTACTGCACTGGATATGCTCGTCCAGATGGCTGATATAAAGAGAACTGTCCCCAGTACTGAGCCCTGGGGGACACCACTAGTGACCATCCTCCAACTGGATTAAACTCCATTCACCACAACTCACCATCCAGCCAGTTTTTAATGCAGTGAAGTAAGTATACACTCATCCAAGCTATGAGCAGTCCATTTTTCCAGAAGAATGCTGTTTGAAAGAGAGTCAAAAGTTTTACTAAAGTCTAGCTAGGCAACATCCACAGCCCTTCCCTCATCCACTAAGTGCATCACCTTGTCATAGAAAGTGATCAAGTTTGTCAAGCAGGACCTGCCTTTCATAAACCCATGCTGACTGGGCCTGATCACTTGGTTGTCCTGTATGTGCCACATGATGGCACTTGAGATGATCTGCTAGATAACCTTCCCTGGCACTGAAGATGAGAGGAGACAAGATTGCATGGATCAAAGGAGAAGAGTAAGTTGTTTCTTGCTTGTTTTGTTTAGAGGGCATCAGTGCAAACTATTCAATTAAAACAACTTTGGCTAATTAAATATTTCCAAAAATCCTCTGTGGCTATAAGTGTCTTTTCGTTCATTCTCTTGTCATAAAGGATATCTAAGCATTCTGATACTTTTAAATAATTCTTCATGCTCTATTTTCATAATCAAACACTGTGCTGGGTTGTTGGGTTTTGGTGTTTATTTGTTTGTCTGTTTGTTTTGTTGTTGCTTTGACTTTTAATGCAGAAATGACACAGGCATAAACTAATCCTGCACTGAGATAAAACACAAGAGATATGACATAATTTTATGATTTTATGAAGTTTCTTGTCTCTGTTTTCCTGTGCTTGTTGCCTTTTGAGTCCCTTGACCTGAATACAATAAAAATGGTGATAAATATGCTTATCAAAATTATATTTCCATTTTACTGTTCAAGTCTAGTCTAAAAATTGAACTTAATTCAAATCCTCTAACATTTATTCCTTTTCAGTTCTTTTCCAATAAAGGCAGCAGTCTTAGATTATCATACCATTGCTAGATTTAACATGAACTCTAGATGCAATAGTCTTGCATTAGAGACAAAATGAATCAGCATAGTAGAATTCATAGCTTTTGTACATTCCAAGTATTGGATGACTTTTTTTTTATTATTATTATTTTATAATCAAAGTCAGATCAAAGATACAGTATAATGCATACCAGTTCTGTGATGCATTTCACTCTACCCCTTCAGAAGCACTCCCTGCTTCTTTTACTCTCCCGCTTCACCTCCATGTTACAAATTGCAGACTGATGATTCCTAGACATTAAAGAAATATACTTATTAATTTATTTTTAAAATTCCACTTGCTTGTTGTTAAAACGACACTTTCCCTTCACTCAAACAGGCACTGGGAGGGAAAAGCTCTTCTTATTTGTGACATTCATTAAATAAAATATTAAATAATCTAATGCTGAAAAGTTTGTAAAGTGATATTTTGTCTCTCAGCGTTTCAACAACAGCCAAAGTACTGCTTTGTACTAATTGGTAAGTTTCTTAATTTACTAAATGCCTTAAAGAGTAGCATGAAAATACAATAGAAAATTCAAGATCTATATTCATGACAACGATTGCTTTAAAGTATTGTCCTTTGAGGAAATAACAAGCAGGGTGAGAACCTATCTACTTTGTACTAGCTCCTTTTTGACAAGTATCCCACGGGTCCAGTTTCAAAGTCTTGATGAAAGAGCCCAAAGCATGAGGGACATACTTTGTTGTATCCTAAGCGTGTGGAAGTAAGGAGTTGCTCTTCTCATTCCTTGCACACAGCAAAACAGCATCACTGTTCATGAGTACAGACTGGGAGAAGAACTAATTGAGAGCAGCCCTGCGGAGAAAGACCTGGGAGTTCTGGTGGATGAAAAGCTCAACATGAGCCATCAGTGTGCACTTGCAGCCCAGAAGGCCAACTGCATCCTGGCCTGCATCAAGAGAGGAGAGACCAGAAGGTTGACAGAGGTGATTGTCCCCCTCTACTCTGCCCTTATGAGGGGGCTTCGGGCCCCCAGCACAAGAAGGATGTGGATCTGTTAGAACGGGTCCAGAGGAGGGCCACAAAGTTGATCAGAGGGCTGGAGCATGTCTCCTATGAAGAAAGGCTGAGACACCTGGGGCTGTTCAGCCTGAAGAAGAGAAGGCTCTTGGGAGACCTCATTGGGTCTTTTTCAGTACTTAAAGGGGGCTTATAAAAAAGATGGAGAGCAACTGTTTTCTCAGTCAGGAGAACTGAGACAGGACAAGGGGGAATGTTTTTAACTGAAAGAGGGTAGATTTAAATTAGAGGTTAGGAAGAAATTCCTCACTCAGAGGGTAGTGATGCACTGGAGCAGGTTGACCAGAGAGGCTGTGGATGCCCCATCCCTGGAGGTGTTCAAGACCAAGTTGGATGACGTCCTGGGCAACCTGATCTAGAGGGTGGTATCCTTGCCCATGGTAGGGGGGATGAAACAAGATGATCTTTAAGGTCCCTCCTAAACCAAGCCATCCTATGACTCTTATGCATATAATCAATGCTGAGATTTTTTTGTTTGGAATAAAGTCTATTTGTAACAGAAGCACAGCTGCTTTTTGCTCTGTCTAGGCTCCTGCAGTAGGATTGTTCTTTTCTTGATAGAACATGCTTGTATCTTGGGGCACTAGCAAACAGGAATTGTACAAATCACAGGTTCTGGAATTATCTATATCTTCATGTTCATTGCAAACCAGACAAAACAAATGAAGTCTGGTGAAACATCACATTATATAACCAAATCGAAAATTAAGGACCTTGAATTTAAAAATGAAGTGGTCATACTGCATCTATTCCATAAGTTGTTATTTCAGAATCCAGTGAGGGAGCACAATTTGTCAAAGCATGTGGTAGAGTGTTTTGGGGGCTCCTAACAGTTAGAAACTATTTGGCCAACTATTTGAAATTTGGCAATTATATAGATAGCTGTTGGGCAGTCGACAATGACAAAGGAAGAGCTCATTCACCTCATACTAATCCAAGTTATTCGGAAAAAAAAAAAACACTGGACTGAATTCTTCTCTAGCATGAATGGACATAACTTGGCACAGAATAATGCAGTAACAAAACAAAAAAGTAAAAGTAACTAAGAAGGAATGGCTTTTTATTTCTTCTCCCAAGTGTGAAAAACAAAGACAATACAATAATTTTCTTATATTATTGATAATTGGGATGAACATTTGGTAGATGTGTATCCAAAATATTGGGAAAGGAAGGGAAGGGAAGGGAAGGGAAGGGAAGGGAAGGGAAGGGAAGGGAAGGGAAGGGAAGGGAAGGGAAGGGAAGGGAAGGGAAGGGAAGGGAAGGGAAGGGAAGGGAAGGACACTTGTCTCTTACTGGAGATTATTACATTCTAGTAAACTGGCACTGATGAAAAAAAGGACCACAGCGACTCAATACATTTAGTTCATGAAAGTTGGCTTTGAATGTTTTGTGAAGCACTGCAACTATGGACCATTTCATACATTTTTTAGTCCAGATGCTGTTATGGTTACAAAATATAGCTAAAAAGCAATGGGATTTTGTGAGTTTGGTGTGTGCTACTAAGGAGTGTGCATTGGTAAACAATTATATATCCTTTTTTTAAGTTCACCTATAAGAATGTATTTATTCAGAATTTCCTATAGCATATGACATCAAGCAACATCACTGGCAGAACAAACCCAAATGAAAACACTACTCTTCTCATTGCGAGTTTTGTGGAAAGTCAATTGCAGATTTACATTTAACTTGTACATAGCTCAGAATACAAAGGTTATTGTGCTAGTTATCAATTAAACTTATTGACTACAATTGAATAAACTGTGAGGTTTTCCAGAAGGTCAGCCTGACTGTGGCATACCAGATCAGCTTCAGCAGACAGCAAATAGATTTTTTTTTTTTTTTTTTTTTTTTTTTTTTTTTTTCTGATCCAGCAAGTGTTCTGTTTGTCAAAAGCATGTGTTTTGAAAGTAACAGCCACAAGCAGCTAGTCAACTCAGGTAGGATACTATTTAACAGTAAAAGAACACTTGTTTTGTCCTAAGTTACAATGAACTTACAGTCTGGTAACTCACAGAACCAACATGGAATACAACAGCATTAGCCAGTGTCTGGACAAAACTTGTCTCATATGAACAATGGGGACCTGCTTTCATACGTAAGTTATTTCTGGCAATCCATATCTACTCTATAGTCTGATATTACTAAATTGACTCCTATCTCATAACAAACAAACAAACAAAAAAATAGGGTTTCAGTCACAGTTCTGCATGCTTTCATTTTTAAAGGTGTGATGGTTTTACTCAGGTGGCCAGCCGAGCTTCACCACAACCGCTCTCTCACTCCCTCTACTCAAAGGTGAATGGGGAGCAAATACGAGAAAAGGGGCTCAAGGGTTGAGATGAGGAGATCACCCAGTAATTATCGTGACGGGCAAAACAGACTCAGCATAGAGATATAGTAAGATTTATTGCTTATTACAAACAAGCTAGAAAAGTGAGAAACAAAGGAAAGAAACCAAAAACACCTTCCCCAAATGACAAAATGAACTTGAGACAATCTGGAACAAGAACACCTGCAGGTTTGCTGTTAGAAGTGAGCAACTGACTAGAAATATAAAGAAGATAAGCAATCCGCCCACAGATACACATGTATCATATAACCCCTTAAACCAGGCAGACATTGTAGATTTTTTATTTTTATTTTTTTCCCATCAAACAGTGTTCTCACTTCAGCATGGGTCCACAGAAACTTGCTCTTGGCTTCCTTTAGCATGAACATGTTTGCTATATTAACAGCTAGTGCTTAAGCATTTTCTCCCAAGTCCAGAAGTCTTCTTACTACATTTCTTAGTCTTAATTCACCTGCCACCTCCTCTAAATATTGATAGAGCTCTTAGAACTGTTTTCTGCAATTTATCCTTCCAGACACATTCCATCTGGAAGGCAAACTGTATCCCACTAGGCTAGTTTTCTAAGCCAAAACTAGTAGGGCCCTGGGATAACAGCGGCACTGCTTCACAAATGGACTTCAACTAAACCCAAGTCAAAATCTCACTTCCAGAATTCTTCCTTTCCAGAGGAGCATGGGAATGAGGGAGGACTTTTTCTTTTTGAGGTGTTGCATGGCTTCATCTATGACAGTGTGGTGAAATTCTGTGCACCTTACATGGTTTGTTCTGAAATTGATGGCTCTTCTAATGACTTCGCAGATTTTTTGCATACTACAATCATGTAAAATCATTTTCACATAATTGTCTTCACTAACCAAAATCATCAGCACACACAGGAAATAATCTTTGGCTCAACTTTGCTGTGAAAATGTTCATATGGAATTACTACCAAATGACTTTATATTACTTGTTAATTTCCAGTACATATCCTGGTCTGCTTTAGAAGATGGAAATCTGTGTTTTATTGTCTTGTGCATTAATAAAATGGGTTCCCACCATAAGACTAATGGTTTGATGCTGGTTTTACACCTTTTCTATACAAACACAAATGTGATTAAACCAAGCCTGGTAAGGGAACCAGGCTCTGATAGGCTAGAGAGATATTTTTCTTCCCCCTTCCTTGTTTTAAAGTTCCAAATGGTGAAAAGAAATATGAAAAGCTCTCTGTTAGTTTGGCAACTAACAGAAAAAATACTAGTTTGCATTTAGCAATACTCAACACTGTGAATCAGATTCTTTAGTATAAAATCAGTGTGCAGACCCTATCCTGTTACTTCATGCTCTCTGCAACAGTTTTACTTCAGGTTCTTGCCTTTTAGAAATGAGGGCCGAGAAATTTTTCAGGAGACTCCAATCAAGGAAAGAATATCTCCAGAGTTTCCCTTAAGCACACTGCTTTTAGAGTAGCTTGCTTATTTTTCAAATGATCAATTTAGAGAAAAGGCAGACAGCAATAAAAATAGGTCCACAGTTAACATGAGAAAATGGAAATGCTATGCTGATGTAAAATGACAGTAGTGTGCTTTTGATTGCTTTATGAAAGAAAACAAATCTGTACTATCTGCACAAAATAAATAAATAAAATAAAAATCAAGTCTCTAATATCATATTAGGCAGGAAGGAATTTTAAATGATTAGCTTAATTTGTACACATTTTAAAAGGATAAAGTAAATGACTAATATAGAAATGGGTAAAGCATAAGGTTAGAAGCATGGTTGCCATCTAAACTGCCATCTGAATTCACACAGTCTTTCATCTAGTCTGGCTTAGAATTAGAGTAAAGAAGCCAAGATCTGACATTGCTTCAGCTCAGTAAAAAGCCATTTATTTTGGATCTTGATCTCAGATTTATTCTGTAACTCTCTGAAAACTTCTTTCCTTATTAGAAAACAAAGAAGGAAAGAAGGAAATAGCTATTGAAACAGCTTCAGGGCAGCTGCCTAGAATTTTTCATGGCAATTAGTTCTGTTCATAGACTTAAAAAATATAAACAAGTTTCATTAAATACAGCTGAATGACATTTTCCACATTCATAAATCTATACATCAGCATTTGTACGAGGTCATGAAGGCATCTAGTCCTCATCTTAATTAGCCATGGTAGGTTAAAGTCTAAAAAGTAGTGGTAGGGGGGAATCTACTGTTAATTAATCCATTATAATTTTTTCTATTACACTAATATGATGCATATAGGCTTTGAAATATGTAATCCCAATGCCAGTTTCTGTAGTTGTGAAAAAAGGCCTATTCTAACAACAAAGTTCATTTTATGTCTTATATTCTAGTTGACTTTCTATCTTCTCAGTTTGAGGGATGTAGCCTGAGGCCACAGTCATGTTAGTGAGCCACATGTAATACTGGCAATAAGCCAAGTATCAGATTCTTGCAGGAACTAACTCCAAAATAATAATGAAAAAGACTCTGTTTACATACATGCTACACACTGGAATGGTAAGTCTACCTTGTGAGTCTCATGCTGTACCTTTTGTAAGATCTTTAGCAGATAACTAAAACCTTATGCAAAAGTTCATATAGGGGGCAACCCTGGTTATATGTGCAGACTAGGGGATGAGACGCTGCAGAGTAGACCCACAGAAAGGGATTTGGGGCTTTTGATCAATAGCAAGATGAACATGAGCCAGCAGTGTCCCTTGGTGGCCAGGAGGGCCAACCATATACCGGGGTGCATCAAAAATGGCATTGCTAGTCAGTCAAGGGAAGTGATTGTCCCACTCTTCGCTGTGCTGATGTGGTCTCACCTTCAGTACTATGTGCATGTTGGGTGCCACAGTACAAGAAAGACATAAAGCTGTTAGTGTCCAAAGGAGGGCAGCAAAGATGGCAAAGGGTCTAGAGGGGAAGACGTATGAGGGGCATCTGAAGTCAGGTCTACAGTTTCCTCAAAAGGGGGAGTGGAGAGGCAGGTGCTAAGCTCTTCTCTCAGGTGACCAGAGATATGACCCAAGGGAATGGCTTGAAGCTGCGACAGGGGAGGTTCGAACTGGATATCAGGTAAAGGTTCTTCACTGAGACAGTGGTTGAGCACTGGAACAGGCTCTCCAGGGCAGTGGTCATGGCACCAAGCCTGATGGAGTTCAAGAAGTGTTTGGACAAGCTCTCAGACATATGGTCTGACTTTTTGGTGGTCCTTTGGGGACCTAGGAGTTGGACCTGATGATCCTTGTGGGTCCCTTTCAACTTGGATTCTATGATATATTTTATCAAAACATACATAAAAGCAATCTTCTACTTACTTACAAGAAATATTTCTGATTGTACTTCAGTCAAGAGAATGATTCTGCTTTGGCCATATGAATCTTAGTCTGAGCCTTGGCTAATTGCAAGAAGCTGTGCCTGTATCATAACAAGACCTGCTGCTAAATGGCTACTTCTCAGTGAAGAATGAAGTGCTGTGCTCACAGACATTTGTACTTCAGCAAACTTAGTCATCAGTGAAATGATATTTATATTTTTGTATCTAGAAAAGAATTTGGGTGGGCAGGACCTATCAGACTCCAAGCTTCCCATCTTCATAGGACAGAAAGATGCTTAGCAAGTATCCTGAGAGGAAACTGAAAATGAGTTAGCCCTGCACTGTAGTAACAGCACATCACTGCTTTTGAATTGCAGAACTAAGCTGAAAGAAACAAACTGCTCTCCCCAACTACTGGAAGGCAGATGCACAAATTTAGGAGATACTTTTACACTATTCATAAAATAATAATAATAACAGTCATAATAAAGGAATGAAAGTACTGAGAACTCCAACACTAAATATATTTTGAGTGGAAATGAATATGCCTTAACTATGTCACACAACATACTAATGTGGAGATCTCCAACTTTGCACCAACTAGATGTGTTCATATTAGTGTGGCACTAAACATAAATAAATTCATTACAGCTGAGTTACTCGTAAGTTTTGATCTGGATATTTTGTGGGCATATCTTCTCACAGGCATCACCAGCTCAGGCATCTCAACCACAAGCCTGTACTTGAACCAACAAGTAGTTTGTTGTAGTTTGGCTAACGCGGAGCACAAGAAATTGAAATCCACAGGATTTGTTTACAAAAGTAAAATGAAATGTAGAAACAGTTAAATAAATAAAAAGGTATTGAAGAGAAAGGAAATCAGTGAGACATAACTGAACATGGACAGACTTTCAAAGGAAGCGATGGAAGCATGTAGCTGACAAAACACTCCAATACTACATGGAGAATATTTCAGTATTGGCATTTGATTTGAAAACATGACCAGGTAGGTCTGACTTCTCACTCTTCTGATTTCCATCAAATTTATGACCTCTCCCTAATGCGTATTAAGACAACATTTCAAAGATCAGTGCTCTGCATGATTTGTGCCAATGGAAAGTGAGATATACAGCATCTGAATAAGTACAAGGAAGCTTGATCAAAATTCCAGCCTCATGGTTTGTTCTGAATTCTTGCTGTACTCCTTTCAGATCTGGAAAGTTACAGATTGACATATCTCTGGATTTTTTATGTTGTGATACTTTTCTCCTAGGATCTGTGCCCTACTGGTTCTGGGAAACTTGTGACCTCTGCATTTTTAATTAGAACTTGTAACTTTTTCCATAGCAACATATTTTGATGTCGCAAATACAGAATCTGTCAAATCAAATGACTTCCAAGTGCAAAGCTAAGTAATTCTGGTCAAATGAAGTCCAAGTGTATAAAAGCACTGAGATGCAAGCAAAACTGAAAATAGACAGCAAAGCAAGGATGGAAGTCTTGGCCTTGGTTAATTCTTAACTTTGACCTTAGTAATTAATAAATCAATACAAATATGAAAGAATTACATTGCATGCTGAAGTAGTTTAGATGAAGAATTCTTAATACTAATTTCCTTGAAGATGAGAACAGATAAAATCCATCTGTCTCGTTGGTGTGCCAGTACATGGTACAAAGGAACAACTATTTCCAGGAAATATTATAGCTATTGGAAAAGTTTATTCACATGTTGAACTGTACAAGCAGGCAGGGAAAGAAAAAGAAATCCTCTGAAACAAAATTTGAACTCAGATTTTAGCAGAACAACAATATTATGAGGAATAATGTGATTCCATATGATCGGTTAAGAAAAACAATATAACATAACATTTAAATATGTATTTTTTCAAAAACATTTCCTTATGATACATGTCTTGCATGTGCCCAAAATATTTATTTCAAATCTCAGGAAGAAAAACTAGGTGTTTTTTTTTTTTGTCATTCAGATACACTGTCTGTATGTTATGATAATACATTCACTGATTCTTGATTATAGATGCTTAATTATATCACTGTTCTTGAGAGTGGTATAGTCTTTTTTTTTTTTACATATTTCAATGTCAATAGAGGCTTGCTCAGAACATTGCCACTTGTCACTTTTTATTTTCACTTACCAAGAAGGAAACTACCAACATTCCTCTCTAACACGAAAAAATTATAGACAATAATAATATCATTTTCTGGTGAGCCAGACTTGTGCTCACTCCCACCATAGACAGTTACTTGTCTTTCTTTTTCCTACATTAAGCTAAGACTAAGCATAGACAAAGAAAGCATCTTTTACTGTCATTACCATTACTGCACATGATAATAACCATTATGTAATGGCACCCATAAGTAATTGTTTGTCAGGCCAGCATCCAAAAAATATGAATATGATCATCATTTAAATAATAATTATATATATATATATAGTATAGAATTAACCCCTTCAGGAAGAGAAGACAAGCACCAATGTGGGAAGAAGTTGTTGGTTTGTTTTGTTTTGTTTTGTTTTTTCTCTGGGTAGCATTAAACACATGACTACTATCCCTTTGTCTTTACCATCTGTTTCTACTTTTCACAAAAAACACTGGAAAATTAAGCTAAATGTGGTGTGCTTTAACCTTGCACTGCAAATAAGGCCTTTCTGGGGTTCCTGGATCCCTCATCATTGCGGATGCACTCCCTGAGTATGCACAGGGGAGAGCAGCACAAGAACATGAGAATTTTCTATTTCCTAGCAGAAATCTGGTGTTTTCCGTCATCTATCTCTAGTCTAAAATAAAACTAAGTTCAATATTCCAGAAAATGTATTTTGTTAGCCTGAAAGATTATCTGAACTGAGTATTCAAATAGATGACAATACTTATACGATTTAGATTTTCTGCTTTAAAATGAAATGCTTTGTTTATATAAATTCCTAAAATTGTCAGAATAGGTAATTTTTCAAATTATGTGTTTAATCTCCCCAATTCAATAAAAAAATGTGTTGCTGTGAAAACTTTGATTTCCAAGATAAACATTTTTAATTTATTTACAAAACAAGATAATAGTAAATCTTCTGCTACATATAACATTCACTTAAGTAATCTGACAGCTAATTTATTAGTATTATATACAAGAGATACAGAAAGAGCATCACTTTACTCAAGTGTGTCTCAGAAACAACCATAATAAATAATTTTAAAGACAAATAGTAAAAAATGAATGTTTTGGACTTTGGAGAAAAAAAAATTTCAAGGATCTTGTCTTCTAAGTATAGACTGCTCAAGATAATGCCTGTAGCAAAGAAGGCATCTTGTGTCCAAGAAGCTTGGTGAGTGAAAACTGGCACTGCTTTTATAAAAAAAAAAAATATTTAATTTCTGTATTTGCAGTTTTCCCAGCTCCTTCCATGGATCTTGGCTGCCTCAAGGGTCCTAAGGATGCCACAATCTTAAACAGTCTTATAAATCTAGAGAGGGAAATGATTTGTCTCTTGTCTTCAGCAGAGAGCCTTGAAGAATGTCTGTGGGGCTTTACCAGAGGATTGCTGAAAAAAGAGCCAAGATTCAGGGGTCCCTGACCTTTCCCAGCCCTCCTCCACCAGCATCAGCCTGCAGCCTGCTCTTTAAAAGTTTCTGCTCACCCAGGGAGCAAAATTAGAAATCTTCTCTAGGGACAATCTTTCTTCCACCAAGCCACTCATCAGTGGCTTCCAATAAGGCACAGAAACCAAAACCTAAAAGGACAAAGTAAGTTAAAAAAACACGTCACTCAGTAAGGATTTCCCACAGCAAAGCACAAATCACAGAATCACAGAAAAGTCTAGGTTGGAAGAGACCTACAAGATCACCGAGTCCAACCTCTGACCTAACACTAACAAATCATCCCCTAAACCATATCCCTAAGCTCTACCTCTAAACGTCTTTTAAAGACCTCCAGGGATGGTGACTCAACCACTTCCCCGGGCAGCCTATTCCAGTGCCTAACAACTCATTCAGTAAAGAAGTTTTTCCTAATATCCAACCTAGACCTCCCCTGGCGCAACTTTAGCCCATTCCCCCTCGTCCTGTCACCAGGCACATGGGAGAACAGACCAACCGCCACCTCGCTACAACCTCCTTTCAGGTACCTGTAGAGTGCGATAAGGTCGCACTCTACAGGTACCTGAAAATGCCCATACATGCCCACAGTCTAACACTACTTTATCAGCAGAGCCCAAGCCTGTAGTTTAGGCTTTCAGTGTGCACTGTATTGGTGTAGAAAAAGTGCCAAACACTCTGCTGGTGATCCATGCATCTATAAATCATATGTGTAAGCATGTCTGAACTGCAGATCATCAGCACTTAAAAAGTGTTGAGACCCTCTGATCTCCATGACAAGTAAAAACTTTCATACAAATGTACATTAATGGAATATCTTCTCCAAAATTCTTGGTCTTATGATTGTTAAGTAAGGCTTTTTGATGGAAAATTATGCTATTTCTTGGGGAAAAAAAAAAAAAAAAGCTGTTAGTATAGTCTCATTTTTATCATAAGCCACCACAGATCAGGCTAAATTTCATAAATGTGGAGAAATTTCAAATAAACTAAAAATCAGATTTAAAAAATAACCTGCTGCACTGCACTTATTTTTTTTGTTCAATTCACTAATTGTCATGAAATAGCCTTTTAAAGTGAATCCTATGAAACAGTGTTCATCCAAATTGTATGGCACCTTATAATTCCTGTCACAGGTTCCGATAGTAGGCAAGATCAGAGGTTTAGAGAGATTTTGCACCACCTAGTGAGCAGCTGATGCCTGTGTCAGTAAGAGGGGATGCAGACACTAGCATGGAGCTCCAGGTACATTATTTTGAATGGGTGAAGTGCCCTCTCATCATGGAATTCACAGGAAGTTTGGAAACTGCTGCCCCAGAAACACAAGCATGTTAATGTTCTTTCAGCAGCACAGTTCCAGCATCTACACTATCAGCATCTCTTCTGCTTTAGAACTGCTTCCTACTGGTGCTTTAAACACAGAAGGGAAAAGCCTGGTCTCAAAATGTCATAGAACGATAGAATGACTCAGGTTGGAAAGGACCTTAAAGATCATCTAGTTCCAAACTCCCTGCCATAGTCAGAGACACCACCCATGAGATCAGCTTGCTCAGGGCCTCATCTAACCTGGTCTTGAACACCTCCAGGGATGGGGCATCCACAACCAATGGGCAACCTGTTCCAGTGTCTCACCACCCTCTGAGGGAAGAATTTACTAATTCCCCCCTAATTTCATCATAAATTTAGATTTCCCAATCTCAATCTCTCTCTTTTTTTTTTTTTTTTTTTTCTTTTTTTAATTTAAAACAATTTCCCCTTTTTCTGTCATTATCTGACTGAGCAAGGAGTTGTTCTCCATCTTTTTTGTAAGTCCCTTTTAGGTATTGGAAAGATGCAATGTGGTCACCCCAGATCCTTCTCTTCCTTAGGCCCCAGGTCTCTCAGCCTTTCTTCATAGGAGAGGTGCTCCAGCCCTCTGATCAACTTTATGGCCCTCCTCTGGACCTGTTCTAACAGATCCACATCCTTCTTGTGCCAGAGGCCCCAGACCTGGATACAGCTCTCCAATTTGGGCCTCACAAGGACAGCGTAGAGGGGGACAATCACCTTCTTTGACCAGCTGGTCACTCTTTTGTTGATGCAGCCCAGGATGCAGTTGGCCTTCTGGGCTGCAAGTGCACACTGATGGCTCATGTTGAGCTTTCTGTCCACCAGAACCCCCGAGTTCTTCTCCACAGGGCTGCTCTCAATTAGTTCTTCTCGCAGTCTGTACTCATGGCGGGGGTTGCCCCGGCCCAAGAGCAGCATCTTTCACTTTGACTTGGTTAACCTCATTAGGTTTGCATGGGCCCACCTCTCCAGCCTGTCCAAGTCCCTTTGGATGGCATCCCTTCCTTTTATTGTATCAACTGCACCACTCAGCTTGGTGTATATCTGCAAATTTGCTGAGGGTGCACTCAATCCTGCAGTCTGTCAATGATAAAGATATTAAACAGTACTGATCCCAGGACAAGGGACACCACTCATCTCCAGCCTCCACTTGGACATAGAGCCACCACTCTCTGGGTGCAAACCTTCAAGCCAACCCCTTATCCACTGAATGGTCCACCCATCAAATCTATATCTCTCCAATTTGGAGACAAGTATATCATAAGGGACTGTGTCAAAGGCCTTATAGAAGTCCAGATAGATGACATCAGTCGGTCTTCCCTTGTCAACTGATGCAGTCGCTCCATCCTATGTCACTTCCATGTCCTATGAAAGTAAACCACAAGCCATAACGCAAATCTGCTTTGGGCTGGGACTGTGTACAGATCACAATGTTTTCCCTTAAATAATCACCAGAAATACAACACGATGTAAAATATATATATATATATATACTCATACACTCTAATAAATCCTTGCATTACAGTAAGCATCCACTATTTTTCTGTACCCTTTTAATATTTTTTGTTCTTACACTGACAGTCATAAGTATCTCAGGTACCCAACTGTGCTCTGTTCACAGCTTTAAGTGCCGGTGCACTGTTTGTCCAGAAATGAATTTTATAAAAACCTCCTGTAAATAAGCAACACAAAAGTAGGGTTTTCATCCTCCACTCTACCCTTGGCAAAAACTTGAATGGAAAGAAAGTGCCCATTGTCAAATATTTCAATGTAAAAGCTGCAAAATCCATATTTGGACTTCCTTTTGCAATAAATTCCAGTTTATACTGTGGCAAATAAATGTATCAAATATTTAATCTCCATCCAACACAAACTGCTTTAAGTAGTGAATCACACCAAACATCTGTTTAGCTAAATATCTTGCTTCCTACAATAATTACTAAAGGATAACCATGGAAGTACGTAAGATTAGGACATACACATACTAAAGAGCTCCAGAATCTTCTTTCATCCTCTAGAAACTTGCATTTTAGGAATTTCTTAGACTGGAAGACAGCATCGGTCCTCTCTGGATTTCTTTTCCAAGAATGGGTTCATTATCCCTTGAATGAGCGCTAACTTTCTATACCCATGATATTCTGCAGCTAAGAGTTCACAGCTGAGCTGCCTGTAATGTGAAAAATAGTCATTTTCTCTTTACTCTAAGAGTGTCTTTTGTTGCCCCCTACTTTTCATGTTGTAGAAAGCACATGAGCATTACCTTTGCAATGCCTCTCATGACTTACCACAATCCTGTCAAGTCTCTCCCTTTTCCTCCATTATTGTATTCCTTTTCAGACTGAAGTGTTTAATTTCATTAAACTGCTTCTGCATTAAAAATATTTGCATACTCTCCATAATATTTCTCAAGCTCTCTCAGTTCTACTATCTTCTTTCTGAAGCAGTAGAATGAGAACTACATATGCATGCAGCAGCAACTTTACAGTGATAAAAGAATGTGTTCTGAATTTTTAACAATCACTTTGTTTTTTTGACCATTACTGAAAATTTAAAAACAAAAACCTTAAACCATCTATAACTACTGTATTTTATTTTTTCTGGTTTTAATAGTAAGCTCAGAGCCAACTACTGAACGTGTAAAATTAGGCAGGCTTGTGGGGTTTTGTTTGTTTGTTTATTTGTTTGTTTTTAAATCCTGATGCATCATTTCACATTTCCTACATTGAACTTTATCTTCTGTTCCATTTGTTGTAACCCAGACACATAATGGAAAAAAGTTTTCCTGTAATTCTTCAGAGAGATTGAAGACAAGAGCCTACAATGAAAATGCCATCTCCTTGTTATTTTCCCGCTCCCATCCACTTATGAATGCTGATAACCCTGGGTTCTAGACCCATGGAGGACTTTCTGGAAGATGACTATTTTATGCCTTGTTGCCTATTTTCTAAAAGAGTAATTTTAACGTGCAATGACCTCTACTCTCGTATACCATCATAGCCTAGCCCTTTCAGTACTCAACTGTGCTTTCTAAAATATCTCATTATGAGTTTGATATAACTTCATAGTAGAAAAAATATATAGTGTTTTTATTTGGTTTATTTTAAGTGCATTTCCCATTACCAGGCTTTAGGATTAACAGGATTTTGCACATTGACTGTTCAGCAATAACTATATGCCTTTTACTCCAAGCAAGCAAGGTAGCAAGATTTTTTATTTTTTTTTCTTTCCTGTTCTCCCTTTCCTGCTCTGTAGCTTCGGTGCCAAATGCTTCTATTGCAGGACAAACTCTGTACACTGCAATCCCATAATTCGAGTATGCAGAAGAGAAGTGTAACTAAGGAGTGTTTAGTAACCAAAGTAGCTGAAGTTATAATTTATATAGCTACACTACTTACAGAACTTTCATAATTAAATGACTTAGCAATAGACTGACACATACTACTGTACATAATTATAGTTTATATAGCAACATTAAATATTTATAGATATGTAGTTATGAACTACCTGTCACCAGAGTAAGTTCTGTTCATGGAGACATCACACTAAGGACAAGTGAAATATTACTTGAAAGTCCCCTGAAACAAGAAGAAAAAACACGGTGTTGAGGTTAATTCTCTCTGTCCCTTACTACCACAAGTAGTTAATTTCCAGCTTATAGTCAGGGAGACCAAGATAACTGATTTTACAGATGATCCATAAATATGCAGATTGCACAGTCTCTGAATTATGCTTTGTCAGTCAGTGGAAACTAATACTGTCTGCTCAGGGAAAGATAAATTCCTCCATAACATATAGCTGTGGTTAACACACCATGGCAGAAGGGGAAAAGGGAAGAGAAAGAGGAAGGGGAAGGGAAAGGGGAGAACATAAGTTCCATAGACACCTACCACCAGACTAGGCTGCCCAAAGCCCCATCCAACCTGGTCTTGAACGCTTCCAGGGATGGGGCAGCCACAGCTTCTCTGGGCAACCTGCTCCAGTGCCTCACCATGCTTTGAGTGAAGAATTTCTTTCTTATATCTAATCTGAACCTACACTTTTTTAGTTTAAATCCATTAAGCCTTGTCTTATCACTACACCCCCTGACATAGAGCCCCTCCCAGGCTTTCTTGTAGGCCCCCTTCAGGTGTTGGAAGGTTGTCCAGGCCGAACAACCACAACTCTTTAAGCCTGTCTTCATAGGAGATGTACTCCAGCCCTTTGATCAACTTTCTGCCTCTGGACTTGTTCTAATAGGTCCATGTCCATCCATCTCCTGCTGGGGGCATAAGAGCTGAATGCAATAATCTAGGTGAGGTCTCACAAGAGCAGAGAACGGGGAGAATCTCCTTCTTTGCCCTGCTGACCATGCTTCTTTTGATGCAGCCCAGGATATAATTGGCTTTCTGGGCTGCAAGTGTACCTTGCCAGCTCATATTAAGCCTTCCATCAACCAACACCCCCAGGTACTTCTCATTAGGGCTGCTTCCAATCAATTCTCCACCCAGTCTGTATTTGTGCTTGGGATTGCCCCAGCACAGGTGCAGGACCTTGCACTTGGCCTTGTTGAACCTCATGAGGTTTGCGCAGGCCCATCTCTCAAGCCTGTCCAGGTCCCTCTGGAAGGCATCCCTTCCCTCTAGCGTGTTGACCGCACCACACAGCTTGGTGTCATCAGCAGACTTGCTGAGGATGCACTCAATTTCACAATCCATGTCACTGACAAAGTTGTTAAATTGTGCTGGTTCCAATACCGACCCCCTGAACCACTTGTTACTGATCTCCACTTGGACACTGAGCTGTTGACCGCATGTCTTTGAATGCAACCACTCAGCCAATTCCTTACCCACTGAGTGGTCTATCCATCAAATCCATGTCTCTCCAATCTAGACACAAGGATATCATGAGGGATAGTGACAAATGCTTTGCACAAGTCTCTCCAGACAATTTTAAATCAATGATATAAGCACCTAAGCTTTGTGTGGTTTATCTCAACTATGGAATTCAGAACCATTAGCTAAGAATAAATGTACTGCAACACATGGGGAACTGCAGCATACTGCATTTGTGTCCTGTACTGTCTCCGTTTTTATTATACCAGTCCAGGAAGAAGGGTCAAGCTGAATTTCTTTCCTGTATATGTATAATAATCCACATCTCCCATCTTCTGTAAGTCTTCTCACTGCCAAAGTGATAAGGGAGGTGGGCACTAATGTAAAGCAAAGCCCACCCCACAGTTTATAAGGATGTCTACCATGCCGACCAATGTTAAGAATAAGATTGTTGCATCTCTAGAGACTTTACAATTAACATTAGCAATAACAATAAAAGACTGAGATTACAGCTGATGGTAATGCAGTAGATGCACAGAATTTTATCCACATTACTGTTTTAAGATTAGGCATCCAAACTGCTCTCTGATTTTCCTGACCTTTGAATCTGGATCTTAAGTATAGTCTTTTGAATATGAAAGACCATATTAAAATGACACATATTATTTGGGCTGTATGAGAGGTGAAATTTTTGGCAGCATTACATTTTTAAAGAACTTCTTTATGTCCAAAATTCCTTACTATTTATTTGGTAGTTGTGTATCCATACCCTCTGGGAGTCTTGGTCTGAGAAATTTCTGCCGTGGTTTTGTTTGGTATTTGAATTAGAATTTTCTTTTTTGTGTCATTCAGTCATTCCTCCCACACACACACACAATTGAAGTTTGGATTTCTTCCCCTGTTTGAAGAATCTGTTATCAGACAGTAATCCCCTGAACCTACAGACTAAGCTTCCTTGCATACTTAAAGCTTAAAATTTGAAATCAATTAAATGAGCAATAAAGGTGAAACTATGACACTATTTGAAAATAAATTCTATAGAGGTGGAATAGCTGCCAATGTTTCAAGAGCTATATGGAATTTGTTTTCCTCTCATAGTGGTAGTTAGTGAATCTTACCTTTCTTTTCAGAGGAATGACTATGGGAAATTATTTGCTAATGCTATATGGCTTTAAGGTCCCCTTCCAACCTAAACCATTCTATGATTCTATGGGTAAAATATACCATTCTATCAAAAGTTGAATGTGATGATCTGCTACAATGCAGTTTACTTTTGTAGAAGGAAAATCACTGTTCATCAGGATATTAACTCCTCAGAAATGCCACTCTGCACTTTGCTTTTTCTTGCCTGTATGGACGAGTGCATAGTCTAAACAGAGACAATCATCCTTTGTGTTTTTTTTAAGTGGAAGGCACTGCAGAATTCCTTTAATTAATCACTGTATGCAAATAAGAAGCATAACTTCAGAGTATGCAGAAAAAGGAACAAAAGTTGCTGTGTCTGGAAGGTTGCAGACCACAGAAACAGTTTGACACACAGTAAAAAAAAAAATAATAATAAAAAAATAAATAGACACCAGCAACATGTGATACATAAACAGTTATTTACATTTCAATCTAATTATATTTGGACAGCCACAGGTATATTGTAGATGGTAGATTTTTCCTTTACCAGAAACAGTATCCAGAGAATGCTGTACATCAGTTTTCCTATCCTTAACTTACTTAATTCTTACACATTTTACATTACCTCCTGTCCTTTTAGATATTTCAAGAGACAGCTGAATATTGTCAAATGTGATTGCAATTGTAAAAAAATGAATAAATAAAAATTGTTTCCTTCAAAACATTGTCCTCAACACCTATGTAACAGATGCTGATGCTTTGCCTTAAGGTTAAAATAGATACATTCAGCATCTGTTACTGAGTCACCACGGCAGAGATTAGAACATCATGTTTGTGTTTAGATTATCTGCTATAAACACATCTGGGTGATTGTCCTGGGATTAATTTGTTGAAGTCTAACATTTGTGTGCTATCACCTTATTATTATCTCGTCCTCATAGGGTTTGTTGGCAGTTCCATAACTACCTCCCCCATACAGCTAAAGGAAGGGAAATAAGAAAATTGAAAGGTCAGACTTCTTAAGTCATCCTCACCATGTGCTTAACATTTAAATCATAAAATTCATGAAATAACTGTAACCACAGGCACAAAAGATAAAGGACAGAAGCTATTTTTCCTTTACGGTTCAAAACACCTTCTCACACAGAATCTGGCACTGATTCTTTTCCCAGCTGCACGAGATTTATTTCCCATTCTCTTTCAAGATGCCAGAAACTCAGACTCTAGCTAAAGTTTGCTAAGACAACTATTTTTGACTTCTCTTGATGAAGCTGTTGCACCACATTCTAAACACTTGCTCTTTCCACCACAAGAAATGTTCAGGCAAAAATAGCAGTGTGCTGGAGTGTATGTGGGGCGCTGGAGATGCATACGAAGTTTATAGTATTATGTCTGCTAACTCATCTCTGAAAAATTCTCAACCATTCTATACCAGAACACAGCGTTAGTCCACATATAATTAAATACAAAGCGGTGATGAGGCAGAGGTACTCAGAGAACAAAATCTTCTTAAAACTAACAGGCCCAACTGTTATTATTTCCTTTCTCACTATGTCAGTTTATGTCCCTGTTGTCAGTGGGAGTGTGAAATATTAATAAGTACAAGTTATAGTAACTTACTGGAGTTTGCCTTGTAGCGAACTGGGAGCTTACCTGCCTGTCATGAAGTCCAAAGACAGCCATGTTATTTATTTCATGGAGGTAAAACTGTGTGCTGAAGTCTGAAAACTGTAATATTTTGTGTAGTCCTGCCTACATACAAAATATCCTCAGCTTCCAAAATTCACTTAATATCAGGAGATCTTTGAACAGGTGCTCAGTTTCATATGTTTTACGTATTTCAAACAATCCACACTATAATTAGAACCTTTTAACCAGTGTGTAAGTGACATTTTAATGTAAGCAGATAAAACGTGGATCCCTTCATTTTGTTACTCGCATCCACAAAAATTGTAGTTGAGCATCATAGGCCTTTAGCAGAGCAGGATGGGGTTGCAAAACTTGTGGCTATTTTAAATATATTTTAAATATGTAGGTTTTTATGGCATTTTTGATATGTAAGCCTCAGATTGTGGCAAATTATTGTATAGAATCAAAAAACAAGTGGGGAGGGTAAGGAAGGGGAGGGGAAGAGAAGGGACAAGGTCAGACCTATAAAGGAAGTTAAACTCTAAAGAATAAGCAATGCTGCTTTGTGAAGACAGTCCAAAAAAAGAAATTACAAGATTCAGTGCTCTCAACATAGACTATGGAGACTGAATGACTTCTATGACTTTGACAAAAACTACAAAAAAGTGTATAAATCTGAACAAAACCCCCTACCTAATACAAAAACCTATCAGTGGTAGTTCAAAAAGACATCAAACATACAATAGGGTATTAAATGTAATATTATCCATGTGTCATCCAAGTTTACACCTACAGTTGTCTAGGGCAGAAGGGCAACAGAAGCTGAGGCTTATGTTCTAGGGACAAGATTAAATTTAATTTAAGATTAAGATTAAATTTTAATTTAAGAAGCAATACCTTGCTTGCTTTATTGTTACTTAGGAGCTAACATGAAGGTACTAACTTAGTTTGCAAACATTCTCACTGTAATACACTCAGTACTAAATTGAGAACCATTCTTGAAACCTCAGAGATGAGGAAATGAGCAGGAGTAAATAGTACCTCCCTTTTCTTATATAGGTTCATTGCAACTTTTTTGAAATATTAACAGTTAGGGAATAGGGTGCAACCACTTCCAAGGTGTCAGCTGTTGTGAGGGAAAACTATGCAGAGTCACATCTCAGTTTAAAAAGCTTCCTATTCTACTGATTTACTCAGAGGTGGTAGCTGAAAAGAATATGGTCTTCTGAAAGTGTCTGCTTTAGTGCACAGCCTCAGAAATGCATGCAGACAACTCTAATTACAATAATACAAACATACATCTAAATCTATAACTGAAAGGTTAGAAAAATGCATCAGTTTAACACATCTCTATCTCAGTACAAAAGATCTATAAATACCGTAAAATTCTCAGAAGAAATGACCAGAGCCCCTCCTTCCCAGCGGAACTGGAACAAGCCACACCTGACAACTCTCCCAAAGTAAAGTGTTGGAAGCTGTTTTTGCAGCAGGTGAAGGAAAATACAAGTTTAGGTGAGGAATCTGTCACAAATCTGACACTGCCTCCAGCAAGATAAAGGAAGGCATGAGACAACTTGTCTAAGAGTCTGGTTTCACTCAGCAGGAGGGCAATGAAAGAGTTTTTAATGTCAGTCAAATCCATTCCTCAGACTGGGAGAGCTACAACAGAAACAGGCAAGGTCCAGCTTGGGGAACTGATGCATTTTGACTGTGATGGTGCCACAGTGAACATTTCACTTTAGTGCCAGCTTTGTAAAATTCAAAATCTGGATATTTGTCTATGCTGTTTGCCTCTCTAATAGTTTCCAGTGTGGCCTACTGACTTTAACAGTCAACATAACCTGCTTCTTTCTGCATATACTAATTTTAATTACTTCTGCAATTTTACAATGCAAAACAAAAACAAAATAAAACAAAGTAGCTTATGAAGCCCACAGCAAGTGAAAGACTTAATATAATGAATTGGTTTATTCTCATTCAATACTGATGAGGACAAAATGACTCCAGGAATGCATTTGGTCCTAAAGCTTCAATGTCAATCCTAATCTTTAAAAAAACACTGGAAGATGAACTTTGACTGTATAAACCTTTAAATAAAAATAGCATTTTTACTAATATATTCTTCCCAAGTGCCTACTTCTTCATAGTATGTTTCCCATCCTAATACTGTATGTTTTTGCAGCTGGCAATTGACACTGCCAATGAGCCTTTATGTTCAATGTTATTTAATATATTCCCATCAGAAAGTTATTTTTACTTTTCACTTTCAGTATCTTCTTGTAGTGTCCTGCATATAATGTTCATGTTGTAATTTGCATTTTTTCCCATAGGATAAATAAATAGATTCAAACAACAATACTGAAAGAATTTAGGCTTATTTGCTGAGAGAAAAATAATATATAGAATGGAAAACTGCTCTACTCTATTGAAAGAAAAGAAAAATAAAATTAAATTAAATTAAAAAAAAAAAAGAAAAGAAAAGAAACTTTATGTTTCAGGTGTCTAAACAGGAGATAACTGGTACAACACCATCTCAATGAAACATCTGCATTTAATTTTATAGGTATGGGAAGATAAAATGTTCAGTTATCACCATATGTGTTAGGATGGAAACTCCTCAAAATATTACCTCACCCGATAGAACAATCTCTTAAACAATTACAACTGGCCCTGCAAAACACAGTCTATGTGGGTCTGTGCACGTGTGCCATTTTTCCATGAATCTAGCATTTCCTGGCCTAGCATTAGTTGCTGTGGCTAAACCCATGCCACCCTAAATTCCCTTAATGTTTCAGCAACAGGCTTGTAGGAAGTCACATTCTCCCTTTCCTGTGATGTCACTGCCATGGGGTGATGCATTGGGAACCTTCAGGCTCACATCTGAAGGGAACACCAGCCAGTTCTAGGGCTCAGGACCATTCTTTACACCAGTGGCATTTAAGGCCAGTCACCTCACAATCCTGTCTAGAATTTGACACCTACTAGCTTCAAAACACCCAGCAAGATGGAATCAGACCCACCTGAGATTATGGCAGCAGCCTACAAATAGTTCTTTCATTTACTCTTCAACTATTCTTTGTTTATGAAACTATAATCAGCATTTTGCCCATATTGCTCACAATTGCTCTTTTATTGTGTTTGAAGAGTAGATATCATTAACATATGTCTGCTCAGGTCATATCTGCCATTACTGCATTACAGTAAGATATCAATTCCATTTCTGCTAACAACTAGGTAAGTATACTCTTTCCCATCCCCTTGACTGAGAAAATTTTTATTCACAAACAAGCAGTATAAAATACTGTGACCCCTTTAAAAATCTTCAAGACAACACTTTCTGCTGAATTAGAAAAATAATCTTATGTGGCTACAGAAATAATGTTTGTGCTTTATCAGTGTTCCCGCCAAAGGCTGGATTATCTGTTTCACATCCATTTAAACACAGGAAGGTTATAACAGGTCAGACAGCAATCTGGACTTCATTGGCTGGGAAAACTGACCACATAAATCTGATTTGATACATCTGTCCTTTCAGCTGTCTGCGTATATGCCCATGCATTCAGTTGGCCATGTGCCTGCTCAGCGAAGATCAACTGCTGTGGCTACTGCACAGAGGATTTTCCAAGTCTTCCTCTCAGCTACAGAAGTAAATATATTTAAAGAAGTGCAGAAAGGAAGACATATTTATAGTTGCTTGTAGGTGCCTAAAAGAGACATTGTAGTCCTACGATGAACAATCAGGAAACCATTGAAACTATCTTGAGTAATGTTGACTATGCCTATCCAACTATTTTTGTCGACAGACATTGATGTTACTCTCGTTGCCATAATTTCTGAGTACACATGAGAGTCTATGGATGAAGTACATCACTGTATAATGTTGCAACTTGCATTGTATATACCTGTAAGTTTCCACTGGAGCAGTAAAAGATTGGTAACTATCACTTAAACACAGTTAAAAACAATTAACTTTCAAAGAGACCAAGTGTAAAGTGGAAATGAAGGAGTGAAACTAACATTGTATAACTAGAAAACAGGTATTATGATGTAACACTTATTAAAGGTATACAACTTGCTGAACTGCGTTCTCCAGTGAAATGTCTCCATGTGTTTATCACCAAAGACACACGAAGTCTGTGGCTCTTCAGCAAAATTCATACATGTAACTATGAGTTTTTTGAAGGGAGTCCCCAGCAATTCCTTTTTCCTGCAGTGTTCTGACCATTTCATGTGTTAGGCCTATCCGTAGAAGCTTACATTATTTGTTTTCCATCGGTAATAAACCAACTTAAAATAATTAGTAATATAAGACAGAGAGAAAAGTACATTTTGCTTATTGTCTTTTCAAAATGAAGACTGTTAATCTATTTTAATAAAAGTCCCTATAAGAACAGGCAATTATTACAACAGTTCATACTTGATCAAGATTTCTTCTTTCTGTTGACTTCCACTAATCTCTACAAGCCTTGATGTGAAACTTCAGAACTGCTGCTATTATACTAAACCTGGAAAAGTGACACCAGATGACAGAGGCAGGAACAAATGATAAATACGGTGATTTTAGAACATTTCCTTCCTGCCTGAGATTTTCTTTTTCAACAGATACAGATGTAATTTCATGATTAATAAACATTTATTTTCCAAATGTCTGACTTTGTTGCTAGATGTATATAGCAGCAGTAAGATATACATCTATGAAGCCTGGCATCTGCACTGATTTGTGTTTGTTACAGGCACTGGTGTTTAACTTCATAGTGGGAGAGCAGAGGATTAAAAAAAAGATTAGCCTCCACACTATGGATGAATTCAGCAGTCCAGCTGCTTACAAGCAAATTAAAGAATAGGCTCATGATATTGATCCAATTTTCTGCTGTGTGCTGAGAGCATGCAGCAGTTTGATCTGATTTTACAGTGACTCCACTTCCAACATCTCTTCTAGTAGTGCATCATGAGATAAGAATATCATGGGAACAGCAGCTGATAGAATAATCCACCCATTGATTTCTTCTCCCTGTTTACTCCCAGTGTTTAATTGAATTTTGTGGTTCAGCATTTCAGACTGTGCTTTCAGAGTCAACTGGAGTACAAAGTAAAGCAATGGGAAAAATCAAATTCTTGAATTTTGTCCAAATGGTATTGGACAAAAATAGACTCAAAGATTCTCATTGCAAATTTGACTCTGGAATGAAGGTTGTGGAGTTTTGTTGTTGTTTTGTTTTGTTTTTTGGTGGTGGTGGGTTTTGTGTTTTTTTTTTTAGTTTTGGGTTTTTTTTTTTATGCGTGTGTTTTTTTTTTTGGTGGTAGTGGTGGTGTTTTTTGTTTTGTTTTGTTTTGTTTGTTTTTCTGGTTTGTGTTTTTCTTCTTTTCATGCAGCTCTTCCTTGCAATAAGGGCAATGTGAAAAGGAGAATACTGGGAAAGAGAAATTTTCTTGTTCCCAGCAAGCAGGTTAAAATTTTAAGGGAGCTGGAGGTTTTGAAGAACTCACTCTTTGACACAGAAGTCACAGAAGAAACATACCAGAGTGGGACGAGTTGCTGTCAATCACCTCTTAAAAACTTTCTTTGGCTTGGTTTTCAGTCTCTCATCAAGGCACTATGAAATTGCTAGTAATTGCTGGACATATAAAGGCATTTCAACATATGAGAACTAAGAGAAACAGAAGAACAACTAAGAGAAACAGAAGAACAACTAAGAGAAACAGAACCATTTAAAAATAGATATTAACAGTTCACTTCCACTCCAGCATTGGAAAGTCTTCACATGTACTCTTTCCCCATGCTTTATTTAAGCTTCATTTAAGTGTTTTCCACCACCTCGAGAACACAGTCCTGTATCACTCCTGCTTTACCTGGAGAACATCTTTAAGAATTCAGAAGAGAATTCAGCTGAGATTTGCAAACATCCTCACAGACTATGGATGATAAATTCAATTTGAATTTCTCCCTACTCTCCAGTGTTCTATGCGAACTACAGGTAACTAATGCCCTTTCCTATTTAGAAATTCTGTAACAAAGATGCAGGTTCATTCCAAACTGACAGTGTGAGAACTGTGATATGTACTTTTTCAAAAGTTCAAGCAGCTAAGGAACTGAAAGGCTGTTATGTAAACAGAAAATATACAATGAAAATAAAAAGGAGCGTACACAACTTTTCATGTTGACCAAAAAGTTTGTACAATGACTTTGGGCCCACAAACAATTGCACTCATAAAATCAAGATTAAGGCTGAAGAATGAGGCAGGCACTCTTAATATTCTGTAAGGTATCCTGGACCTCCAGCACTCCTTAGTACCGGTTGCTTAGAGGAAAAATATTAAGCATAAGTACAACGAAAGATTTGTAAGTTTGAGATCTGCTCTTAATATAGTTACAATTCTAATCCCTAGGTTATTTTCAAAGCAGAATGACTATCCATCTGACGACTAACAATTTGGAATGATACAAATTTTGGAAGGGGTTATGGAATGACAAATGCAACACAAAATTGTACTTGAATGTTGTGAGGAAAATATTAAGAAGAGGAAAATCCACCCTTCATGCATAACGAAGAATATTTTTAAGACATGATGTGGTTCCTCATTTCAAAAGGACCACAGCATAGTAAGGCCAATTGTGCCAAGACACAGAAGAACGGCAGGAACTCATGCAGTTCTAAGCCTTCAACATTGCACATCTTGGCTATTCATGCAGAAGTCAGGGATAACACTACCCACAAGGCTGCCACACATCTGTGTCTAGTCACCAACAGAACGGTGTGGTCATTCAGGATACAAGAAAGAATATAAAATGAGGCAAGAGCCTTCACCAGTACTGGTTATCTGCACATTTTTCTAAATAGGAATCATAGTGTGGACAATCAAAACACCTTTTTATGTTAATGACTGCTCTAATCTTACCTTCTTCATTTTTGGAAGGGGGATATGACATGCTCATTGCATCAAGGAGAAACAACATGTCTGTAGAGCTTAGGGATATGGTGTAGAGCTTAGGGATATGGTTTAGTGGGGACTGTTAGTGTTAGGTCAGAGGTTGGACTCGATGATCTTGAGGTCTCTTCCAACCTAGAAATTCTGTGATTCTGTGATTCTGTAATATAGATACCCCAGGTTAGAACTGGTAGCTGTCTCTCCTTTTGGGGTCATCTGGTCCACATGGGGTTTCTTCTGTCATCTGAAAGGGACCCACATGAGTTTCATACTCTGGGCTCAAGATAAGCTAGCCAAAACATGCATTTTCTACCACTGCTTCCAGAATAACATTCTCATTGAAACACTATGTAATTCACCAGACCTGAGGCAGTGCCAGCTAGCCTTCCCAAAAAAAACATCCTAAGTAATCACAGAGAAACAATTTAAATTTGTTTTCTAAATGTTTTTGTAGTCCCTGTTCTTTTCACAGAGTTTACTGTCAGAAGAGCAAAAAGGCTTTCTCAAGGAATGCCATTCCTGCACACTCTCCAGCTTGGCACCAACTACTCTCCAGCCTGTAACGTTACTTTTTTTTCATATGTAACCTAGCTCCATCCAGAAAGTAGCAGACAGGTCCAGGAATGCCTCATCACTTAGTATCACACCCAGGGAGAAAGCACAAGGTTAAAAACATGGGCAAAGACTGCTGTGATTGTCAGTCGGGATGGAGACTTACCACAAAGTATTTCAGTTAATTTTCTTGGTATAGTATCGATGTAATCTATCTCTCTGCAGCTTTTTACTGTCTTCCCATTCCTCTTTTCAATGAGCAAAACATAAAATAAAATCCATCTCTTCATGGTCACTTAGGACCTATCCTCATGCAGACTACTAGCTCTCAGCTGTCCTCATGCAGAATACCAACAGACACTTGTTTATCATTGATTGTGATGCAGTGTTCACCTCTGTGCAGTACAAACAAGAAGTTCTCTTTCCCATGCTCTTCCATTTGCACAGGAAGAGCATGGCTGCTAGTTCAGTGCCCTGCTTCAGATCACTCCTTGTCTCAGTACTTACAAATGAAAAGATGATGTGTTGTGGCAAGTGTATAACCTATTTTGCAGACCAGTAGTTATTCTTACACTCACTAGGCATTACTAACATGCATTCTCCTAATTGTTTCCGGGCTCTTTCTTCAGACAAAGAGAACTTCCATGTTAGAGCTTTGCCCAAAAGCATTTTTTCCCTGGTGTCTTTGAATTAGAGACCATTAAGCAAAGGTTCAATTAGTCAAAGGCAGTCTCTTCTGGCACATCGTGTGCAAAGAGATGTAAGCTATATCAGTCCCCCACAATTTTATATGGTACGGGTTGATAAAAGCTTTGCTTCAGACAGGTGTCAAGTACTGAACCGCAATCACTATGGAAGAGAGGAGTACTATTCCTGTCTTGGAGAAAATAAGAACCCTCTATGCTAGGGCAACAAACCTTGTAAAAAGGTTTGTGGGCATGTCCTATTAGGAGAGGCTGAGGACACCTGGGTTGTCTAGTTCGGAAAAAAAAAAAAAAAAAAAAAAAAAAAAAAAAAAAGGCGACCACATTAATCTCTACATCTTCTTGGGCAGGGGAAATGGAGAGGGAGGTGCCTGTCTCTTCTCCCTGGTAACCGATGACAGGCCTCATGGGAATGGCACAAAGCTCAGCCAAAGAAGGATTGAACTGAACATTAGGAAAATAAATCTTTATTGTGAGGGTGGTCAAACACTGGGGCAGGCTTCACAGAGTGGTGGTTGATGGTCCATGCCTGTCAGTATGCAAGAGGCATTTGGACAATCCCCTCAATAATACTCTTTAACTTTTGGTTAGCTCTGAAGTGGTCAGGCAGTTGGACTTGATGATCTTTGAAGGTTCCTTCCAACTGAATTATGCTACATTATGCTATTCTATTCTATTCTGTTCTGTTCTGTCCTGTTCTGTCCTGCCTGGGTGTACCACAGATAATTCAGACAATTTTCAGACTTGTGAGGTAGTATATACTTAATAATAATAATAATAATAATAAAAGATGCAAGTAGAATTCTTTAATAAATACTTGACAGAAGGGTAAATATATGTGATTTTAAAGGAATTTCAGTAAGTGACTAGGAGCTTACTGCGACACTTATAATGTGTATACTACAAGACTACACAGATGAAGTCCAATTTCTTGTTTGCTATTCATCCCCTGTGAGATAATTAATTAATTGATTCCAGGTATAAAATACTGTGCAAATCTCACAGTGGTAATATACCCACATCATCTGAAGTTTCCTATTCTTCAACAGTTCTTAGAATACGGGTAGATTTTTTTTCTGAGCACTACATAACTGCATTATATAAAGCTGCTGCTAGCAATATCAAAACATATTAAAAGTTTAACTAAGACAATGTGTTTGAGAAGAATTTGCTTTCTTTGGAGCTGGAATGTCCCCATAAAAAGGCATGATCTGTACTAGACTGAGCTGTCCAATGATCTGCAAACACTGAACACTGTGTCCTGGAGTAAACTCTGCTTTCTTCTAACCCAAATTGGTTTGGATTCCTCCAGTGCATGCAAACAGCATTTTCAAATAACACTAATGCTATGTGTCTTAAACCTGCATTTTGATTTGTATGGTTGACTTTCACAGATGTACTTTCAGTTTATAGTACTGCAAGTCTACTGACAGTGCCACGGGGCCTCTTAAGGAGGGGAGGGGAAGTGTGTGAAAGTGTCCCTGAAAAGCATAGCCGATCCTGTTTTCAAGACAAAATCCATTATTGTGATTTGTCAAAAAAGTGCTTTTTGTTTTTCCCCAGATTCTCTCTCTTCCTGCTAGTTCTTGGAAAGTAATATTATTCACACAGATCTGTGCAGCACAAAAATATAATTAGACCAATGCATACTTCTAATTTCTCCCTCTGCCAACACAGACTCATGTGGCTACTAGACTCTTTCTGAATATTTTGCTTCTCTTGAGTGCCTCTGTCCCTCTCTCACCTGCTCTCTCACCCCTACTTCACCTCATCCCTTGCAGTGTCCCACATCTCTTTTACCGTTGTTTAACTGTTTTGCCTTAAAGCTTTGTATTCCCTAATCTTTCTCACCTATCTTTCTTGTTACTACTTGCTGTCCCACATTAGAGAACAATGCAAGAAAGTGCAGGACACATAAAAGGGTGTCAGTTGAGAGCTTCAACTGACTGCTTATGAAGACTGAGAGGTTTTAATTTTGCAGATTTACCTGGCAATACAGTGGATAAAATCACAGTGAAGACAACGTCTGTATTACTGAACAGAAAACACTGTGCCTGAGTTTTACGATCCTGCTAGAAGTTGACTCCATGCCTGGTTTTCCTCATAGTAAAACTGAAAAGCTGCGCCTTCATTCAGTTTCTTGCACAGAGAACTATGCCTTTCACTGCAGAACAACTTAACATACATAAGCACTCCCAGACTGCCTCAGTCCAAAGGTACTTCTGGCCTGGAATTCAGTCTCCAACAGTGAACAGAAGACAGTGAGTAGAAAACAAGTGCAAGAAACAGAGTAAGTGCAGAGCAATTAATTCTTTGATATGCCCTCCCAGTTTACTGCCTTTTTTAGTAGTAAAGGCAAGTTGTAACATTGGCAAGGAGTCACAGCTTTTTACACTTTCACCATTTCTATTGTTTGTCACACAATACAGAGCTCAGGTCCTGGAAGACAAGTATCATATGAAATACTTCTACATTGTTGCTCTAAATGCAATTAGTTGCACTAATTTCAGCCTCTCCCCAAAGACTCTTAAAGATTTCTCAGTAAGCATAAGAAGATACCAGACACAGAAATAGTGCAGAGCAAGTCCATCCTTTCTGTATGCTGGTGTCAGGACATGATTCTTCCAACAGAACACATTCTTTAAGCTTTCTTGAAATGTCCAACTAACTAAAGCTTCCACCCTTAATAGTCAAACGCAACTCATTCCAAGTTTTATGTTTAGCCTACGATACTAATTTTATAGCAGGACTTCCTACTACATCCTTTGTACCTCCCATGGATAGCATGGAATGGACTACAGATGAATGTAGAAACTAGGGTCAGTCATAGCTGGACACTGACATATTTCCTTTGTGTGTGTACACATATGCATATTAAGAGAATACATATAAAGGCAGGGGATAGCCCTCATGCTTTAAGATACTATTCATATTCTGATATCTAATAAGAGAAAGGCAGATTTAAAAATAAATAAATAAATAAATAAAAATTAGTAATGACTACTTTAGAACTATTTGAGAGGGACTTCTTCCAAAAGAGACTGAATTACCTACTCTTAGTAATATGTACCAGTGTTCAGCAGGGTGAATTGGTTTCCAATCTGAGACATAATTCAAATGCCCGAAGGAAAATTGTAGTCAATGTCTGATCTTACTGCTGTGAAAATAAAAAGGCCAGGTAAATATCTGCAGAATCTGAAACAACAGGAAAACTGGGAATCAGCATGACAACCTGATAGCACTACTCTTTTAAATAAATAAAAGCCACTGCAGAAGAGAGACATTTTACACTTCATTGTAGTGAATCTGATCTCCAGGTTTGGAGAGTTTCACTCTGTCAGCTTATAAAAGTCTACATGTCCTCTGAATCATACAATCATTAAGGTTAGAAAAGACCTCCACAATCATCTAGTCCAGCCATCCGTCTACCATCAATATTACCTGGTAAAACATGTCCCTAAATACCATGTCCAACCTTTCCTTAAACACCCCCAATGACGGTGACCACCACCTCCCTGGGCAGTCCATTCCAACGCCTAACTCTATCTGAGAAGAAATGTCTCCTAATTTCCAAACAGAACCTCCCCTGGCACAACCTGAGGCCATTATCTCTTGTCCTATCACTAGTTTTCTGTGAGAAGATGATGACCCCCAGCTCCCCACAACTTCCTTTCAGGTACAGGGGAACGATCACCTCCCTAGTCCTTCTGGCTACACTATTCCTGATAAAAGCCAGGATGCTGTTGGCCTTCTTGGCCACCTGGGCACACTGCCGGCTCATGTTTAGATGAGCATTGACCAACACTTCCAAATCCTTTCCTCTGCACAGCTTTCCAGACACTCTGCCTCAAGCCTCTACCATTGCACAGGGTTGTTGTTACCAAAGTGCAGGACCTAGCATTTAGCCATGCTGAACCTCATCCTGTTGGCCTCTGCCCATCGATCCAACCTGTCCTGATCCCTCTGCAGGGCCTTCCTACCTTCCACCAGATTGACACTTCCCCTCAACTTGGTTTTGTCTGCAAACTTACTGAGGGTGCACTCAGTTCCTGGTCATATAAGCAGATGAGGTTAGTCAGGCAGGATTTGACTTTTGTGAACCCATGCTGACTGGGCCTGATCCACTGGCTGTCTTGCACATGTTGTGTGATTGCACTCAAGATGATATGTCCTATAACCTTTCCTGGCATGGAATTCAGGCTGACAGGCCTGTAGTTCCCCAGGTCCTCCTTACAACCTTTCTTATAGAGGGGTGTCACATTAGCAAATCTCCAGCGATCTGGGACCTCTCCATTGTACCATGACTTCTGACAGATGGTGGGAAGTGGCTCAGCAGTCAAATCCCCTACCTCCCTCAGCACCCTTGGGTGGATCCCATCTGGCCCCATGGACTTGTAACTGTCCGGGTGGAGCAGCAGGTCTCTGTTTCCACCTGAATCATGAGGGGTTTATTCTGGTCCCCATCCCAGACTTCCAGGTCAGGAGGCTGAGTACCCCAAGGATAACTGGTCTGAAAGTGCCAGTCTCAGCACTGAACCGCATGACTGTGCTTGGTCACAGCAGCAAGCCTGCTGGAATTCAAGAAGCATTTGGACAACACTCTCAGGCGCATGGATTGATTTTTGGGTGGTCCTGTGTGAAGCCAGGAATTGTAATCAATGATCCTTGTGGGTGCCTTCCAACTCAAGATATTCTATGAGTCTATGATTCTAATATCTTCAAGCACATTTTCCTTTTTAATTAAAATAACATTTTGAAAATAAAATTGCCCTGTGACAAGAACAAATGATAGAACAGCAGCTGTAGTGATTAGTGTGTAAGCACTTGCATAATGCAATGCTAATGAGCTGAAATACACTCTTGCAGAATATCAAAATGATTTCTTCACGTAGGGGAAGATGTTCTTTTTTTATGAGCATTTAGCACAACAGATGGTTTGCCTACTGTGGACATAAAAATGTTTTTATCAGATGTCACCACTGCTTACAAATGTCAGAGAACTTAGAAAACATGTACGCCTCAGAAATCACCTACATGAACTCTGGGGCATCTCCCTGTGTCCACATGCTGAGTCCTATGAGTAGTTCTAGTCTCAGAAAGGGCATGGAGTTACAAAAGACAGACATATAAAGAGATTAAGATGATGGAACAGCTACCTGATGAGGAGAGAGTAGAAAGACTGAGGCTCCTTGGTCTGGGGACAAAGAAGGTGGGGTAGGATACGATGAAGGTTTATAAAATATAAAGTTAGTGGATAAAGTGAATATGGAAATGCTGTTCAAGAAACCTGACACTACTAAAACTTGTGGGCACTTGTAACTTACATGAGATCAGTTCTGAACATATACAAGAATACTTAAAGATATGGCACAGAACTTGTGGATATGGTTGCTGCAAAAGGTTGTGGAAGCAACTGATGCCCTCAAGTTGGGAAAAAAAAAAAAAAAAAAAAAAAAAAAAAAAAGAGAGAAAAAACACAGACAAGTTCATCAAGGTTCGAGCAGGTTGACGCTATTAAAGGAATTAGGGTAGGGGCATACTCTTCAACATCCCCTCTTCAAAAAATGAGTAAATTTTATCTCCTGCTGGCACTTCTGGGGACAAAGTACTGTACTACTTATACAGACCAATGATGCATTTCTTACTAATCTAATTCTGCTGTAGTCATTAAACACTCTTTTCTGTTCTTAAAGCTTTAGCAAAAAAAAAAAAAAGTACCTTTACCATGGAATACAGACTAACAAATCTGAAAATCTGATGCCTTCAGGTGTTGATATATAAAGAGTGAACAACAGTACTGTTTTTAATTAACTGCAACACAACAGAGTGTAAGAGCAGACAAGCATATTGCACAGCTACTCCTTGAGTGTGCTTCCCCTTAGAAACACAGAGAAGCACTGCACAGTGAGAATCCTGCAGATGGGATTCTTTTTCAAAGACTGAATTCAGCTTCAGGAAATTAAATCTTGAATGACTGGAAGGCAATCTGTGGTTGTCCCCGAAATATGGCCTCTAGCAGGTTTACTGATTTACAGTATAGTACAGGTAGCTTTAAAAATTTACATGGTTGAAGTGTTTGAAGAAAGTTTAGAAGCTTTAGACAGAGAGTTTATAGGAAAACAGGTGATCCAGGCAAGCTGTACCTCTTGAGACAATATCCAGAAAACTGAACTTTTAAAGATATTTAATGAAATGCCTAATTTTACACTGAAAAAAAAAAAAAAAAAAAAAAAAAAAAAAAATAAA
>CM021790.1:6347571-6361948 GCA_011076525.1 Nettapus auritus | reverse complement strand
TTTTGTAAAAAAGATTAGCTGGGCATGTTATACTTTTTTTAAAAATATAAAAAAAAAAAAATTTTAAATTTTTTTTTAATTAATTAATATTTTTAATTTAAAAAAAAAAAAAAAAAAAAAAAAAAAAAAAATACATATACCAGCAACTGAAATGCAGAAGTTTGTGCCACCTCCTTCTCAAGATTTAAGCAACAAGGCAATCTTCCATGATAGCAGAGTTTTTCTTTTGTGGTCTGGTTTATGCCAAAGGGCACCCTGAATTTCCTTGGAGCACACTGGAAAATGAAGGTATCTCTTCAGAAGAATCTTTGGCACAGTGCTCACAGTTCTTGTGATGTTCCAAAACCCCTTGTTATGAAGCACCCTTCAAGCCTCCCTTAAGAACAATTACAAAATGCTGCCTTGTGGGGATTGCCTGTAGATTCTGCTATGCACTGTATTCAATGTACTTGTGTCTCTACTGAGACCTACTACTGTATAGGAAGGTTCAGTACTGCAAGTCTGAAAGTGAAAACTCTGAAATGATCATAAGTCATCTGCCCACTAACTATAATATTCTTTCCCTGTAGATACAAAATCTCATAAGCATCTGCCAGTTCCCAAAGGTCATGCGCGAAGTATGGCTGTAGTGCCAAATTATTCTCAGTATCTCAAAGTACATTATGCACACATCACAAAGCCAGACTTTGACAAAGAGAAACAGTCTCTATTAGAGAATGGTAGAAGAACAGTAGAAAGTGAGAAGAGAAAACATGAGGCCCATTTCACAGATCAAACAGGAGATAGGAGTCATTCTATGCCACTGACAATACTTCTGTCTGTACTGAATTCTTCTGTAACAAGCAGAGGAACAGAGCTTGGAGCAAAGGTTTGTCAGGGAATCCACATGTGATAGCCTTGCTATCCAGGAACAGGTGGCATGTCCAAACTTCCTGACAAATGGTCTCATTGCTTGCTTGCATTGGGTGAATGAATCTTTAAACAACTATAAGCTTTACTGACAGTGCTAATTCCCCCCAGAATGATATACCTGTCAGACTTTGTGGATCTTATAAAAATTAATGCTAGCTCAGTGTTTGTAGCATATATCCACTCAGAAAAAAATAAAAATAAAAATAAAATAAAATAAAAAAGCATGCATTTGACTAGTTTTTGAAATGCTCCTGTAATGAAGGCAAATATTAGCAGTACACCACATGTGTTAGCAGTTCAGCACATGTACTTCATATAAAATTGCATCAAGGGAGTTTTTGTCCATGAAGAGAGACCTCAAACAAAAGCTCAAAAATAGTGAATTCTGTCTCACAAACTCTTTATGGTTTCCAAAGAGACTTCAGACTTCAACCCAGCTCTGGTTCAGCCAAGTGAAAAAGCTACATCCTGGAAAAACAAAACAAAACAAAACAAGATAAAACAAAAAACTATGCAGCTACTAAGCAGAGTATACTAAAACTTTTTATTTCTTAAAGAGGAGCATGGAATAACGATCTGAGTGCTAATTTTCAAAATTCATAGTTCATTTAACATTTTTAAGTAGCGTATATGCTCTTTTTTGACCCTTATTGCAAAGCAATAGTTGAGTGTTAATTCCAACAGAATTGCATACTGCAGAAATGTTTGTAGTTACTACATCTTTCCAAACAACTATCAGGCAAAATCTCTACTGAGTGTGAAGAGTTCTGTAAAGTTTTTCTCATAGCTCTGCTTTGTCATAGGGACCCACAAGGATCATCGAGTCCAACTCCTGGGTCCACAAAGGACAACCCCCACCACCCCTAAAAAAAAAAAAAAAAAAAAAAAAAAAAAGTGCCTGAGCTTGTTGTACAAAGGTTTTTTGAACTCCGGCAGGCTCGGTGCTGTGACCACTGCCTGGGGAGCCTGTTCCAGTGCCCAAGCATTCTGTTGGCGGATATCCAGCCTGAACCTCTTCCTGATGGAGCTTCAAGATGGTGTCTACACATCATTTCCATTAGAATTATATTCTATGCCTGTAACAGCACTTGAACAACCAAGACATTTTGCTTTTAGTAGGCTTGGGCTTTTCAGATGTTTTCCTTACATAACCAACCAAAACAGAAAGAAAAGACTAGTGCAAATTACTTCCATAATTCACCATAAATGAATGTTTCTAATCACCACTTGGTTTGAACTGTAGTGTATCAGAAATGCATCATGTACAAATCAATTTTCCAATGTGTCAAGCTACTTTCTGGCTGTGTTATTGATTCAATTGAGAAGCCATATTGTAGAAACAGTTAAGAAAATATTTACAGGAGACTGAGTCTTACAGTAATCAGTAATGAACTTGTTTGTCTGACCTATTTATTCATGACCCACAAGCGACTTGCTTTTTTCTAGTAACTTCTGCCATACACATAAAGATACATAAACTAAGACAACAGACCATTCAATTCCTGTATCAATTTTTTCATCTTTAACTAACACAAAAAGAGAATTTGCATCATGATGATTCCCCCCATCCTCTTGATTAACATGTATCTGGCAACATGGGCAAGCTTCCTCCAGGTAGCTATTAAGGGAAAAGTTTACTATCACTTCACATTCAATTTAGCCTTAGGACAAGAGCTATCAGACAAGTTTACACAAGATAACTATGTTCTATTTTCTGGACACTTTAAAAACTGGAAATGATAAGTTTTCCTTTAGGTAAAACAGACACTACCTAACACACTGAATGCCTCATTTGAGATGCTTAAGACTTTTACTGCACTCACATCTAAGCACCTCCGAACAGCTATGGGAAGGACATTATTTTTGATGAATATTTTTCAAGTAAAGTTAGTATTACAAGGAAGTATTGAATGTAGTTGTCTGCATGCACACACATACACATAAATATGTGTGTCAGAAGAAAACAAGTCCATTTATCCTCATGCCATCTTCTTATACTTTTATGGGATCTCTCAAAAGCATGAGCTTGTAAGCCCCCTTCTCAGCATCCTAATGCCTCTGTAAAGTGTCAAGATATTTTTAACAGCATCTCTACTCACCTGTGTTACTTCCACATCCATAAAGATTTCAGAAATAATTTAAGACTGTTTATAATTTTTTGGCAGCTTTTTTCTTTGAAGAGCATTGCTTGTAAATGGAAAAACCCAGCCACTTCTTCTCAAATACCTTTCCTGGCATGCTTTCAGCAGCACAAAAGACACTGACTCCAGGAGAAATACACCTACAATCCTCAGGCCCTCTTACAATCCTAAACACACATAAGCACAAGGCAGTTTGTTTTTCATACCCTGTGAGTCCTTCACCCTCCAACCTTCTGGAAAGGTGCTGATGTAGGAGGAAGAGGATGTGGCAATCCACTGTTGCCATTGTGGGGCTTAGGGCAACACTAAACTCAGTCTAGTTATCAGAACAGACAGCCCTAGAGCCAGCAGAGTACAAACCATTTTACCTGTAATCAACTTTCTCGAAAGGGCTATTCTCCATTTTGGTCTGAGTGCTTATCTTTCCCTGAAATGAAAGCTGTTAGTGCACTACATGACAGTACTTCTCAGGAACAGGTTGAATTCATTTACTCTTAGGGGAAACAGAAATACTGCACAAGAAAGCTCATACAAGAGACCATGGGGGAGCTGGAACTATTGCAGTACAGTTTTAGTTTCCTTACTCAGTCAAACATTATCAGTCCCACACCTTGAATGTAATGGCTTGCCAAAGCAAGAGAATCCTCAGCTCATGTAGGATAAAATTTAATGAAGCATGCATGTAGTAAAACCTTTCTCTCTAAATCTGTGGGTCAGACCACTGCTAAAAGACACATGACTGCTGTACAATGCTTTCAGCTGCTCTATAGTGTTCCAGCTGGAATTAAGCATTCTGTGCATTTCTAGTGTGCCTGTAGGACCACACCTACTCCAGAAGCTAGAAAAGTTGTTTGTTTGGGGTACATGGGAAGATAAAAGCAGAGAATACAAGCCAGTGCTTTTTCCCAGAGATTGTTGAAGCTTTCTTGCTCATTTGTATCAGCCTCCTGGTATAAACTCAAGAGGTACAAAAATAAAGTACAAGAGGGGGATTTCTTTGGACATAAGTAAGTGCTATGGATTAAATACAAACACAGTGCTTTATTGTATACTGTGCCCAGAAGAGCTTTTGTGATCATACTATAAGAAAAATGGGCAGCTCTTGCCAAGAAATCAATTGTAGAGATGCTGAATACATGCATGAAGTATCTTTTAAGTAAAAACAAAACAACAAAGCATATCTTTTTGTCAAGTTTGATGCTGTTTGCTACAGTTACAGTGGGCAATAATGCTGTTTCAAATTTTCCAGCACAAAGTCCTAATCCAAGGATATTCTAACAAAGCGAGACAAATGCTCACTCAACACAAGAATAGCCTGGCATTTCTGCAGTGAAATATGAAGCTAAGGCCAAATACCGAGGTCAAGTTTTACAGGCAAAACTTTCAGAAACTCCAATAGCCGGCTGTGTGAATGAAGACATCACACTTTGGCCTGTGACTGGTATCGTGTGGAAAGCATTTTTCTTCTAGAAGAACAAAGCAATCTGCACTGTATATTTCTGGCAAACTTCACTCTTGCATTAATCTTTTTATGCTGCAATTTCCTTACGGATATTTCAGGCAATTTTAAATGGACACCACCTCTGAAGAGTCTAGCACTGAAGCCACTGTTATGTTTGGCACTATGAGGAAGGAATGTAAGATTTGTCTACTAACTTTAATAAAATGTGAAGATATTTTTGGTTCAGGTTCAAAAAACAACATATCAATTTGGCAAATAAGAAACATTATCTCAAAGCTACTTTGCCTTCTTGCTCTACACCTCTTTATAGTACGTTCCACATTCTTTTCCTTGCCCTAAGAATTTTAAGGACGTCTCTCCGGATGTCTGCCCTCTTCTGGACAGAATGAAAAAATGTTTGATTATTTCCAGATCGATAAAGTGCAGTGGGCTGGGTTTCTGTGGATGACAATCTAATTCTTTTTCCTCATGTTTCTGTGTAATCACAAAGGTTACACTTTGCTAGAATGAAAACTATGAAATTCAGGTGGCTGCTTCACAGTTCTTCAGTTCTCAATGTAGTTAGCCATCTGTCTATTGCCTTTTTTTTTTTTTTTTGGTGTCTTACGCACTTTTTCACTTTTGCATTTCTTCTCTATATTTACCAATGATAAATTAATTTTAATAAACACACAGTTATTTCATTACAAGTGCTTAGTCCTTCTTCACAAAAATAATAGAAAACATTTCCATATTTCTTTGCTGGTTAAGGTAAACATGTTAAACAGAACATTATGGCTGGGAGGGGTTTTCTGTCATCTTTTTCCTCTGCCCTAAGTCAGGATCAAATATTTCTTTGCTACTCTTGATGGGTATTTGGCTGACCTCTGTTAAAGGCTGCTGGTAGAGGACTGCACAATTTTTGCAGACAACCCAGTCCACTGCTACACCAGTTAACTATTAGTGTTCCTTTAGAAACACTATAGACTGATGACAGGAGTAAAGGGCTCTAGAGATCAATTTCAAAATAGCCTATTCATCAGGGAGCCCAAAGTTTCTTTAAATCGAGTGCAAGGATTAGGATGTAAAGTAGAAATGCTGATGACAAAAAATCCCTGAAAGAGTTTCAGGGATTGAAACCAGGAAGTTAGAGGCTTTTCTCTGTATTATGTATGCGTAGTCATACAACCAGTGCGCACTTTGAAACTTTCACTGCACATCTGTGCATCACTGCATGGACTAGGCACCAAGCCAACTGCTGAATTCCTACGAGTCCGTGCAGCTCCCACATGATTACAGCACTAGGACCCGGAGGGAGCTTCATTTCTGTGAGTCAGTGCAGCTAGCTGAGCCCTGGGAGCAGTGAATGAGGCTGGAAAGGCAGAGGGAATGTGAATGGCTCTTCTGGCTTGGGAAAGTGTCCACGGACTGGGGTGCTACAGACTACAAAACAGCTTGGACAGCTCTCCAGATTCCCTGTTCCCCCGGTGTCGAGTGATACAGCTCTAAGGTGAGTGACCCCACAACAGTCAGTTTTCTCAAAACAAGTAATGTGGCTGTTGCACCAGTTGTGGAAGTTTGGTATCTTCAAAATCAGCCAATGCGTTTTTGCTGTACTGTAATTTTCACTCTCTTGAAGAGGTACAGATCAGATGTCTTTGAAATATGGAGTCCTCATTGCTTAAAAATAACATCTGCTCAGAAAAGCTTGGTCTAATAAAACTGAAAATTGCATTTACTAATGCAGTTTAAACTGCATGCACATCTGGAACATATTCATAAAGCATTTGCGCTTAAATTCAAAGCTTGAAACTGTTCTTTAGTAAGAACAGCTTAACCTTAGAGATAGGTAAGTATTCTTCTCATTGTTTTTATCAAGGTAAATCAAAACTTAGTTTTATTTGCATAATACTGCAGTTACTTCTACATTAACATTCTTTACTGTCTCAGTTCTCAGTATTAAGGCTTATATTAAGGCTTATTTAACACTTTTTTCTTTTATGATAATTCTACTCTAGATAAGAAATCCTTTCTTTTCTAATATAAATAAATAGGAATTCTGGTAAATCAAAACATGATTGGCTCAAGGCAGAATCCTTCTAGCCATAGGGAGAGCTGTTGTTTTCCCTATGTGTATCCTCTAGGAAGTCTAGTTGGAAAAGCTTACAAACTCCCTGCTGCCTCGTCAGACTGACACTGACAATGTTTATTGATTTATACTGGGTGATGAAGCTGTCTTATTTAATATATCAGTCAGAGACAAAAATGGGGATCCCAGTCACAGAGATGCAGAGTTTGTGTGCTGAGAACAAAAACTGTTTGTGCTTCAGTTGCTTTCTTCACTTTAAATTTTCCTTATATGCTCAAGAAGTTTTAGAGAAACAGTGAAAGTTATCATGCTTGTCCGGCTGGTTTTTCCAAGTTGTCACAACTTCGAAGTTGCATTGTAACTGTAATGCAGATAATTTATGGGTGCTTTCATGTGTTAGTGTATTACAATAAAGCTATTTCAGTACTTTTTTGCTGAGCCAAAATAAAATGTGGCAATTACCTGAAAAAAGATAAGCAGGAAGCTGATTTGCCTGTAAATTCATATTCTTTGCACTTCTGAGATGCTTCAGATATTATGGAAAGCAGGCTTTTTTGAAAGCCTGAATATTATCCTGCCAGCTACCTTTCTACGTTTGTCTGCAACTCAGAAGGTTACAATATTTTTTGCACTTTCACAAAAAAGATGGTGTAATGAAGAACCAAATAAACTCAAGTGTTCACATCGTATAATAAGAATTATTCGTCCCTCAAATACATTAAAATATATATACACTCTATACACATTATATTGTATACACTTTATACACATTATATTGTAATAAATTTCAGCAAGGTTTGGAGAGGAATTCTTTCTGACAAATGTGTGCAGTATAGTAATAGTACTTTTACATCTGGATTGATCCCAGCCACTCACCCTAAAGGGATCTGTCAGTCTGACAAAAGGGTAGTGAAGAAAGTAATTGTGGCTTTCTTTTTCTCACTCTCTTAGCTAAGCAGTGTCCATTTTCTCAAATCAAAAGCTTAAATTATTTTATCAGGTATCTTCATTTAAGTTCAGTGGAAAATTACAATGAGCACAAAGGATCGTTCTAACCCTTACACTAAGTAAACAGTACATAGAGTGATTAGGCAGTTTATGTAATCACTGTAACATGCTAATTCAAAACATCAGATTAGAAAAATACATAATATATATATAAAGATTAACACTTTTAAGTGAAAAAAAATCTTTAATGGGATATCCAGAACAAGGGCTAGATAGAACACATTTAAAAGCTAGATTATTTCCATCAACAGAATCAGTCCCATAAATTCACTTACTGCGCCATGAGTTTGGACATAAAAATGATCCTTTAAGTGCAAATTCCACTGTTTTTCTGTTTCTCTAATATGCTTTTGGAACTGATAGAATATTGAATTCATAGTCAATAGCATTAATTGAATTAAATTGAAGGCATGAGGAAAAAATATTCATGATTTTAAGAAGATAACATTCTACCATTTTCTAAGTTAGAACAAACTTTGATGTTAAAAACAAAGAGTTAGTAAAATTAATGCTTTAATTCCAAAAGGTTTAATATTTTAGCACCAAAAGTCAAATGATGGTATTGGTGGGTTTAGAAATATTTATTTATCCTTTAAATCTTAGTCCAATAAAACCTAGTGAAACTCAGTATCTTTCAAATCAACTACAGCAATGGTGACCTCTGCTGGCAACTACCCCCTCAACAAAAGAAGTTTAAAAGGCTTGTTCTGAAAGTGACTGTGAAATAAAATATTTTTTAGATCAGCTGATACATTTGGAGAAGTGTAAGATACCACCTATTCTCACAGAACTTGCCTCATGGTAAAAGGGGTGAAAGGCCCATGTAACAGTGCTACTACTACTGCTTGCCTTTCTCCAAAGGAAGGATATTATCTCTGTCCTGAATTTGACTTCAGCACAATCACAGAGGCCAATGTATTTAAGACAACTTCTACAACAGAAAGATCTCCCACCCTGGGATGGATATCCTGTGGGATGTGTGTGGTTTTTTTTCCTGACACAATGCCCTTTGTGCAGCTCTGCTGAATTCATGAAACATTTGCATGTATGTGTATTTATACCCAAAAATATGCGGCCAAGAAAAGCAAGATCATTTTTGCTTTTGCCAAAAGATCGTAGTACCTTTTAATGTGATTCATTTGCACCCCATTTGTCTGATCCCACTACCACTAAAACTATTTATGTAACTTAAATGGTAGAAAGAAAATCTCAGACCCTTGATATAAACCTGTACCATGCCCTTGTCCTGAATATTGCTTGTAGCTCTGGTCATTATCCACATTTCAGAAAATACAGAATAAAGTATAAGAAGAAAAGGTGCAGAAGGCAACAAGGATGATGAAAGGCCTGGAACAATTTCCATACTTAGAGAAACTATATAGATTACCATTTCTAAGTCTGGAAAAGAGATGGATGAGAAGGTAGGTAGTGAAGATATTTAGAATAATAACTGTCCTGAAGAAGTTTAAATGGAAGTAGCTGTTGTCAGTTCAAAAATAGAGGAGCGGGAAATGAAAATAGCATGTGGCACATTCAAGGCAAACAAAAGAAGGCGGTTCTTCTCTCCATGATAAAATTAAGGAATTCCTCTCTTTGGGGTATTGTAGTTTGCATGGGTTCAACAAGTGATCAGACAAACTAAAAGCAAATGCAGTACCTGTTCTTCAAAAAATCTGTGATTCAAAAATGACTGCAGAGTTGAAGAGTATACTGCGAAAATGATCCCCATATGGTTGCCCTATTCTTACATCACTCCCTAACCATTATAAGCCTTCTCATCAGTGTGTCAGCCTGTTGAATACTTGACTTATCCTAGCAAGAAGAACAGTAACTACATAGTATTTGCTATGGGTTTCTGGTTCACTGATGAAAGTATGGAGATTTTGGTAAAATTAAAAAAAAAAAAAAAAAGGAAAAAATAAAAGAGGTAAATATAGCGTTATTTTTACTTAAGTGTTCACGTGTTAGGTGTAAGCATGTGTTCATTTAAGTTTCCACCAGAGAAAGAGATTAAAGCTGAGATGTACAACTATTCAGGCAAATCAATCTAAGCAGATTATGACTGAGATACTGGTGAAAGGCCTAAGAAAGTACGTCTGATTGATCTTGTGAAATTCAATGACATATACTCCAAATAGGAAAATATAATTTTATTTCAGTTCCTTGTGGCCTGTTTATTTGTAGAGCTGACATTTTATTTGAGACTTCTAATTGAACTCACATCTTTACTAACTGCTTTCACTAAAAATATTATACATACAGTTAAGTAAACAGCGCGAAAATATCACATAATTAATTATACTGTCACTATACCTTTCACTCTGAGAACTGCATCACCCCACAAAAGGCAACAGTCCAGAGAATGGCCATGCAAACACTGAAACCTGAATGAGAACCACTCGCATATTCTAAGGTTGAAAGACAGATGTGAGATGTCAACTTGACATTGCTAACCTGTCCCCAAGTATAGCTCATTTGCTGTTGATGAATTAAATGTATTTTTCAGTCTGCAGCATGCATAAAGAAATGCTAGAATTATACAGAACTTTCTGTGCATAAAAGTGAGATTTTGTGCCCACAAATCTTGATTATCTAAGATTAATAAAGACCCGCAAATAAGTTACATTGTACTGGAGCATTAAAACTTGGCACTCATAAACTCATATTGAGAACTTGGGAGAAGGGATGAAATCAAATTTAAAGGATACGCAAAGGGATATGTAAGACACTGGCTGTATTGACAGAGATCTGTGAAGTCACCAAAATGTAAAGGGTTCACTACAACTGTTCACTAGTCAGCACATGTCTGAGTGCATTAGCTCCAGCTGAAGCACACACTATACCACATAGCTGCTTTCATGTTTTCATACAAATGAGAGGCACAAAGATACAGTACTTGACAACTTACAGGAACAATGTCTGTGTGCTTGTATTCATGTGAAAGATATCAAGAGAAAGCATGCAAAGTGCTGCCCTATATTTTGAGCTGGCATACAGCTATTAAGAAAAAAATTACCATATGTATGTAGACATATGTAGACATCATATATGAGGTAGACATATGTAGACATCAGGCCCTACCTATATACATGAATGAGACTTCTCTGGCGTAGTATCTAAATGCAAAATTTAAATGACTGAACAAGGTATTTTGAAATAGGTATTTCAAAGGTATTTTTGAAATGTAGGATGGTTTTACTGCTAAGCTTCTGTGCTATCTTTTGAATTTTCTGTGCCACCACAAAATGAATGAAACACCTTTGACTCATTCTTGGAGGCAATGTTTTTCCTAGTAAAGAGACATTCTTCTTTTTTTCCTAGGCTCTTGTATTTAAAGTAAAGCTTTGAGATATTAAGGCACGGTAGTTCACAGTATCAGAAGATACAATCATACTCTCTCAGATTTACATTATCTATTGCTGGGAACGGTTGTATCACATAAATATGGCTTCCAAATTTAATTGTGGTATCCCCTAGAAAAAACTCTTCCATGGTCACTGCACATAGCAAAAGTCCTGGCCTGATCTTTAGAACCCAAACACTAACATGGTCACCCCTCAGTCTGACAGTCCCTCCAAATATTTGTTGAACACAGCTGTGGTCACTTTCAGAAATCGTACCTGCAGTAACCAGACCACTTGATGTACTTTGAGAATTATTTTGTTCAGGCATAGACCATTAAATTGTTTACAAAAATATATATATATATATTTCCCTAATTTATGTTCTTGGCTCCAAAATCAAATTTCCTGTTCCCATAGGGTACATAAGAGTGTGCTAATAAAAGATCAGATTCTGCTTCCATTGAGTTGTTACATATCAAAACTGCTATTGTCAGTGCAAAAACATTCAAGCAGTAAGGAAAAAAAAAAAAAAAAAAAAAGATAAACAGATAAACAAAAGGTAAGACAATTTCTTTGACTTTGTTTTGGGCCTTAGCTTATATATTACTGACAAAAACATTATGAATGTGTATGTTATTCAAATACAAAACTCTTTCCAAGAATACAGTTAATGAAATAAATGAATAACTGATAGAATTAAACCGGTTCTGAGTTAAGGAGTATGTGACAAAAATTGATTTAGCTCAGTTAGCTGTTAACTGTTCAGAAAACTAATGGAAGATTAGACTGTTTCTGACAGTCCTGCCCTACAATAAGTAAGTTAGTCAAGCACAAAAGCAGATTATTTCCTTGACAACTTTCTGTTTGCTAATTGTGGATTTGCTTGTCTAAAAATTACTAATTTTTTTTCCTAACCTCAATCATTTCATATTTTTCCCTCTGTATTGTGCATACAAAGGTGACAGATTTTCTTTGTTATCTAGTTCACCAATTGACTTTGAATGTCTTTATTATTTATACAACCATGTGCAATCTATGCTATTAAAAAAAAAAAGGTATCTTCAGAATTTTTTTGTGATGGAAATTTGCCAGGTACCTCGTTGCTATATATTACTTTGATCATGGTATATTTAACAGCTCTGGCTGACTGACTATGTGTTTTTCTATTTTGAACCATATCTTTTATTTTTGGAAGCCTTTATATGCTGGGTGATTCAGGTATTTAAAAAAAAAAAAAAATGTGGTTGTTCATAAAGAGATTTGCCCACTGATGAATGACGCAGCCTTCGTTTTCTGAAATGCATCATTTCCTGTCCATTATTTCATGATCCTTTTCAGACACTCTGTGTAGCAGCCCCAGACCTGCAAGGTGTCTAGGTGCATGCTTAACCACAGCCATATGAATAGCTCAGTTGAAATACTCATTAATATATTTCAAGAAAAACTCACAGTTCTGATGAACATAACTCGTAATTCATCCCTGCTACTGTAGCACTGTACTTCTACTGATCATGAAAAAGATTACATTGTGCCCTTTAGGGAGTCAGCGGGGCACATCAGCTGCAGTGGATCAATAGGCAAGAGTTAACTGTCAAGCTGTTTTTTGACTGCAGCTGTCCATATCCTTAAGTCTCTGTTGCTTTCATATTTCAGATTGAAAACCAATACTTCTACACAGCAGCGACACAACATCATTGTCCCTCAATACTAACTGGAAAGGGAGACTAGAACAGTCTCTGAAAATTTATAGAGTTTTCATCTTACTGAGATCCATGAAGCATACTTTCTAAATGCAACAGATGGACCACTACATTGCATAGTCTACAGACAGCTGCTGCTCAGAGCTTTGTGACTTCACAGGACAATTTGTTTCAGGGTAGGATGACCTAAGAAAGAAAGGGCAACTTTTTCAAAAGTAGCCTCTAATTTACAGTTGCACTGTATTTGCGTGTCATATTTAGGACTTGCTTAGCAGGTTCTGAATCAGTATGTAGCCTGAGAGTACAACCACTTTGGAAATTTGATCCCAGGAATGGAAAATCAGACATTTTAAGATACCCACAAATAATGTTTTCTAATGGGCACTTGCTAAAAGAAGCTATAGTATGCTATTCCATAGCATAGCATAGTATAGCATAGCATAGTATAGTATAGTATGCTATTCCATTCCCTATTAGCTTCTGTTTGCATTTCTGAAAGTCCGTAGGAAACTAACTGTCCATGTGGTGTTGGTGTTTAAATTTCTGTCCATTTGGTCCTAAGGTTTTTAGGCAGTTAGGAAAAAAATAATAAAAGAATCTTTCTAATCATTCATATTTAGTATGGTTTCATAGTCCATTCAAATTATCATTTTATGGCAGTTTACAGATCTCAAGGAACCAAGTACAGTGAGAGCGTGAATTGCTGAGAACTTAAGAGACCAACATACATGAAAGTAATCATGGGGAGGTGTTAAGTATTCTGAATTATATTGACATGCTAAGTCTTTTTAATTAGATATGCAGGTGGATATAGGAATTGTGGCTGATATACAGCCTTTACTGATATACAGGCTTTATACAGCAACATTTCATTACATTTGCATGATTTCTGGATTCTCTAGAAAGCCAAAGGACTCCCAAGTAACCATCAACTTCCTTCTGTTTTGTAATGATATATCAAGCTTCCAAAATCCAGCTTATTTCACTCTCATTTTTTACCAGGAGCCTTGTTGAACAATGTTGCACACATGCCCCACATGAATAAAGGGAGTAGGAAGTACTCTCTACTTTCTACCTTGCCCAGTGATAGTGATACCACTTTGCATTGCAAAAGTTACAGCTTTCTGTCTGAATTAAGAAAATCTCTTAAGAGTCTTTTGTGGTTAAGGGATATATGCTCTTTGTGTACCAGTAAAACAGTAGGAAATTCCATACCCCAAAAAGTTATAATGTGGAGAATATCTTCAGTTTTCTATGACTTTCTGTCTTTTTGTGTGTGTATGTATTAGCAATTTATGAACATAAGTAGAATTATGGATACCACCTACAGCATCATATTTGACAAGTTGTTTTTTTCAGGTACAGACCTTTTATAATTGATGATCACCAGAAAATGTCACATTTGTATGGTTTTTTGTTTGTTTCTGATCTCCTAAAATTGTTAAATATCAGAAAAAAAAAAAAAATGTATACTTTTTTATTGCTATCATCTCCACACATCTAGAAAAAGGCTGAGTTTCGTGTTGGACTTTCAACACAGAAAACACTTCAAAGTGGCACAAATTTTTGTGGGAGAAGGAAAGAAGGAGAGAAAGAAAGAAAGAAAGAGAGAGAGAGAGAAGGAAAGAAGGAAAGAAAGAAGGAAGGAAGGAAGGAAGGAAGGAAGGAAGGAAGGAAGGAAGGAAGGAAGGAAAGAGAAAGAAAGAAAGAAAGAAAGAAAGAAAGAAAGAAAGAAAGAAAGA
>CM021790.1:6303861-6347561 GCA_011076525.1 Nettapus auritus | reverse complement strand
AGAAAGAAAAAGTATAAAGTCAGTTATACAGAGTTCCCTGAGAGAAGGAAGGCCTGCAAGTATTAGGAAGAAATGCAGCATCATAGAATAAATCAAGCTGCAAGGGACCTCAGGAGGTCACCTGATCCAAATTCTTGCTTAAAGAGGGGTCTGTATAATAGAAGACTAAAGGTCATTTAATAGAAGACTAGGATTGTGTAGTCAGTAACAAGAAGAAAACTTCTATAGTGAGATGATCAATGTGGAAGGCTGGGGGTAGTTAGAGTACAGCCGAACAGCCAGCTTTTTAAGGAACTCAGAACCAAGGAAGAGAATTCAGTCTCTTAGTTAAGATTCAGATTGGCTCCACTGATGAAGTATGATGATCATGTGATAGTGGCCTGTATTTATTACTAGTTTGACACCTACAAGGTGTTCCATATTAGAAAACAACCAGTGTGGGTTTTCTCTTTTGCTTTGCCTTTCCAACCAGCTACAGCTCACAGTCATCAGATTTGGTACTTTCTCTTTTAACCCTATTTTCTTCTGAACAAGAGTCCAGATTAAGTACTTCCGTCAACTATGAGAAATTATCCTTTCACAAGCTAGATTCTTTCCTGACTATTTTTCTCCTGTGATGGGAACTAGGCCTAATTCTTCTTCTCTCCCCTCTGACATATCTTTGAACCTAGGCAAAACAGTGAAAAGACTGAAGGGACTTAAAATCATGCGCAGATTCAGAAGGCTCATATGCTTTATGTCCCTTCCACTACAGAAGACAGTTGAACAATCTGATGGCAGGTTCAATAACAAAAGAAAGTACTTGTTCACACACCATTTAGTTAAGCTGTTAACTCCTAATCACAAGATATTTTGCTGCTAAAAATGTAAATGGATTCAAGAAATAGCTAGACAGGTACACGGAAGGGAAATACACTTAAAATTTTAAGAACACAGAAAACCTCTCTGGCACCAAACGGTGCTCATCTAAACAATGCAGAAGGATAGGGAAGTGGTTGGAAAAGTATCACTATATGCTTATCTTGTTTTTATACAATCCCTTAAGCATCTTCTGTTGTTCTCTGTCAGAGACAGGAAGGACAAAATGAGCCTTGCATCTGGTCCAGCATGGTCATTCTTGTGTATTGACAGTATTTTAAAGGGGTTCTCTTTAATGGGAAGCAAGCTGATTATTCTCATCACACTCATAGCAGTTTTATTAACTTTGCTCAGCAAAACAGCTCTTAGTAATTGCTTTTTTTACACGGAAGGAAAAAGTACACAAATTATGTCAAGAGAAAAAGTACAGACAGAAATTTCCTCTTTATCTTGTTTTAAGTCCTTTTACTGTGGGTGCAGCATGGAACCAGCTACTTTTCAGTCAATTACCTAATATTAATTCAAGATTGTGTTATATTCACTTCTTCCTATAATAAAGTCTCCAATCCTGTAAATACATCTGGTATTCTTTATTCATATATAGATGATATTCCTCTACATTACTACCATACATTGGCTGTTTGATAGCATGTGTTGTTTGCTGATGCTCAGTACACCAAGTGATCTCATAGAATATCTTGAGTTGGAAGAGACACACAAGGCTCATCAAGTCCAGCTCCTACCTAAAAATCAAACCATATGCCTGATAGCATTGTCCAGATGCTTGAGTCCAAATTGCTTGAACTCTGGCAGGCTCAATGCTGTGACCACTGCCCTGGGGAGCCTGTTCCTGTGCTCGACCACCCTCTTGGTGAAGAACCTTTTCCTAACATCCAGCCTGAACCTCCCCTCTCACAGCTCCATGCCATTCTCTTGGGTCCTGTCACTGTCCTCAGAGAGATCAGTGCCTGTCCGTCTGCTCCCCTCATCAGGAAGCTGTAGGCTGCGATGAGGTCACCCCTCAGACTTCTCTGAGCTGAACAAACAAAGTGGCCTAGTCATTCCTCATACATCTTCCCCTGTATCACTGAGCTTTCTCCTCTTCGTTTGTCATATTTTTCACTTTTGCATTAATTGCTAATAATATTAATTACTGCAGGTTACAGACACACGTTAAATAGCTCAAGGTCTATCCTTCTCTGCTTCTCTGGGTTAATATTTTTACTTTTTTTCTTGTTCGTATTAAAATAAACACTGTGATAAGCAGCAGAAATAATGAAACCTTGTTCCCTGTGGATTTGCATGCAGTGGTAAGACTTTTTGATGTCTACTAAATTTGTGAGCACATGTGAGGTCTGAATAATATTTAGGGCATGGACCTGCACATAACTGCCATTATAGAAATTCTCTAATCAAATGGACTTCTAAGACTATAGCTTTTCTTTTGGTCAGTACCTTTACCTATCCCTAATTTTCATGAAACCTTTAGAAACATATTATCTTTAAAACATCTAGTGTTTTATCACATGTGGTTGACACTTGACAATCTCAAGGGTTATTGTCCACAAGACCGACAGTGTCATTTCACAAGTCATTTCTGTTTTCAAACAGACTAAAAACAGGCAATGCTTTTTGTTGAACCCAGTTAGTTAGTCTATTTGACAACTAAGAACTGTCTACTTGGTTATTCACTGAACTTGTATAGTAGTTCATGTTTTATTTATAAAAATGGCAAGCCACAGAAACTGGACGTGTTTATTTTCCATGTCAATAAGCCTTTCTGTTCCTCAACTGGTGGTTTTGTCTGTGTGTTTTGAGAGAGAAGAGCACTGGTGCCCTTCCTTCTCATTTCCTCCATGCCTTCTTTTTAATTTCAAAGCAAAGAAATTAAGAAACTATTTAATGAACTGAAGAATTCCTTACATTTGTTCAATATTTCAAGTTTTTTAAATAATTCAAAAGTCATTTGAATTCAGTTTTCAGCTCTGTGACCTGTGATCTTGCCATCACTTGAAAGTGAAATACTTTCTAAGACAAGAATGTTTTCAACACCACAGAGAAAATGATCTAATATTTTTGGCCACATTTAAAGTTTATCTCTCTACCTATGAAATAAAACAAATTTGAAAAAGCTTATTTCCCACTGTCATATATTTAAAGTCTGACATTGCACATGGAAACTAGGTACACACTTAATCATACCTAATCATCAAAAATCCTTCTGGTTTTGATTTTAAGGAGGCAGAAAAATAGCTTGTAAGATGTACAACTTGATTATCTACTTTGAAACTAGCATTCATGCAAGAAAAAGCAATGAAAAGTTAAAATATGCTAAATACAAATACAATAGGCTTCCTTAAAAAGATTTCTAAGTCAGAAACCTACTAGGCACACCTTATAAAATTTCCCTCCAGCTTATTTCCTTGTATTAGGCAACCTAAAATATTAAAGTATTCATAATCTGATGAAAATTGTAGGAAAAACAGACAAGTGCCAAATAAAAATCTATTTAATGCCACAATTATGACTACAATCTGTGGAATCTGGTCCTTCAACAACATTTATGATTTTAATGGAATCATAGAATGGCTTGGGTTGGAAGGGACCTTAAAGATCACAGAACCACAGAGTCACAGAATGGCTGGAAGGGACCTCTGAAGATCATCTAATCCGACCCCCCTGCCAAGCAGGATCACCTAGAGCACCTTGCACAGGATAGCATCCAGGAGGGTTTTGGCTATCTCCCAAGTAGGAGATTCCACAACCTGTCTGGGCAACCTGTTCCAGCGTTCTGTCACCCTCACAGTAAAGAAATGCCCTCTCATATGCAGATGGAACTTCTTGTGCCTCAGTTTGTGCCTGTTGCCTCTTATCCTGTAGCTGGGCACAACTGAAAAGAGTCTGGTTCCATCCTCTTGACACCTTCCCATCAAATATTTATATGCATTGACAAGAGCTGGGAGGAGTGGCTGATACCTCAGAGGGCCGTACTGCCATTCAGAAGGACCTGGACAAACTGGAGATATGGGTCAAGAAGAACCTCACAAAATTCAACAAAGACAAGTGCGGGGTCCTGCACCTAGGAAGGAATAACCCCAAGTACCAGTGCAGGCTAGGGGCTGATCTGCTGAGAGCAGCTGTGCAGAGAGGGACCTGAGATTCCTGGTCCATGAGTCAGCAATGTGCCCTTGTGGCCAAGATAGCCTCATTCCAACCCCGCTGCCAAGGGCAGGGATGACACCCACTAGAGCAGGTTTCCCAGGGCCTCATCCAACCCAACCTTGAACATCTCCAGGCACAGGGCATCTACAGCTTCTCTTGGCAACCTGTTCCAGGGTCTCACCACCCTCTGAGGGAAGAATTTCCTCCTAACATCAAATCTCAAATCTCAATCTCCCCTCTCTTTTAAAACTGCTCCCCCTTGACCTATCAAAATCTGCCTGTGTAAAAAGTCACCATCAATATTTTTTTATAGGCTGCCTTGAAGTACTGAAAGAACACAATGAGCGAACACCTGGAGCCTTCTCTTCAGGCTGAACAGCCCCAGCTATCTCAGTCTTTCTTCACAGGAGAGGTGCTCCAGCCCTCTGATCATCCTTGTGGCCTCCTCTGTACCCGCTTTTCATACACATTTGACTACTAATGCCATCTTTTGTCTCGTTTTGCTATATGTTCATGCATACTACCTTCCTTCCAAACCAGAAAATAATAATAAAAAAATTAACTGATATGATTTGTAATGATAATTTATATTACTTTTCACCTTCCTAAAACTCATATGGGGTGGGCTCCAAATTAGCAGTTAAAGAAGTAATATGACATGGACTTGTGGTAAGACACAAAGCCCAGGAAACACAGCTGAAGTCTGGTGAAGAGCTCTGAAAAAAAAACCCTTATCCTCCATTTCTGGCATTTATGTTGGGTGAGCCTTATTGGCATGTAATAAATTTATCACTTTGATCCAGTGGAAAAAAATAAGATATGTAATTGCTTATTTTTAATAACAGATCTTACCTAAGGTTGTCCCACCTTCTTTGTGCAGTCTCTGCTATGTAGTGTAGTACAGCTGGATGAAAAAAATGTTTAATTCCAGGTGTACAATTTGCAATCAGACATCTGTGTTGTAAGTTTTATGATTATATGATTGGTAATTAAAGAAGAATACAGTGTCATATTGTTTAGGGACACAAGATGATTATAAATACATTAACTGTGACAGGGTGTTAGGGTGTTATTTGTGCTTGGAATTTCCAGTATTATATATGTGATGGAATAGCTTCACATGACAAATACTCAATATTCTACGTCAATGCAAGTAGTCAGTAAAATTGTGCAACCATGTGGGTGCAGGAAAAAAGATGACTCATTTACAGATGTGCTGATGATGAATTCTTCATCACTGCACACAACCTGGGGGCACATCAGGAACCAAACAAGTATTCAAATAACCACCATATTTCCAACTGGACAGAATCTTGCAAAAAAAAATGACATAACCTGTGTTCAGCTCCTATTTAAACAGTTTTTGCTGGATATAAGAAAAAACCATAGAAATATCCTTTGGGAATTAATTCCTCTAAAATATAAGAACTGAAAAAGCTACTGACAACTCCAAAATATCCCACTTCCCTTCCAGGTGAGATCTTTGCTGCTAGTACTATTATCTGCAAGAAGTTGAGTAGGTTGGTATTATTTATCTTCTAAAAGCTTCTTAAAACTTACTTCATTCTATTAGTCTAATTCATGGAGTCTCTGCAACTTATCTGTCCCAGAAACAAGGCAGCATTGCATTATTGTCCAGAAAGAAGAATGTGAGAGGGCAAGTGCCATGTTCCAGTTCCAGATTGTTAATCTGTACATTACAGTACAACCTAATGTAAACCTATAAAAGTGGAATAAAGGTCTTCAATTTTGAGAGAGCCATCATGACAATCTTCAAATTATTGCAAAGAACAGTAGAAGTTTTCAGGAAGGAATTACTGCATGACTGAGAGAAAAAAATAAATAAATAAATAAAAATCCCTGTTTTCATTTTATCTAAAATTCACAGGTGATATTTTGACACAGTTGACTGAACTTAGTCACTAGATCTTGATTACAGTTTGGCATTTCCTTCTGTGTAGGCTGATCCATAGGGAATGCCGTCCATACTAACACTGAATTAGAGCAGGATGACTCAGATGATTAATCAGCTTTCCTTTTTCTTATTAAGAAACAAATGTTTGGCTTCTCCAACTGCTGAAGTGATGATTGTCAAGCCTATGTTATAACTCACATAGTTTTGGTCACCCCTGATTCACGTTCTAAGAGAAGGAAATTAAACTTGTAATCTGCGATCTCTTACACAGCTATGTAACTGACAAACACAAATAACAATACTGCATCCTGTGTTTTCTGTTTGCCATAAAGTCCTTGTCATTTGAGATTTTTTTTTTTCCTTTCCTGTTTCTTTCCAATCAAGATTTGTCCTTAGTTTGGAATCAACCTTAAGCGCATGGTTTATGGGTTTTGACAGTAGTTCATACTGCTGTCAAATTGCCACTGAAACCAGAGCACACAAATTTTGCTAGGTAAATCTAGTCATATCCTAAACAAGAAGATAGCACATAATCTACAGAGGAACCATGTCTCTAATCTTCAGTCCAAAAATCCACTTGTAAAAATCTCCTATTAATTAAACATGGAGCTTCCTTTTTCTTTCAAAAATAGGTAAATCGCAACAGAAAGGCAGCCAGCGTACAAAGTATGTGATCACTGTCATGAAATGTATAAGGTAAATGGACATAATGAACCTAGTTAACCAAATACCAACTAAAGGCACAGTGATTCTAAACAGACAAAAACTGACACTATTCCAGCTTCCAACTAAGTAGATCTCCCAGCATGGAAAGGTTACTAGTTATGGGGAAGAGTTTAGAAAATTAATGACATTAAAAACGAGATTCATTGGCAACTGTAATTCTAACTCCACTAAGCATCGCCAGAGGCCTGACATGAAGAAACAAGTACTATTTGAAGCAGGCTGCAAAGCCAAGGGACACATTAATATCTGTCAGAATCATCTACAGTCAAGATTCTTATTGATCTTTGAATGCCACAAGTCTTTAGAACATTTACTTTTTTTTTTTTTTTTAATCACAAATCTGTGGATTATTTCTTAAATTTTAAATACCCTTCCCTATATTTCAGCTGTATGTTTTTAAATTAACTGAGTGTGATGTAGCTAAGTGTGAAAAGGCAGGAGAAAATGTAGTTCTTCTGAGTTATACACTGTCAAGCCTGGCCTTGTATGTAACAGAGGAGCAGGGAGCAGGTCTGTTGCTGTAGCTAGCACTGCTGTTACTAGCCTCCAAACTGTTGATGTTAATGTTTAGACTAGGTTGCCGTGGATTTTGTTTCGGCCTTATCCCTGTCTATCATTATTAACAAGATTAAGACTTTACCCACATTCTTCTAATTAAAATGCCAGAATTCTGGGAAGAGATTGCAAGTCTTCTTTTAGCAAAGTAATCAGGTATTATCAGTATATCTGTGAGTTCCAGTTACCACTTCTCAATATCAAAGTTTGCACAAAGTTAGCACTTATCCACGCAAGCCAGAGAATATATTTTTGACAAAGCATTGTGTTATCTCTGAATATATAACTCATTATCCACACTGGTTAGAGTCACAGGTTTCATTTTGTAGTATGAGCATCAACAGCATTTGCATACTATAGTTTAGCTGCAGTGCTGCCTCAGGCTGATGAATTCACAGGTTTTGGAATTGCCATCCTTCTCAATAGTTTAGGTAACCAAAGATTCTCACATCTTGCTTGGGACATGTGATCATTTGTGTGCAACATTTTTCCCTTATAAAACTGTAAGAAGCATGTCCTGAATTTCAGGCTGTATGGCAGTTACCAGATGTAGCCTTTAAATATTATTTACCAGTTATTAATTCTGTAGCTTCTCATTCCTATAACAAGTTACTACCGCAGGATTTTCAAAAGTGCCTCCTCCCACTTCATCTCCTTCCTCTATATCTTTTGTATGGTATGTGAAACAGTACTAAAATAAGTTTTTCAGTTTCTGCAAGACTGTTTTGAATAATGTACTGTGTGATTTTTTTAATTTATTTTTATTTTTTGTCATCAGCTTGGTCATCTCATTTCCAAGAATTTACACATTCAATCTATTGATAGTTCCAACTCTGTAAATGGAAAGAGATTCATACTTAAGATAATAAAAGACCCTGGGAACAATTATGCACTGGTAGGCACAGTGACAATAATCTTCCAATCCTGGCCTATTTTTATTAGAATTACCGAACTTCAAACCCCGCTTAACAGGAAAGTCAATGAACCTCACAGGTAGTTTAAGTGTGTATAGTGCAGCAACATTAATGATTAGCATCACTTTGCAATTTAGGCATTCAAATTTGTTCAGACTGAGAACAAGGCCAAACAGAGTTCTAGAAAAAGTGTGGAAACATGCAAGAGCACAACTAAAAGGAAAGAGATGGATCTTTCCTGTTATACTTTTTGACTGTAGGAAATAATGCCTTCAGTAACTAGATGATGTTGGAATACGGGAAATCAACATGTAAGAACATTCATTTGACAAGGGTAAGTGCTAGGTCTTACATTGGGGCCATAACAATGTGATAGAGCAGTATAGGCATGCAGAAGAGTGGCTAGAAAGTTGCCCAGCAGAAAAGAACCTAGAGGTGCCAGTCAACAGCCAGCTGAACATGAGCCAGCAGTGTGCCCACGTGGCCCAGAAGTCCAATGTCATTCTGCCTGCATCTGAAACAGCGAGGCCAGCAGGACTAGGGAGGAGATTGTCCCCTTGTACACAGCACTGGTGAGACCACACCTCAAATATTATTTTCCGTTTTGGGTCCCTCACAACCAGTAGGATATTGACTTGCTCAAGCATGTGCAGAGAAGAGCAACAAAGCTGGTGAAGGGACCAGAGAACAAGACTTACGAGAGAACAATTCCCTACTGAGGGAATTAGTGTTGTTTAGTCTGGAGAAGAGGAGGCTGAGGGAATACATCATTGCTCTCTGAAAGGAGGTTGCAACAAGGAGGGTGACGGTTTCTTTTTTCAGGTGACAAGTGATAGGAAGCAATGGAACAATCTCAAGCTGTGACAGGGGAGGTTTCGATTAGATATTAGGAATAATTTTGTCACAGAGAGGGTGGTCAAGCATTGGAATAGTCTGTCCAGGGAAGTAGTGGAGTACCCATTCCCGGAGGTATTTAAGAAATGATCATATGGTTCTATGATCCTTTTTAATACTTTACCTCCTGTATACTTGAGAGTCCTTTACAAAGAGAACAAAGTGCAAAAAAGTCTTAGTTTAAATGAAGTACAGGCTTTAGCAACCTCTGCTTAAGAACCAGAAACAGGGATTTGAACTCACCTGTCAACCTCAACAATTCTTATAAATCTGAACTTCACAATACACTTGCTGTAGGAACATTTTAGGGTTCTTACAATCATGGAATCATTGAATCATTGAATCATAGAATCATAGAATATCCCAAGCTGGAAGGGACCCACAAGGATCATCATGTCCAACTCCTCGCACTGCACAGGTCTATCCAAAAGTTTAGACCATATGACTAAGTGCACAGTCCAAACACCTCTTAAACTCAAACAGGCTTGGTGCAGTGACCACTTCACTGGGGAGCCTGTTCCAGTGTGCAACCAACCCTCTCAGTAAAGAATCTCCTCCTGATGTCTAGAATCATCTAGGTTGGAAAAGAATTTTTAGATCATTAAGTCGAACCATCAACCTGATCTGCTAAGTCCCATCACTAAAACATATTCCTTAATGCTACGCCCATACATTTCTTAAATACCTCCAGGAATGGGGACTTCACTACTTCCATGGACAGCAATATTAAAAAGGATCGCCTCTTTTCTTTACACTTTTCTGTTTAACTGTCCTCATACACAGAATAATCAGGAGAACTGCTCAAACACACAGGCATTTCAGGGACAGCTGCAGACTGCCAGCAAGGGAAGACATCTTGCACACTGTATCATCATTCACTTCTCTCTGCATATTGCACTGATCCTCAGCCAAACATTGCACAAGGTGATGATGTTGCAGGATGGTCAGAGTGGGGTCAAAACCCAAAGGTCCGCTGGTTCCACCTTAAATTTAATTTCACCCTAAATGTCTGGGTGGAGAAGAAAAGCGTCCTGTCTTAAAACATTCACAACAGCTGTCTCCTCTCAAACTCAGACATAATATAAAGACAGAAAACTCCTACTCACCCTCTGCTCATTGGGTCTGCACCCAGGAGATCACACCATACAGCTAAAATACTGACTCAGTTCAAACCATCTTTGCTCTCTGGGAGCATTAATCAGATGTTTTGTGTAACAGCTGCCTGACACACTAAGGACACTGGGAGCTTTGCACAGTGAAGTTTAAACTGTATTTTTCTGGCCTCATAGCTTTAGTGTCAGGGTCTCAAGTAAAGCAGAGCTGAGAGCTCTGCTTTCAGAGCATAAGAATGAGGTAGCCTAAATCAAGTCACTGTGCTTTCTTATTCAGTTCATGGAAAAGCAGTTTGAATTATTTTTTCTGAATCTGTATTTTGTTGCTAATGTAAAGAATCCATTGTTTTGTTCCTACCTGTCTTTATGGTTGCCAGCAGTTGTCTAGCCTTGCAGCAGTGGATATCACTGTGCAATGGATTAATACAGTAATGAGTAAATACTTTCCACAAAAGATGAAAGCTGAGATGCATAAGACAACAGATGTCCATTACTGAAGCGAGGACTGGGTAGAGAAGCAGCTTTCCATGAGGCAGTTTATCTCAGTATTTGAAAGGAGAAGGTAGGGAGACTTGCAGATAGAGGAGGGAACACAGTCAGAAGCCACCTGCAGCAGACAAAATGCTTGGATCTGGAAAGAAAAAAAAAAAAAAAAAAAAAAAAAAAAAAAAAAAGAGTATGTTAAGGCATTGGCATGACCTGGAGCAGGACTGTATTCCATAGAATACAAAATGTTGTGTGAAGAAATAGCATCTGTTTCCACACATCCTGAACAGGTATGGAAATCAAGTTTGCAATGGTTTACAATTAACAAAGACAATCTTCTAGCCTGGTAACTGTTCAGAAAAAAAAAAAAAAAAAAAAAACATACAGGGAGGAGAAAAAAAAAAAAGCAGGTATGGAGCATTTAGCATAATGTTAACACATTCACAGAGAAACCATACTTTAATGTTAAGTAAGTACCAAGTACAAACATACAAAGCATGAAAGAACATGGGCAAAGTATGGAAGTCAATTTCTAAAGCTATAATTTGAGTTTTCTAGTAGCATTTTCCATACTGTCAAGTAAAGTAAATCATTAGAGAAGGAATTCAGTTACTGAGAAGTCTCCATAGGTCTCATGAAGGTAAAAGACCTGATTTAGAAATAAGAATGAATATCTGAGAAGTTTTTGTTTGTTTGTTTGTTTGTTTGTTTGTTTAAAGCATGGAGGGGGGGACAAGGGAGAAAAGGAACATAGCTAGTTGTCAGAGAAAAAAACTGCTCAGCAAGAATCCAATGCTACTCTTCAGGTTCTTCACTTGCTACAAAAGTAATTTCTACTGATAGACCAAAAGCTAGTGGTGAGGCCCATTTAAAATGGCTTACCATTTTTTGATGGAAGATGCTACATAGCAAAGTAATACTCCGTTTCAGTATGGATTATTTCTCTACTATCTCAGAAATCCCTGAAGGAACACAGGAGCATACCCATTTTGTAAGATGGGAGTTTTATTTTGCAATCCTTTGTCTATATCTTCACGCTATTTTTTAATGGAAAAAATCCCACCTATCACTGTGAACTGCTCTGGCTACAAAATGTTTATGAACTACAACCAGCTCCTCAGCTGTGGTACAACATACATTTTAAGTTTCTCTCAACTCTATCCTTTTTTGCTGCCTCCTTTGTGTATTTTGACTTGCCAAATACAGACACGCTTCAATTTCCCTTTTGCATTTTCAGAATTCCTGTCCCATTAAAATATCTTTGATGCTTTTTATCAGTATAAAGGCATCGGAATATTTGTAGATAATAAAATTCCTTTTTGAGCTAAAGAATAAATGGAACAGAAAAGCCTAAAACACACAGACATCAGTTATTAAAAGTCATGCGGATCCTGGCCATCATTTCTGCATGTTATTTGTACTTACATAATGTTCTTTTCCAAGTTCGGGATCTAGATAAACATTACACATGATGGAATCTATACTTGAGAATCTGTTCATGATATATCAGCTTATTTTTATTTTCATCTTTTTTGTAGTTACTGCATTTTATGTGTTACACTCCAAGATGTGTCCAATCTCTAAAAATCTCATTGGCTTCCTATTTCTTTGCATCCTGGTAGAAAAATGGAAAATGATAACAAAACCAAAAATTATGAGCTTGAATAAAAATAAAATGCTAGTATTGCTCTTAGGATTCATCTGGTTCTTATTACCCAGGGTTTGGACAAGAATCACAATTTATATTCCCTTCTCAAATAGCTGGAATAAGATCATTAGTTGGAAAAGCTTACTGGCCCTCAAAGACATTGTATTTTTCTGCCTTAACTACTTTTGGCTGCAACATGGGATGCTTACACTGTAGTATGATTACCCTTGTATTTTCTCTTCTCAGATTAATTCCAGTTTGATTTTGATAGTTTCATAAAAATGAATCTGAAATTCCAGTTCTTTCATGTAGTATAAAACATCGTTTTAGTTCTCTGAGTTTCCTCTCCATTTCTAGTAATTTTGTATCGGAAACCTCAGGACCAAATATATCAAGCTAAAAACCTGGCTAGACACCTGGCAGAACAAGCTCAAGAACCATGTCTAGAAATTATCTGTAGAACTAGAGAAAGAAAAAAAAAAAAAAGCACCCTCATGCAGTTCTTGAGGATTCCGTATTTTCTGTAGCAAAAAGGGAATGACACATCTTCTTGTGTTTGGACAGGTGAGCATAGGTGAGCAGCAACCTTGCATGCTGGCAGGTAGTTGGGCAGGATGGAGGTATCTGTATTCATAGATCTCAAATGCATCCAACTTACTATCAGTGGGATGGATTTATCCCATTTATGCTGCAGTAGTTTTCCTGTCAGTTAGCGCCTGAGATTTTAGTCACTGCTTCATGCCAGTGAATTAGGATTTATGAAACCCTGGTGTCCTACAAAATATATATATAATTTGCAGTCCATATCGAAAGTACCAAACCAATCCTCATATGTCAATCCTTAATTTTAGGATTTGCTTAAATAGATGATAATATATAGATTATATGCAACTGTAGTATGTTCAGATAACCAGCATTTTTATTTCTTCCTACCAGCATTTTTATTTCTTCCTCACTTACTTTTACCAGTTTTATTCCATTGAGGCCACTAACTTCAGGCCAATCAGGTTCACATGATCCTTCTAAGGTTGGTTTCTGTCATTTATTTTCAGAGATTTCTCTCAAGTGGCCATTATTTCATTTTTCCTTCATTGGATCTAAAGAGATTTTTATCCTGACAGAGATCTGGATCTGGTATCTTTTATTTGTTGAATGTCAGTTTGTAATCTTAAATATGATAGAATTTCCTCTTCTGTCAGGGTGGCTATCTGCATGTTTATAATTGTGTAGCAAGTCAGCCTGTCACAAAAAGAGCTGTATCCCACTGCAAGTTTTTACTATTATGGTCTCCTTCACATCATGTAATGTCTTCTAAAGAAAGACACATTTTAAATGACTGCTGAAGACTAAATTCCCATAAGCATATTCTACATGTCAGAGTACCATGATTCCAAACATCAGAAGTCTCTATTGTGTTTTACAATTCAGTAGTTACAAAATGAGACTTTTAAAACTTGAGCTCTGTGTGTCCTGTGCAAGAATCTTCTCATTGTTGTGCTCTTCTGTCAGTCTCCATCATCTACTGCAAGAATCCGGCACCTGTTTCTGCAGCCTGGATCTCTCCCACCAAACAGTTTCATTCAGCTCCCTGCACAGAATAATTGGCTCATCAATGAAACTAGAATGGTGATGGACAATAAAGTCCCAAAGCATTTTTTTTTTTTTTTTGACCCAAAACATGTTCAGAAAACAAAGGAATTGTACTCCTTTGTTTCATTACTTATGGCTGAGGTTTCAGGACAAGAAAAATGGGGTTCTAGGAGACCTCTGTGTTACTGGGAATTCATCCTCTGAAGTGGGCCCTATGAAGACTAGTGCAGTGATAGTATTATCTGAAGGCTGCTTCTCTGCAGAGGCACTAGCAATTGAAACATTTATGTACTGGTTGCAGAGGATAGCAGTGACAAAATAAGGCTCCTGCAGATAAGCCACTCCCATTACTTATGCCCCAATAAGCATAAAATAAAGCTTAAATACAAATGTTTTCCAAATCCTTATCAGTTTCCAATGTGGTGTCTCCTCATCACCCTGCAAATCATCATTCATAGCACTCTTTCCTTTAACCATCCAAAATGGACACAAGCATCAAAGGCTATCAAGCATTCTTGTTATTATCATTGCCTAGACTAAACTTGAATTAGAAATCTAGAAGCAGATAGGTCCATGTTTGTAGCACATCCTGTGATGATGGTGATGATCATGGTGACACAATGTATGGTAATTGCTGCAGGGCAGCATTTTTCTCAGGGTACTGCTCTCCCTATAAATACTCAGAGCATTTTGGTACTAGAGGCCTTTAGAACAAAAGGAAGTGCATGAGACACAGGTAGTTCCAAATAGCTCTTCAGCATACATAAATCTCTTATTGACAGGATGAGTCACAGTAGATGTAATAGAGGAATTAAGTCTTGAGTCCATCAGAAATTCCTATTTTATTGCTCATCGGCTAAGATCAAGAGAAAGTTGAAATGCAGTGCCTCTGACACTGTTCTTAGTCATAATGGCTTAAGGATTCCCTTCAGTGCCTTCCAGGTCTCAGATTTTTTTTTTTTTTTTTCCCTCCATTGTTATTGCAAAATCTTAATTCAGATACTGGTTCAAAGTGAGGGTGTGCCAGCAGACACTTTAACAGCAACCTCAGCATCAACTGCCTCCTTCATTTCTCCATTAACCAGAAGCAGTGATACAAAACTAATACACTACTTGTTGCTTGCTTTGGTGACCTCTGTAATCCTATTTGCTGCATAGACAGCCAAGTATATAATCCATCACTGCAAATAACATCAGAATAAGTGGCAGTTTACCAGCTGCAAATCATCAGCTAAAAGTAGCCTTAGCACAGCACACATTCCCCATATTGTGTAATTACAGAGAACTGCACAAACTTCACTGATGGTTCAAACCCTATATAGTATGAACCTCTTCTTTTGTCATTCTTGTATAAAGCAACCACTCCTCAGCTCTGAAATGGAGAAATATTATCAGATACTCTGGGGACTCTGTTCTCACAAGCATACTCCCTTGTTCTTCCACACCTTCTGCATGAACTGCATGAAAGTTGAGAGTATTGACATTATTTGCACTAGGAAGCTCACTTCTGAAATGTTTCATTTCATAAGTTCAGAATACATAAGCATTTCTGTAATCATGAAGACAAAAAGATTCAAATGTGCTGTTTTCTGTTTATTTTTTGTGCACAACCATAAAATCCAACAACAACTTTAAGAATGACAGAAAACAACATTCCAAATTGTATCATCCTTTAGACTACAACATTCTATGCCTATGTTTATTGCCTATGGTTATTATTAGAAAAGTATCTGCTGTATTTGAGCCAAATTGAGCATTAATTTATCTCTTCCCTTACAAGCACAGGAGCTCTTTTAATGGAATCTGGTAACTGTGCAATTAGAAAGCTGTACAGTTTCCTCCATCAATAAGGTACCAAAAATATTCTGTATTACAGACAAATATACTTCATTCTTACTAATTCTATGGATAGTAATATCACATTAATAGACCAATTCAATTCTAGTGCTTCACTTTACCTTGTCAGAGAAAAAAAAAAAAAAAAAAAAAAAAAAAAAAACTCAAGACTTATGAGACAGGTAAGTCTCACACATTATCATTGGTTCCTGTGATCTAACAGCCTAATTACTCTTGGCTACCAAATGTATATTTGAATGTTCCGCAAGTCATTTTTGCTGAAATGGCATGGACTGGAAATCATTGTAGGACTTACATTCTTCATTTAAGAATATACTGCAGTATAAGCTGATGGTACAGGACTCTCAAGAGTCCTGTTTTTTGTTTTTTTTGTTTTTTGTTTTTTTTTTCTCCTAGCCATATCTAAACAAACTGTTTGTATCTTGAGGATTCCAATGTGTGTAAAAAGCCTACGTAAAATAACTTTAATTCAGTGGGTTTGAAAACATCTTAGTATTAAAAGGCATTTCAAACCTTAAGGCTTCATTTCTTAAACTGAATTTAATACATAAAGATGGTAAATCAGCACTACACAATTCCAAAAATTAAGCCTTAGCCATTTTTACCTAACTTAATTCTGATTTTAAAAAATCCCATAGTCTCTTGTGTAGATACACAGCTGTAGATTGGCTACATCAGCAGACTTTTTTTGTGGACACAACAATGCATATAAAAGTAAAGCAAATAATAGTGTTCCCACTCCATATAATGGAAATTTTCAGAGAATTAATGTGTAGGTAGGATTGCCATTTCTGAACTCTAATATCTCTACATGGATTCTGTCTCTCTATAAAGTGTGAATTGCACATGGAATAAGAAACAAGTAATTAGGTATTTCTGTGTAATTGGGGGAATAAAGAAAACAGATCACTTTCAGCTCAGAAAACTGTGTTTTCAATGTGCCTGTGATCAAAAATGTGTGCAACAAGTAGTAAGTGCCTAGGATAAAACTGATACATAATTGGAGCTTCAATGGTGCAGTGCAGACAACAACAAAAAGGCTTCTCAAAGCATTTTGGAAAAATTTTGTTCCTTCAATTCAAGCAGCAGCAAACTCTATGCATGGCTGGGGATGTTCCCACCTGCTCAATACTATGCCAATAATTATGTGAGGTGTCTGAATTGTCCTGTTATAAACCTAAGGCTCGGTCTTAGTTTTCACTTTCATGCTGGTAGAACTGTAACACAGCAGTATGGAATTAATTACTGACTGCTCCACTAGTTTTTTGTTTATTTTCCTGGTCTTTCAAGTCTCCCATCAAAAGCTTTGACAAAACTTTAGCCTCTAACAAATGAATTATGAAGAAAAGGGTTTTCCACTGTCTTTTTCCACTTTTTGCTCTCCACCGATCACAACACTCACATTCAGCTAAACTGTGTGGCAAACAACATTCAGATCACAGTTAGCAAAAGCTAATTGGAAGAATTGAGCCTTACTGGGTCCTGCGTATGAGGTGGGACAACCCTGACTACATGTACAGACTGGATGATGAGATGCTGGACAGAAGCCCCACAGAGAGGGATCTGGGGGTTGTGGTTGATAGCAAGTTGAATATGAGCCAGCAGTGTGCCCTGGCAGCTAGGAGGGCCAACAGTATCCTGGGGTGCATCAAGCACAGCACTACTATTCGGTCGAGGGAGGTGATTGTCCTGCTCTACTCTGCAGTGGTGCTGTACCAGAGCAGAGCACAGCAGGACAATCCCTTCCCTTAACAGCTGGCAGTGCAGTGCCTGAGGCACCCCAGGCACATCTGTCCCTGTTGGTTGCCAGGGCACACTGATGGCTCAGATTCAGATTTCTGACAACAAGTACCCCAGATCCCTTTCCACAGGGCTCTCCAGCCTCTCATCCCCCACTCTGTATGTACAGCAAGGGTTGTCCCATCTCAGGTGCAGAATCCAGTATTTGCTCTTGTTAAATTTCATAGAGCTGGTGATTGCATAGCCCTCTAATTTGTCAAGATCCTCTGCAAGTCCTCTCTACCCCTGAGGGAGCTGATAGCTCCTCCTACTTTTGTCTGCAAACTTATTTAGTATACATGCAAGTCCATCATCTACATCAGTTATGAAAACATTAAATAGAACTGTTGCCTCAATGAAAAGAGTATCCCAGACAAATGGCTAATTTCACTTTGAAACACATATCAAAAAAAAATAAAAAAATAAAAAAAAAATAAAAAAATAAATTCTAAGGCATTTGTCCTGTGAAAGGTCTTCAGATTCTCCCCTAAGCCAGGGAGACTCAGGTATGTCTCCAGCTCTCACCTGATTCCTGCTTGAATACTCTTGAAAAAAGGAAGCCGACCTAGAACAGAAAGACTATAACTCATTTTCTTGCAGCCAGAAATGAAACATTGTTCCTGTCTTTTTACCTATTGCTAGTTTGACAAATGTCTTAAGAGGTTTCATCAGGTAAAGGACATGCTTATTTCCCACCCTATAACACCATCCCAAGCTGGTCTCCAAGTTTTATTTTTGGCAGAACACCAATTTTCTGTTTTTGTTTTGTTTTTTTTTTTTTCCTAAAATTACAGACACCCAGCATTGAGGCTGACCAATTCACTAACTCTTAGCACAGAGTGTCTTTTTGGTCTGGCAGAATAAGAGCTTTAGAATTTCTTTTTTCCATGTCTGAATGAAAGATTTTAGGCATCATCTCTTCACTGAAGCAGTGCTGATTCCAAACAATCAGCAGAGTCCCATCACTATCACTGGATAACTTGTGAGATGTTTCATCACTGATCTGCATACTTCTTTTCTCCCCTCACTTTCACTAAAAATGATGCTATAACAGAGCAACCCTGTAACTGTGCAACAGCATTTCATCACACACAACTCAAACAGTGATGGGGTGGGTGGGGAAGCTGGAACTCTCCTGTTGGTAGATAGTATTTTGTATGAAATGTTACACACATTCACTGTATGTGTTAATAAAAACTTAAAGGATAAACTGAAATTACTTGCAACTGACTGTTCAGAATGTATAGTAAGTTGCACATTGGCAACCCTCCTTCAGGATCCCTAAAGGACTTTCAGGATTTGGGGCATCATAAGGATAGAAGGCATGGGCCATAAACAGTATAATTAAGATGTGTGCAGAGCACATGAATGGATAGGGCACAGATAGCTTCACGTCCTGCAGGTACTATAAAGGTTCGGGCAACCTGCTTTAGGTGGCCCTGCCTGAGGAAGGTGACAAAAAAGGTAGCTCTGTCTTACAAACATGGTGCTTTTGAAAGTCAAGAACTGCACTTAGACAATTATTACACCATAAAAGTGAAAAAAGCACAGTTCAAAAAGCCAAGTGAGTAGGTTTGTCCCTGAACTCCTGCTATCAAGTGGGAAAACACTTATTTGCTGGCTAATTACTGAAACAAATACTTCTACTTCTAGTGGAACGCAGAGTAAGCAACTCCCAGGCTCAGCCAAGCTGCCAAACTGGCCCGATGGCATGTTGCAGCCCAGCCCAGCTCAGCATCTGGATGAAATAAAGACCTTTCTGGGGAGCAGTTTTTTGTGCAGTATACTCAGAGGTAAGCACAACACACACACTTTCAGAGCAGACTGAAATCACATATTACCAGTATCACACAGTAGCCCGAATACCTATACCAGAAATGTTTACATAAAAATAGGTAGCAAGACACTTAACTAACATATAAAGGAGGATGAGAATTGTCATTCTGAACTTTAAAAAATATGGATCTGTCTTATGAAGAGTGAAGATGAGAGCAATTTGCATTACTTTTAGAAAATTTTGTAAGAATTGATGAAAAGACTCGATTTTGAATCTTTGGGAAAACTACCAGGTATTCCAAATACATTTTGTCTGTCTCTGGTTTTGTGTTAATGGCCTTAAAACAATAATGTTAGCGTATGCAACCTAAGAAAGAAGCTCAGAGAAGAAAGGTATGGCACAAAACCAGAAATGAGCTTTTTGCTGGCATTGCTATGCCTCTATCCTATAGAAGGAAATAATAAAAATGGGCTTTATGTATAAACACAGTAGGTTGAGGCTGCTATTGGCATGCCTAAAATGTTCCTGGAGTTTGTTCTGTAAACCTTTTCCATTAACATCTCTGTTGGAAAAGTTAACTTTTTAGAGATGTAATGAACCATCTGATTTTAATTTGGTTGTTGAACAAGGGGTTACACTTTGAATTGTGCATAGCTAAGTTATTGAGCTACACCCAGCTTTATTTCCTTATACAGATAATGATGACTGCTCAAGCATGAGCAGCATGTGGGTAAGCAGCAACCCTCAGACTTGTTTTAAGTAAATTAAAATAGCTGGATAAGTAAAGGTTTCCTCTGTGGGAGAGATTTGACTCTCCTTATCATCATATTGTTCCTAGGTCTTCCAGCCTAATGGTTGCAGAGAGATCTGCTATTATGGCTTTTGGACTTTGTCTCCTTTTGTCACCCTGATGGAGGGACTGTACATCTTTATGCTGTTCAGTCACTACCTCTGTTTGGCATCTCTTGCTGTTTTCTTAAATGCTTGTCCAGCCCTACACAAACACAGCTGTTTATTTCATTTCAGCTCTTGTCCAAGATAAAAAGTATCCACTTGAGATCCTATGGGACATCTAAGGGTTCTGCATTTTCTACAAGATTGTGTTCTAGTAAAAGCTAAAGTCCTAGTGAGTGCTTTAGTGATGCTTTGAATTCTAGTCTGAGAAAGATGAACAGAAAGGGGGAACTTCAACTGTCATTGACCCACACCCAGGAAAAATATTAAAACATGCTGGGAAATCACAGTGAAATTACGGAACCTAATTCCTCTTTTGAAAAACCCTGTTTGTCCAGTTTATGTGCAGCTGCCTGCCTGCTGGCTGGACAGAGTGAAATTCAGGGCCAGCTGAGACATGTCAGGCAAAACAAAGCACCGAGCCAGGGGAGGAGCCTGGCTTGATTTTTTTTTTTTTTTTTTTTTTTTTTTCTGTTTACACTATCTCTACTTACTAGTTCTTCACAGAGGAAATGCAATGTCTGCCTTTAACTGCAATTTCAAATCCTTTTTGAGTCTCTTATTCCCAGTATGCCTGCTGCCCATTTGTTACCTAGCATGTAGCTGAATTAGCCAGCACATGGTAATTAACCTAACAAGGTATTACCGCTACGGGTCTTCCAGCATAATACTGTTCTTGGAGATGTTTTAGATATTTGTCTTACATTTTTCCACACCCAAACAGACGTGCATATTCTCCAGCCCAAAAGAAGACTAGCACTGGCTTTAGATAAATTATACAGAGACATTTGTGCAACTTCTTATTCACAGCGCTCTGAAAAAAAGGATGGTGTTTCTCCATATACCCAGAACTATGACCCCAATGGTTTTAGCTATGCTGTACCTAAGATACCAACCAGAAATAGCCTATCACCCATGGTGCTCCTATGTAATATCCATATTTGTCCTAATAGGCAGCCTGAACTTGGACAAATCCCATCTGCCCTTGTGACATGTGATGTCTGAGCTCTTCTGGGAAGGAGCCTGGGCTTTATCTGCCCAAAATCAGCAATGTGGTGCATCCTGAAAGGGCAGATGGGATAGATGGAGGCTGCTGGAGCCTGCTGAGCCAGCCAGAGTGCTGGGGCATGTCCGCATGGCAGGTAAGTGTGGCCGTGAGTGTGCGATAATGGCAGGATTCACTGGGGTTCCCCCACTTATACAAATAACAGCTTGGTGGTGGTCCCCACCCTAGCCCTAAGGACACACCTGTAGACAAATTAACTAAACGGACAAGCTACTTCAGCCAAAGTCCTGCTTCTGTTCTCACTACTCTAGAGGGTATATGCAGCCAAGAGACCAGCCCTGACCAACTAGGTTATTGCCAAAAATCACTAGAGATTTTACTCCTGGGAACATGCTGTCACCATATGGTCTCCACATTAATAACACCAAACAAGTCCTTCATAAACAGTGTTCTAATAACAAATACCAGAGGAATCAATAATAATTTAGCTATTATTTTCTAATGTTCTCACTTTATTAAGAACTTCTATACCGTCTGAATGAGCTATCCCGGAACAACATCTGGCACCCACATGAATACCTGATGAAATCTATATGATCCTGGGTATCTCACAAATTTATTGTCAGCAATAGCATCTGTTTCTGCCAGCATGGCTTACAGTAATACTACATTTTTTTTTCATTCTAGGTGCATAGCGTAATGTCCATGCTGTACTACACTCTGATTATAGCTTTTTTCATCGGCACACAGGCAGCTCCAAAGTCAGAAGACAATGCTCCACTGGAGTATCCTGCAGAACACTCCCTACCCAAATCCCACCAGAGTAACGGACACCACATTTCCAAGGCAGCTCCACAGACAACCCACAGCCACTCTACTTGGACGATAGGTAGAAGAGAAGATATAAATATTACCATGGACCCAAGTTTATTTAAGAAGAAGCGTTTCCGGTCTCCTCGGGTCCTGTTCAGCACACAGCCCCCTCCAGTATCAGGGCGAGGACAGAATATGGGGCAGCTCAGCAGTGCAGTCTCTCTCAACAGGACTGCCAGGACCAAGAGGACAGCGCATCCTGTATTGCACCGGGGAGAGTTCTCAGTGTGTGACAGTGTCAGCATGTGGGTTGGGGACAAAACCACAGCCACTGACATCAAAGGCAAAGAGGTGACAGTGTTGGGAGAGGTCAACATTAACAACAATATTTTTAAACAGTACTTTTTTGAGACCAAGTGCAGGGACCCTAAGCCAGTCTCCAGTGGGTGCCGAGGGATTGATGCGAAGCACTGGAACTCTTACTGCACCACAACACACACCTTTGTCAAAGCACTGACAATGGAGGGCAAGCAAGCAGCCTGGCGGTTTATTCGAATTGACACAGCCTGCGTGTGTGTGCTTAGCAGGAAGTCAGGGAGACCCTGAGATGGAGCTAAACCCCACAACAACATCCTCCTAACCCCCTACCTCAGCTTGTAAATTATTTTAAGTTATAAAAGGACTGCATGGTGTATTTATAGTTTATACAGTACAGAAAGAACTTCATTATTTATTAAACTCTCTTGGAAACCTTTTGTGTTTGCAATTTACTTACTGGCAGAACCCCTCAGAAGATGTCCACCTTAGTCTCAGGTCAGCCTTACTCTGAAATGTTCACAGGACCATTGAAAAATCTTTGTTCACTATCCTATAAAAAGACCACATTTTTGCAGTTTTTATTCTCTCTTCCACAACAAAACGATTTTCATCACATAACCTGCCAGTTTACTGTGAAAACTTTGTAGGTTTATTTTCAATTGAAATATTTCCAATAATTGCCAAAAGACTGAAAAAGACCCTTCAAAACTTGCTTCCAGTCTTACTAAGTATACATAAAGATATTAGTCTTCTATCATTAATCATCTCAGTGAATTCCAGGTAGAGAACGCTAGTTCTGCATGTTGCTACAAAAATTTCTAATTTAAAATTGCCAGAATACTTTCATTACAAAAATAATCCATTCTGAATTATTTTTGAACATTTGTCTACACAAGAGCAGAGTCTAGATACGTGTATTTTTGAATCTGAATGGTATTTTACAGCTCATTGCTTAAGAGCTATATTAAAGTGATGGGGTTGTAAATGTAAATATACATATACAAATTTAAAAAATCTTCACAAGACTTGTAATTAAGAAGTAAAAATTCTCTCAAGGTGGTATTTTGACAATGAGGCATTGACATAGGGGCAAATCTTCTCATGCATGATAGAAAAAAACACTAAGCCTGTATCTTAGCAAGAAGCCCCAGAATAACCATGGGCTCATAACTTCTGTGATTTGGAGAACACCGATTTCTAGAAGTACATAGTGGAGACTGAGACTCGTGCTGGATGTTTAAGTCACTGCACACTGGATAAAACTGTCATTTTTCTCACTGTTTCCTTTGGAAGAACAGCTGCTATCCACTGCAGAAACTGTTTCAAAACAAACACCATTAAGGATTTTTAGCTTGGTTTCTTCCAAATCCTAGAAGGTACACTTTTGCCCCTGCCTTTAATCACATACTTCTTTCTTTATTAAAAATAAAAAATAAAAATAAAATAAAATTAAAAAAAAAGACCTGACATTTGCTTCCCCAGCCTAAACAGCAAAGGAGAGTAAATCTCTAGAGAAAATGTATTGTCATAAAACACTGCCATAAAAAAATCTAGGTAAAATATGCTTTCTAGTAGGACATTGCCAGTCTGTGACATAGAAGGCACAAGTGCAAAGACCATTCTTGATGTGTCATACGCCACTTGTCAGCCCCCTCTAGTAGCTGGTTATGGCGTGGGACATCAATATTCCAGTAAGAATGTTTTGCCCCTTTCAGAACAGTATTTTTTGCCATATATGCATGAATAGAGTTATCTGAAAGGTCTAGGAGAGGACAGGATCTTGATTGTCCTGTGGCCACACAGGTATCAAATGCTCTAACACAGTAGCAGAATACAGTTAAAGTAGCAACCACCTGCCACTCAACACAGGAGAGATGGAGGAAAAGCTCAGTGTGTGAAAAGCACAGCACTGGGAAGCAGAGAAGAATTTAGAATTGGAGTAGAGTCATGCCTGTGTTCTTTGGGGGCCTGAAAGCAATGTACAAAGGAAACAAATCTATTCTTTACCATACATGATACAGTGTGACTAGGGAAATAAGGAAGCCAATAGTTGTTATGGATTTCTATTTTTCTGGTGAATGCCATTATTTTACCATTGACATAACAGAACTGCAACTGAAGCAGTGTCTCAGGATTGCATTTGGTAATTCCAAATGTGCAAAACTTGGCATTTCTTCACAGAGTCCTGAAACTAACTTTCTTCTTAAAGCAATCTTGGGTGCTGGCATACCTTTCATAATCCAGACCACTTAGAGTTCCTCTGCTACACCTTAAAGTACATTCTTGCCTATAACACCCAATCTGATGACAGACAAAGAGTTGCCATTGCAAGACCTATTAATTACTATTATAAATCTGGACTTTGATTCTGTTCATTGAGGGGGAGGGAGTTTTATAGTGTGACAGATATTTATGTGAGTTATTCCACATTTACAACTTCAGCTGATTTTAGTTTTGTGCTTCCAAGACTGAAACTAGACTATTGGTTAATAATACATGACAGTGAAATATGTTATTACTAACGTTTCTTGCTTAATAATTAAAAAGGTCCCAAAACGGAGGATGGAAAAAGCGTGAAAAGGACAGTTTGGTGCATTCACACTTGGATCTTGATCCCAGCATTAACTGCAGAATCTAGTATTCCAGACTTAGAGCTACAAAAACCGTAATCAGTTTCCATCCCATAACATGGAACTCATCCTCTCGTCACCACTGTTATTACAGTTTTGTTTTGGTGGTGATTTTCAGGTTTTGTTTTGATGTGTCTGAAATCTTACTGGGTATGCAGTTATTCCCACTGCTGAGCTGATGCCAAAAACCTGGAATGCCAAAAGCCCATTGTAATGCTTAGTCCTGCAAGCAAGTTATACCTTGTTGGGCCTTGCTCTGATTGCTTTCATTTCAATTGCAATACTGATAGGAAGTTTTGACATTGACAGAGGTAGAGCCTAGTTACAAAATAGTCACACTTTCTCTAAATAGTTCCTTTCACTGGAACTATTGTTCCAGTGAACACCTGGAAGCAGCAGTCAGTAGAGGGACTTGAAATTAAGAAAATACAAGACAGAATTATCCAACTTTCAATCTGGCCAGGAGACAGTACTCAGTGTTTTTAAAAAGATAATTATAACAGGACCAACAACTCATTGGAAAAATGGATGCTCCTCTGCTTAGGTTGTTGTTAAAGAACAAAACAACTTCATAATGGTTTAAAACAGTGGTCACTTTGGCTGCACATCCTTAATGCTAATGTTCAGAGATCTGCCTTCCTCAGCCCAACCAGTTGATAATTTCTGGTATCTCCTTGACTCAAAGGTAAGGTTCACATGCAGCACAGAACAGAAGATAACATCCCAAGTATGACAACAGAAGACAAGAACTCCCTAAGAAATTAAGAGGAATGAAGAAGCTGCCAAGTTTTTCTGTGCACTTTTGTGTTGGGCTTACATGGCAACATTTTGGTAGTGGAGGGCTGCAAGTGTGGCCAATGTGAAAAGAATCCATAAGCTGCCCCGTGTTAGATAAGGGCCAGTTCAGCTGGCTCCAAAAGGGACCTGCTGCTGGCCAAAGCTGAGCCAATAAGCAAGTTTGTTTGCACCTCTGTGAGAGCAGATTTAAGGAGGGAAAAAGCCTGCTGCACCACAACATCTGGGAGAACAAGGAGTGAGAAACAGCCCTGCAGACACCAAGGTCAGTGTAGGAGGGGCTCCAGGTGCCAGAGCAGAAGTTCCCCTGGACTATGGTGAAGCAGACTGTCCCCCTGCAGCCCATGGGGTAACACAGCGGAGCAGAATTCCACGCCACAGCCTGTGGAGGAGCCTATGCTGTAGCAGGCAGATCTGGCTTAAAGGAGGCTGCAGCCCATGCAGAGCCTCCACATGGTACAGACTCATAGTGGAGCAGTTCTTGAAAAGCTGCTGCCTGTGGGAAACCCATGCAGGATCAGTTTGGGAAGGATGGCATCCCATGGGAGAGACCCCACACTGGAGCAGTGGCAGAGAGTGACCATGAAGGAGCAGCAGAGACAAAGCATTAGGGACTGACCACAGCCCCCATTCCCCTGTGCTGCTCAGGGGGAGGATGTAGAAGAGGGCAGATGGGGGGAAGGTGCCTTTAGTTTGTTTTTAGTTTCTCACTGCTCTAGCTTGCTAGCAGTAGGTAATAAATTACATTAATCTACCTATGCTGAGTCTGTTTTGCCCATGATGATAATTATTGAGTGATCTCCCTGTCCTTATTTCAACCCTTGCATCATTTTCATTGTATTTTCTCCCCCTTTCCCTTTTAGGAGGGGGAGTGACAAAGCAGTTGTGGTGGAGCTCAGCTGCCCGGCTGGGTAAAACCACTTTGATCAGGAAAGCCATCATTTTGCTACCTGTTGTTCAAGCGATGGGGACGCTAGATTCTGAATACAATTAAAGTCACCAGGATGGGGCAGAAGGTTCTTTTGCTGTGTTTGTACTGAACTGTTTTAGAAAACAAATCTCTTGCTTTACACCAAAAGAAAAAAAAAATCACCTCAAAAATGTCCACACCTAAAACACTTAAATGGATTACTGCTAAAAATGCATATAGCTTTTTCTTTTAAATAATTACTTTTAAATAAAATACTGCCTGCCAGAATTAGAGGACAAAATCCACCATATTTCTTTTTCAAACTTGTCACTCAGCTAGTGGTGATTCACAAGAAGGCCAGCAACATCCTGCCTTGTATCAGAAATAATGTGGCCAGCAGGACTAGAGAAGTGATCGTTCCCCTGTACTTAGCTCTGGTGATGCTGCACCTCACAAACAGTGCTCAGTTTGGGGCCCATCACTACAAGGGGGACATCAAGGTGCAGGAGCATGCCCAAAGGAGGGCAACAAAGCCAATAAGGGTCTAGAGAACAAGCCTTAAGAAGAACAGCTGAGGGAGCTGTGGTTGTTTACCCTGGAGAAAAGGAGGATCAGGAGAGACCTTAATGCACTCTACAGTTAACTTAAAGGAGCCTATAGCAAGGTGGGGATTGGTCTCTTCTCCCAAGCAACAATGATAGGTCAAGAGGAAATGGCCTCAAGTTGTGCCAGGGGAAGTTTAGTTTGGATATTAGGAAAGATTTCTTCACTGAAAGGGTTGTGAAGCATTGGAACAGGCTGCCCAGGGAAGTGGTTGTCACCATCCCTGGAGGTATTCAAAGAACATGTAGATGTAGAGCTTTGTGACATGGTTTAACGGTGGACTTGGCAGTGCTAGATTAAAGGTTGGACTAGATGATCTTAGATGTCTTTTCCAACCTAAATGAGTTTACGATGCACAGGAAAAAATGAGGTGGGAGAAAGCATTCATGTCAGCGTATCATCTATGTATGACTGTTTTTGTTATAGGTTTTTCACGCAGACTGGAACTCAAGCTCTTCTAAACTGGTACTGTTTACTGACTAATGATGGAAGTCCAGTTCTCTCAACCTAGAAAGACAAGTTCTCTTTCAAAGTGTGCTCCCAAAGCAGATTACTGAAGCAAAACACAAAAAATTTTGCAAGGGCTATTGTTATCCTGAAACAACCCATTTTTCAGATGTCTGAAGCAAATTAATAGATAAGCTACACTCAGAATAGTTGCACAATAACACCACTTTCAACAGCTGTCTAATATGCCACCTAATTTGCCAACAGCAGTACTCAAATTACTACACGCTAATGTATCACTGAACTGTAAAAGCTATTCAAGAAAACAGAAAACATGCAGCAAGATTTTGCCACAAGACTGCTAGCTACCAGCTGATGCAGGAAAGCCATCTATAACAGATAATATCATCTTCTTACTTGCCAGGTAAGTATGACTAATTGCTGACACATGAAGAAAAAAAAATATTTCATTTACTTGCAAGTAAACTTTGCACCCTTCTGCTGAAGTCTTCATGCTTCCTCTTTGTTTCCTGCACAGGAGGGAAAACCGTGTGGAGAAAGTTCTGAAAAATCTTAAAGGCTTTTTGCTATGTTGTAAATTGGATTGGTTATTCTGATTACAATTTCCAGAGTCAGCACAAAGAGAATGGCACTATAAAAATTAAGGCCAGCCATTCCAGGAGTAGCAGACTGCTGTATAAGCTCAGGGCTACTGACAAATGCACGACTTTCCATCTAATTAAGATACATCTTTCTGAAATGAGAAGATTGTGTCACCAACAACGTTAAATTATGATCAACCTAGAAATGGAGGACAGAAGCAACACTCTAGAGTGTTCAAAGCAGCCCAAGGAGATGGGAGACCTCCTTGTTCATTTTCTCTGGTCATTAGAAAAAAAAAAAAAAAAAAAAAAAAAGTTAAATACAACTCCTTGCAAGACCGATCCTTTCCAACTATCTTGTAGGAATAAGATACAAAGGTGACTATATAAAAAGTAAACAATGATTTATGTTGTGGGGTGGGGTTTTTTTTGTTTGTTTTGAGATAGGACTGAAAATGAGTAAAAAAAAAAAATGTAAACACATGGCATTTATTTTACTTTTTACAGTTTCCTACCTGCATTTTTCACATAGGTACTATGTCTCAATCACTGTAATGCCCTGAAATACTCTTTCAAAGAATATGCACATTTCTGAAAAGGCTGTTTGTTGATTTGTGTTGTTGTTTGTTATAAGAAATAAAGTAATTATGAGCATCTAAAATGTTTCTGGGCTGACTCCAGTTGCTTTCTTGGCGTTTTTTCCCATGACATTCTACCAGGGGTTGTTCAAACAAGAAAAATGTAGTTCTGTGGTTTACTCATATTAAAAAAACGGGAGCTCTGGTACTTTTTTAGCACATATTACTAGCAGGGTTCAAGAGTACCCTCTCCTCTGTCATGTGGCTCTGGCTGTTCATAAACATTGCTCTGACCAATGGGTGCAAATTTAGATACTTCTCAAAATGATTTGTTGCCTTCTCACGACAGTTGCAATCCCAGACTGGATTTGATCCAGTGGGAAAATGTTTAGACAAAATACTGCACTAACCAGCACTCCTGAGGGGTGTGCCTGTGGTATGCCTGTAACAGAAAGTTTACAAGAAGACATTAAAAAAAAAAAGACATCATGCTATAACTGCGTTTTGCAGAGTGAATGGTCTATTCACTGGAAGTAACGCTCCAAAGGGTCTTCTTACTTCAGTAAGAAGAACTGAGCATCACACAAATATGCAGTCATGATCACAATCTCTAACATCAGCCATTTGGTTCAGCTCTGTTTAACCCAAATATCATGACAGTCCTGAAACAGAAAACAAAGAAAAAGGAGGTACATGGGGGCACTAGAAGAGGAAGCTATCACTTAACCCACTCCCCGAAACATTTTTTCCTCCTGACCCCATGGATTTTGACTTTCAAGAGCCCTTAGGAAATATTTGGCTAAAAAGTTTGTACTCCTCATTCAGTGCTCAAACAGGAGATGTAAGCATGTAGGGACTGGAAGTCAAAAAGAGCAAATACAGCACGAAATTGGAAGCGTCTCTACTGTGCTGCACTAGCCAAAGTATCACCAGCAGGCTGAGGGAAGTGACTGTTGCCCAATATACATTGGCTTCCACAGTGAAGAAAAAAAGATGGAGACAGGCTTTTGTGGTCAAGACCACCACAAGGAAGTACCAAGAGTACAGGGCCACTATTACTAGGTAAAACGGAACTCAGTGAGTGAATTGATTTGGATGCCAGTCATACCCATTCTGCCACCTAAATAATTTCATATCCACAAACATTTCCATCTGTGCTCACATTTTACTTCCAGATTGAGATTTGCTTTCTGTTCACTGCAGAGTTATGCTGGAACAGCTAATGTACAGCTATATCCCTTTTTTGCACTCTCAGGAATCACACAGCATATAGGCTGGGGGGGGGAGAAAATTTATATCCATCCCAATTTAAAATTCTGTAGTGATACTAATGGCTCCTTTGGTGTCTTCTCAGGTACGTCAGAAAGACTTAGCTCTGATACCCAGCTTAGGCGACAAGTTGTTCCACTGTGAACAGAAAACAAAATGGTACAATGCTTTTACTGAAGTATGTCTGCCAAGAAGAACCAATGAGACAGCAAATGCAGAAACACAACTTCCTTAGCTACAATTCAGCTCCTTATAGACTTTGCCTTCCTAATTTCCAGTACTTAAACCTGCTGCAATTTCTTCTCACCAACTAGTCTAGAACAACACTTCCAAACAGTGGACAGAGGAGCCCAGGAAGGTTGGGCACTCTTCAAGAAAGTTGTGGTGAATAGAGTCAAATCCAGTTGGAGGTCGGTCACTAGTGGAGTCCACCAGGTCTCAGTACTGGGGCCAGTCCTCCAACATCTTTATTGATGATCTGGATGAGGGGATCAAGTGCACCCTCAGTAAGTTTGCAGACGACACCAAGTTAGGTGCGTGTGTCGATCTGCTCGAGGGTAGGAAGGCTCTGCAGGAGGATCTGGATAGGCTGGACCAATGGGCCGAGGCCAATGGTATGAAGTTCAACAAGGCCATTGCCGGGTCCTACACCTGGGGCACAACAACCCCAAGCAGAGCTACAGGCTGGGAGATGTGTGGTTAGAAAGCTGCCTGTCAGAGAAGGACCTGGGAGTATTGGTTGATAGTCGGCTGAATGTGAGCCAGCAGTGTGCTCAGGCGGCCAAGAAGGCCAAAAGCATCCTGGCTTGCATAAGAAACAGCGTGGCCAGCAGGTCCAGGGAAGTGATTGTCCCCCTGTACTTGGCTCTGGTGAGGCCACACCTCGAGTACAATGTTCAGTTTTGGGTCCCTCACTACAAGAAGGACATGGAGGTGCTCAAGAGAGTCCAGAGAAGGGCTACGAAGCTGGTGAGGGGTCTGGAGAACAAGTCTTATGAGGAGCAGCTGAGGGAGCTGGGATTATTTAGCTTGGAGAAAAGGAGGCTCAGGGGCGACCTTATCGCACTCTACAGGTACCTGAAAGGAGGCTGTAGCAAGGTGGGGGTTGGTCTATTCTCCCACGTGCCTGGTGACAGGACGAGGGGGAATGGGCTAAAGTTGTGCCAGGGGAGGTTTAGGTTGGATATTAGGAAAAACTTCTTTACTGAAAGGGTTGTTAGTCACTGGAATAGGCTGCCCAGGGAAGTGGTTGAGTCACCATCCCTGGAGGTCTTTAAAAGGAGTTTAAATGTAGAGCTTAGTGATATGGTTTAGTGGAGGACTTGTTAGTGTTAGGTCAGAGGTTGGACTCGGTGATCTTGGAGGTCTCTTCCAACCTAGATGATTCTGTGATTCTGTCTCATATTTATTTTCTCAGTGTGATGGAATAAGCAGAATGGCATGGTGTTTCTCCATGATAAATCATGTTAACTTATGTTACAAACAATGGCTTCGACTTTATCTGAGGTGTATTTTGAAGCAGTAACAGTATACCGCTGAGACCACTTTTCCCAAAAACTAAGAAGCTGATGATGATGGTGCCTTTGTGCACAACCCAGCCCTAGAAAGAGGTGCTGAACTTAAAGATCCATGGGAACAATGGTTGATTTTATGGCAGTGGGAGAAGGAATCAAAAGAAAACCAAGACAAAAAATAGAGGACATTTGAGACAATAGCAGTGAAACCAGTAACCTTGTTAAGCTTGTCAAAAACAATTTCTTCACCTTTTAGGCCCATAAAAAGGATTTTGGTATTACTATTAAAGTATCTAAGCCTCTGTTTAGCCTCTTCCTTTTGCATAAACTTAAGAGAGGGCTTTATGCTCTTTCAGGAGAAGAGAATGAACAAGGAAACAAATAAACATTTCAGCATCTTGTATTGGACCACACTGTCCAAACTGGCAGCTCTAAAATGAGCTATACTGGAGGAGACAAAAAGTCCTCAGCACACCATGCCAGCTCTGACCACACAGAGAATGTCTCTGTGTAGCCAACAATATTCTCACTGTCAAAGAGAACAAGTGAACGTGAGAGGATTCTTACACAAAGGTCTTGAGGTTGGTTAATATGACTTGGCAATATCCCTATGGGCTATTTTTAAACCCCTAGATAAGTAACATGTTAAAACTGTAAAAGCTCAATGGCTACTTAAAAGAATTTCCACAGGCAGTTAGTTCCACTAATACATCTCACTTATTCTACACCGGATGAAAGGACCATGAATATAAATAAATCAACTTCCAGAGCATTAAATATTTTTTTTTCCTTTTTCAGAGAAATGTACATTTTTAATATACTCACCACTCAAAAAGATTTTTTTTTCATTACACCCTTGAAAACAAATATCTACTCATGATAATACCAAGAGATGATTTTATTCATCCACTCAAACATATTCCAGCACAACTGAGGACCCCATTTTATATAAACTGGGCACCATGAGATGCAAATGCACCACCTCTTCACATTTGATAGACTCAAATACAGTATCTTTTCCTGAGAAAAATGCAATTGGTTGAAGTTAAATAATAACCATAGCAGAAAGAAAATAGAAATATAACTCTGATTTAACTGAAAGAAGAATCCTCTGTAAAACTTCCATGCTGCCCATAGTGCCAATGCAACTTAAGTTTTGGGCTTATTACTAGAATGTTTAGACCACTAAAAAGAACAACATTGTTGTACTCAGAACAAAGGATTCACTAGTCCCATTTCCAACTCTGGCCAAAACCGGATATTTACAGAAGGAAAAAAGCTAGCATACATTCTTGTTTAATAGCTGGTAAAGCTCTGGATACAATTCAAGCCCCAAACAAAAGAACATAGTAAAACACCTATGGGTCTCAGATCTTTGAGATCTGAAGAACCTAATCAACAGCATGTATTTTGCCACTCAATAAAGAACTAATTCTTATGCTTTTACAGAAGGGGGGGGGGGGGCGGGGGGGGAGGGCAGAAAAAATTATCATCAAATCTCAGAATCTACAAGAAACAAAGAAAACACTAGGAAACAAGATTCTAACCAACAACTGAAATATTAAATTATCCTAATCAAGACAGCTTTGAGGTCACCAAGAGTCAACTGCAATTTATCATTTATTAAGTTATGGGCATAATCCCACAATAACAGATTTGATTAGCCTCTAGAACTCACAGATCAAAGATATTCAGACAGATCTCTGTCTTCTGGAACAGGCGTTAGAGTGAAAGCAATTAGAATGCAATATTATTCATTGCATGACCAAAAATACCATGTTTTCATAACTGAACTGAGGCTTGAGAATATATTCCCAAATTCATGTTTGGGAAGACAAACTCACCTCAACACTGGAGAGAGGTCATTAGGGATTACAAAGAAGAACACAGCAATGTACATTCACTTCCATAACAGGAAGTAAAATGCTGCAGAAAGTAATCAACGACAAGATACAGACATATCACCTGTCACGATGTTTCCTGTCATGGCATGTATCATTACAGTCATCTGTTACCATATATGTCATATATCATAATTAGCGTGTATCACAGGTCTTACATCCTGCCATATCTTTGATACATATGCTGTTAACCACCTTAAACTGTATCAGTTGGTATGCCAAGAATGATAACATATAATATGTTATCAACAAATGATAGTGTTTGATGGGGCAACCTTTTGCTATTTTAAATGGTGAATGCCAGCAGTCACATTGCTGGCAGCACAGACCATGGTGCATGTTGTTTTGATACAAATAGTGGCAGAACGCTAGCTTATATAAAACTCTGAATCCTGGATACAGAGGCAGCAAAGGTACTTGCTGCTGTCCACGACTGTGGCATGTAATACAAAAATGTACCAATATTCATCATTTTATTATTCTTACATCTGACATTTGGCTCTACTTATGCTATATATTCTTTTCACTCCCCTTTCACAATCCTCTTTGGGGATTGGACTAGATGATCTTTCAAGGTCCCTTCCAAACCCTAACATTCTGTGATTCTGTGTGATTCTTTCCCTGCACTGTAACATTTAACCATCTTCAATTCAAATATATGATTAAAGTTTGTGTTTCAAAAAAACATACATGTTCTTGGCCTCTGAAAATCACCAAGAAACACTTTACTCCCACAGTGCAGACCCAGAGTGTCTGAAGTATATTTGCATGTTGTATTAATAGAATTCAGAAAATTGCTCTACAAAATTCCTAAAAGAGAATCAGCCAAAGTTAGACTTGGCATCTGCACAAGTCTCAGCTATTTTTTGGAATACTTTGACGACACTCATGTTATTGTCTCTCAGTTCATTTTTCTGCTCATGTACTCCCCAAAGAAGGAAAGAATGGTATTCCTGTTCTCTGAATAAGGACACATCTTGTTCGTTACAATGATTTCATTTTTTTTTCCTTTTCTTTCTTGAACTGTTGGATCTCCTAACTCTTACTCTTCCATAGAAGAGCACAGAAATCATTCTACTGCTTCAAAGTAAAATAAATTACAACAAAATTTTACCAGCAGAGGAGACACTTGGTTTTGATTCTTGTTTTTCTCAGCTGGATGCTGTAAACAAAGCCTTCAGAGATCACAGAAAGCCTGTTAGTTAACTGTATCTAAATCAGTAACACACACGCACACACACACACAAAAAGAGCTGTTCAATGCTGACATGAGCAACATTGCAATGCATTCCCTCCAACTGCACAAGGCTATTTTCTTTCATGTGTACACCTCCTGATGAAATAAAGGTGCAGTATGAACAGGGTTATGCTCCTATAAAGCTGTTTGTGAAAGAACTCTGAAGTCAGTTTCATCTTCTTTCTTCCATTTGATCTTCTCTGTAACATACTTTTTGTATTACTCCCAACATTTTCCTTCCATCTGGTTTCAGAATTTGATTAGAAACTTGGAAGTTCAGCTTGAACAGTTCCATGCAAAGAACTAAGCTACTTCCAGATACTTTTTTTCTCTGTGGAGGATCTTAAATTCAGTTGCAAGGTTCTTTTTACTGTATCCCTGCCTAAACTGGAAGCTACATTCTTAGTAAACACTTTGCAACTCTTGTAAAGAGCAAAAATCCCTAACCCCTGCAAATATAGGAGGGCCCTGTTATCCTGAAAGAAACAAACCCTACAAAATAGAGGATACTATTTTAAAAATATTTGCTATACAAGGTGTCATTATATGAAAGTTGCTTCTTGAGCAGGATACAATACGCACTTAAACGATGATCAACAGTTTCACCAAAGAACACCTCTCATGGAATCAAACACAAGGCTGGAAAGGATCTACAAGATCATCTAGTCCAACCATAAAACTTTAAGGTTTCACCAAGATATAGCAGAGCTCAATCTAGAATTCAGGGGGATCACAAAAAAAGTTACTGCTCAGAAAAAAAGAACTCAAAGTGTTCAGTAATAAGCACAGTTCAGATGGGTTATCTATGTCCTTCCCTGTACAGGATCAAGAGAAGCAGGCAGTCATCAGTTGTGTAGTCAGGTCAGGAAAGAATGATATATGGACCCAATTTCACCACTAAAAACATCTTTACCTTTAAAGCATTAAAACAGCATATTGAGTCAGACAAAAGACTGATCTGTTTGCAACAAGGCACATCTGTGAAGTATACAAAAGACAGGCACATAAACACTCAACATAAATGTGAGTAGAAAGATAAACTGGTGGTGATCTGGGAACAGTGACTCTCCCATAATATCTCAAATTCCAGGGCAATAGCCAGAAATGCTTAATTGCTAAGGACCTGTGAAAGTCAAAAAGAAAACCAGATATGAGCCAACATCAGCAGCAAGAGAAATCCTGTGATTTCATACATAATTCAAACAACACCACAAGCAAAGTCCTGCTCTCAAAGGCATTCTAAATCACCACCTTGAACAAGCATCCACAAAAAGTTATCTAACTAGTCCAGAAATGCAGAATACACCTGTGAAAAAGTCCTTCAACTGCTAACTGTAAGAGTCGGTGAAATGAATTTAGGCTTCCTACATTTCTAAGTAACTGAAACAAGACAACTAGAAAAAAAAGACAGAAAGCACTATTTTGAGCACAGTGCTATGAGGAAGTAAGCTTCTATATTCATCCTACTTTTGTCATTTGTGTATTTTTGGTCTACATTCAGAGTCAGATACCACTCCATCTGGGCTGCACAATATTAATGTTCTTTGCAGTATTTGTTTGCAGAGTTCACAGAGAAACAATTTGATACATATGTAGGACATATAAAGGAAATGTTCTGGAGTTATCTTATATTTACAATTCAGAAGAGGAATAAGATAGATGAAACTTGGTCTGGACTGTTCTCGAGAAGTCCCCATCTTTCCTGGGGAGCAGAACCCAGGAAAGGCTGTATGAGTATTAATGATCATGCTCATCTTACAAACTGTGATCTGACCATAATAAGCAGTATGTATGCCTCCTTCCCTACAAGATTTTCTGCTCAGATTGCAGTTTCTCCCCGATTCTTCACTACAGATTTTAGCTAGACATTTATTTCCAATCCTGAGTGTGTGATGATGCTATGATGCTTATTCCAAAATAAATAAATAAATAAATAATTTCCTCATGTCATTTAAAGTTACAACTATTCTTTTAGAGGTTTCCCCTAATCTGCCAGCAATTCTCCTTCTGTCTTCCACTACTCTGGCAGCTTTTTGCACCTTGATGTCATCAATAAATTTATTACGGAGACTCCATTACATCACCCATTTGTCAAAGAAAACATCAGCTAACACAAGATTTATTGCCATTTAATTTACTTCATTTGATTCTTCCCTGTATGCAGTAAGAAGTATTAATAACTGATGCAGCTTATTTTACTGAGAAAAAAGAATCAAGGAAAAAGACCTTCTAATAACTTATCACGGATCTTTGTTTAGATTTATCTTGTTTTCTTCAGCTACACAGCAGAGAAAAACAGTACCATACATAAGAGACAAAGAAAACTCCCACTAGAGTGGTAAACACTATTAAATCCTAAAAGGCAAGTTTCCTTTCCCAAGCAGATGGCATGAGTTGTCCAGCAATATAATAAATCAACACAATATAATAATACAGTAACAGTACAAACAAGTACTTTATAAGTTGAGATGAGTTAATGAAAATATCTGACTCCTGGGGCTGAATATTCTGTAGGCTGTACATTTGAGGAACTTGATTACATAGCTCTGATATCTGGTTCTTAACTGACCACAAATGAATTTGACAATCATATTCAATTATAAATTCTAGAAATTAGTAAGTGTGATACAAGTGTGCTGAGAGTTGATCACAGTATTCTGGAACAAGAAATGTTATACCTGGTTATGTACAATTAGAGAGCAAAACAGTCAAGGAAAAATATATAGGGAAACATCTTGTGAAATTACAGTAATTGTTCTGTCTCGTGGCATTTGTGGGACTACATTAATTGTTTCAGGTTAGTAAAAATAAGTTGTTGATTTTTAAAAAAGAGACAAGGCAATAAAAGTAAATCCCTCCTCTTTGTTTATCCAGTTCTCTGTCTAAAAGGTTACTAAATCCTATCCTCATTTACAAGTCCCGTTCACTTTCAGATATTTTTTTTTAATCACTGCTTTGAATGAAGCACAGGGATTTTTATCTCAGAGCAATCTAACTACAGCAGCATTGGCTTACCTGTGGCCTTGTGGTAACTCCTGGCACCCAAAAGGTTAAGCATGCAGCCAGACAAGTTCTCCTGCATACAGCTCCATAACCATTTATGGGGTTACTACAATCTGACATTTTTTACTACCCATATGCTCTAAGCTCTGATTTCAACCAAACAGCAAAAAAACTGCAAGAGAGGAGCTTTCCAAAAGCTAATAAAAACACTTAGGATTCAGGTGATCGAGGTTTCTGCTGGTGTACTCTAATGACAGTGGTATGTAGTGGATATGTAGATTAGATCAATATGCCTGTAGTAAAGAGTAGATATGTGCCCCAGTCCACTGTATTCCACTAATTTCTGAAGAACAACGAATGCTTGAGGAATGAGAGAAATGGAAGCTTAAATCCTTACCCAAATAAATTTACATGTGCTTTCCAGACTTGGCAGAAGATCGATATCTTTTTACTTTTTACCTAAACCTCTGAAATTCTGTAATGAGTTACAAAGCATGGGGGTCTACTGGACAGCATGTACTATCTTTTTAGTCTTCAAGTTTATTTTTATAAAATTATTTTTTAATTCATTTGTTATAAAATAAACCTGTAAGAGGTTCCTTAGGGGTTAGTATTGGGACTGTGCTATTTAACGTTTTTGTTGGTAACATAGGCAGTGGCATCAAGTGCACCCTCACCAAGTTTACCATTGAAAACAAGCTGTGTGGTACAGCTGACACAGTGATAGGAAGGGATACCATCCAGAACAACCTTGACAGGCCTGAGATGTGGGCCTGTGCAAGCCTCATGAGGTTCAGCAAGGCCAAGTGCAAGGTCCTGAATCTGGGTGCACAACAACAGTCTGGGTAGAGAATGGATTGAGCATCCATGAGAAGAACCTGGGGGTGTTGGCTGATGAGAAGCTCAACATGAAACAGCAAAGTGCACTTGCAGCTCAAAAAGCCAACTGCAGCCTGGGCTGCATCAAAAGAAGCACAGCCAGCAGGGTGAGGGAGGTGATTCTTCCTCTCTACTTCGCTCTTGTGAGACCCCTCCTGGAATACCCCAGCACAAGAAGGACATGGACCTGTTGGAGAGAGTCCAGAGGAGAGCCAAAAGGATGATCAGATGATTGGAGCACCTCTCCTACAAAGATAGGCTGAGGGAGCTGGGGTTGTTAGGCCTGGAGAAAATAAGGCTCCAGGGAGACCTTGTTGCAGCCTTCCAGTACCTAAAGAGGGTCTACAGGAAAGCTGGAGAGGGACACTGTCAGGGCGTGTAGTGATAGAGCAAGGGGTAATGGCTTTAAACTGAAAGAGGGTAGGTTTAGATCGATAGTAGAAAGACATTATTTACTATGAGGGTGGTGAGGCAATAGAGCAGGTTGCCCAGAGAAGCTGTGGATGCTCCATCCCAGGAAGTGTTCAAGGCCAGGTTGGATGGGACTTTGAGCAACCTGGTCTGGTGGTGGGTGTCCCTGCCTATGGAGGGGGGTTTTGGAACTAGGTGATCTTTACGTCCCTTCCAACCCAAAGCATTCTATGATTATTACGGACACTTTGTAGAAATGCTGTTAAATACCATTTGTTCCATTTCTACTATTGCGATATTTTTAAGGGCCTCATACTATACAGGGAAAGGACAGAAGTGGAGCAAGAGCAATACTACAGGAGCAGACTCCATAGGGCAGCTCAACTTTTTATACTTTTTTAAAAAAAAAAAAAAAAAAAAAGTTTTTTGTTCATTTTTTTTTTTTTTAAGTATTTAGAAGATATTTAGATGTAGACCTTAGTGATATGGTTTAGTGGAGGACTTGTTAGTGATAGGTCATAGATTGGACAAAGTGATCTTGGAGGTCTCTTCCACACTAATTCTGTGATTCTGTGAACTCTTTGGACAACTAGTGCTAATTCAGATTAGATTTCATTTTGAACTCCTAAAATACTCCACATTTCTGTGATTTATCCATGTACAAGCACAAAATACTATTGCAATTTATCAGCAATCTTTATTTTTTTCCTTCTACTTGCTTATATTACCAATAAGAAAAATTTACACCTGGAAATTTACACCAACTTGCCCACAGTAGGCAATGGGTAAAGATCACTAACTACTCTCCCAACATGGTACTTATAAATCCTACTAATTCCAGTGCTCAGTTCTGTCCACCGTTGCTCCTGTGTAAGCATCCTGCTATTCTGACCTCTGATTACTTTAGAAGAAACAGCTCAAGTGCCCTCTAGTGTGACTTCAGAATATCTAGACCATGTGTGTCTCACTTTTTTGGGGGCTAAATAAGGGATTTTGCATTTGACTTGAAACATTTTTTCACAGGTATGTAGAATTTTATGACATAAGCTACTCTGAACAACTGTTTTGACTGAAAAACTGATGGTCATTGTGATTTTTTTTTTTTTTTGGTAAAGTTGCTGAACGATAGCTATCACTTGTTCCACAGGCAATTACCTGTTTTATTCCCAAAATGCAAAATAGCAACAATTACTATATGTTCTGAATTTTTCTTGACCATTCCATCTGTTTATGAAGTAATGCTGTTGCTGGATGTATTTTCTTAAAATAGATGGCTTTAGACAATTTTTTTTTGTTAAAAAAAAAAAAAAAAAAAAAAAAAAAAAAGTATAATCATTCTACTTACTTTTTCAGTTTCTTTTCCTTCCAAACTTTTAATATACATATACCAAAGTAAATTATCTTTTTATCTACTGCATTTTTAGTAGCTTGTTGGCCACAATTAAAATTTTCTGAAATGGCAAAGTAAATCTTTACTTTTCTATTCAAATTACTTTCCTACCTAAGTCAATTTCGAGAAATGTGGCCCTTTTAGAGCTATTCAGTCTGAATAATGAGCATGCTTAGATAACCTCATAGCATATGTTTCTGGAAGCTTTCCTGGTGCAGGTGCACAGCCTTTCTGAAACAGGCTTCTTATTAAACTAATACACTTATATAGTAGCATGACCATGAAAAGATAATAAACTCAGGCACCAAATGGATTCTGTTTTTTCCAGACTAAAGGTAGAAATGGGAAGGGTACAGGCTGTGGACTAATACTGTTTCAGATATCTTGCAGAGCTGTGAAAATTCTCAGAACTGACTTGAAAGAAATGCCAGATATACAAACATACATTCTAGTCATACAAATGGCCCATCAACTTTTTTAGTATCTGACAGTAAATGCTTAAAGAAACAGTATAAGAATGCCAATATAAGGACAAGGGAAGTACTTCCTTAGTACTAGCCTTCTGGAATTCAGTGATGTTTGTTTTAAAAAGTGAACAGGAAAAAAAAAAAAAAAAAAAAAAAAAAAAAAAAAAGTGAGAATAGTGGAAATAATGGACAGCCTGACCTATCCAGCTGTGGAATTATTTCAAAAGAAAAATTCTGTCATTTGGCTCATTTTATACATACAAATTTAAATGCTAGAACTGTTTCTCAAGTTCTGCCCTCCAGTTCAAAAGACAGTAATGAAATTCCAATAGTTTTTCTCAATTTTTGCTAACCACATTATCCTATTCCATTCTTAATGGATTTTCTATTACTTCTAAGACCTGGGAAAACGTTGAAATCTATTTAGAAGTATGGCAACTTCCCAATCGGAAGTAGCAGCTGCAGCTAGGATCAGCAGCTCTCCCTGACACAATTTTTCCCTTGTTGTACACATACAGTATCACAGTATAATTGCATCAATATATTTCCTATAATTCCTCTACTTCATGTCGTAATTCCTTTTCCTCATGTACTTTCCCCTGAAGTCCTGCATAAACTCCACTTTCACGCTGTGTGTGTGTCCGTGTGCTAGTATGTCCAACGCGTTGGATTGGCAACGTGTTGGACTAGCAACAGCCAGAAGAGGGTGCTGTCGCATTGTAAAATGCGAAGGGCAGCACAGACGTGCAAGTCTGACCGACATCATCAAGTCATCTGAAACGACAGCTGCGTGAGGATGGAATAAAGAGAGGTACGTGGACCTAGTCCTGAATAATTATTTCTGTTTTGTTATTAGCATCAGTTCTGAAGAAAAGGCTACAAAGAGACTGCTGGTTTCTGTCCCATATTTTGTCCAAGCCAGCTAGTGACAAGGGCCAATTTACTCTTCACAAGCTTACATTTTCTGCATGGACTGGTTGCTGGCCCTTTTGCCACAGGGGACCCCTGGTAACACAGTTTAGAGAAAGAACAATGCAGAAGCACCTAAATCATCATATCTGAAACGTTTTTGAAGGAAAAAAAAAAAAAAAAATCACAAAAGGATTGAATCAAATCCACATGGCGTGATATCACATTTCATGAATACAGAAAAAAAGGTAGATATCAAGAAAATATGTACTTTTCACTGCAAATGACTTCTCTTCCAGAAGCAATGAAATGTTAAAATAAATGTATCTGCAACAATAAACGACCAGAAAAACCCAGGCACATAGAACGAATTGCAAATTGAAGTCACTCTTCAGGGCACCAGTTGAAACTGCTAGCAAAAACATATTTATCATCATAAGAAGATATATTTATCATCAGTTCAACTGGACAGATGGATCTTGCAGTGGATTTCATTCACTCCAAGATTTATGCAGCATGGAGATCTACTATTTATGAAGGCTGAATGCCCTGCTCCTAAACTGTTTGGGAGAGCAAGCATGAAAATTATTTGAGAAATTTTTCAAAAGCTATCAATTCTGCCCTCATGAGACAATGCAGAACTGTTCCTCCTTTTAGATTTTTTTTTTATTGCTTCAAATATCAGGGGATAATGAATTGCCATTAAGTTATTTTTTCTCTTCAAATGGACTCCTGATTTCGGTAACTTAGGAGGAATATAATGGACCTAGTAAGTCAATACCATTTAGCACAGCATCAGCCCAAATAAAAGAAGGAAAATGGCAGAGGTTTGCTTGAAGTAGGTTGGATGTTTCTTTAAAAACAACAAAAAAGTATATTCCATTGCTAATGGAACAAGAGATTCCTAATGAAACTCAGCAGTCGCAATGAAAATAAACTATTTGGGATGGTTTTCCAAAAAAGTTGCCAGTCTTTAAAGCAGCCAAAAATAAACAGCAAAGTGAAGGAAAACAGAAACCATCTTCAACATCTTCCAGTTTTACTGAATTGCTAGATGACTGCAATTGCATTCACAGTAACAAAACCTAAGCATCTGTGCAAAAAGGCTTAGGAAGTTTGCATACGCATCTTGAGCAAAACTAATTCCAAAACACAAAACTGGATAGGTAAAACTCTACTTACAGTAATACAGCACAGAACAGGAAATGGCCGCTCTATTCATTAAACACTGAGAGGAAATGCTCAGCATAGAAACCCCACCTCTCAAGAGACTCTATCTTACTTCAAACTCATTTGTCAAAGACTGGCAAGTGGCTTTAAATTCTTAATTTCTAAGACTGTGTGAAAGAAAATAGCAGCTGAAAAAAACGTTTGAGAAAGATCTAAGATCTTGACAACACAGACAGCATTTCTGGTGAAGTTTTGAGAAGAAAAGTGGAAGTATTAGTGATTGGAAAATTAACTTTACGGGACCTTAGTCGAAGAGTGAGGGAAAACTACTGTTTGGCCATTTCCCCGCTATCCTTGCAGCCCTGGAAGCACACGTTCTGTGCTACGTCGCGGAGGCAGAGGGATTTAATCGCGCGCCCGCGGAGGGAAAGGTGGCAGGGCCCGCCGTTTCCCCCCCCGAACGGCCCTTCTGCTGCCCCGGCGCGCCCCACACCGCGGCGGCTGCCGACCGGGCCCCACCGCACGCCCCGCGCCCGGCCTCCTCGCACCGGCCCTGCCGGCAGCGGGCCCGGCCCCGGCGCACGGTCGCGGAGAGCCGCCCTCTGGCTTCCGCAGTCCGCC
>CM021790.1:6218063-6303461 GCA_011076525.1 Nettapus auritus | reverse complement strand
CGCGGATCGCGGCGCCTCGAGCGGCCGGAGCCCGGCGCGCTTTGCCGGGCGCCCCGGAGCGGAGCGCGCGGGCAGCAGGCTGCGGCCGGCCGGGCTGCCGCGGTGTCGGGCGCCGACCCGCGCTGACGGGGCGTCGGGTCACCCCGGAGCCCCGCGGGGCTGCCCCATGCCAGAGGAAGTCCGCAAGTCCCCCAGAAGAGCGCTGCGTGCCAGGCTGCCTAGGCTGCAGGAGCGCCCTGCTAGCGCTCTCGACTTTTTCACAAAGATACATGTGTTCCTGGAAAAACACATACTTGACATATGAAGGCGCTTCTGAGAAGAGGCAGCATCTTTCTTTAATGATAACTTAAAGTAGCGACCATCTCCCCAACAAGCCTAGCTTTTCAAACAGGAGGCCACAGCGGGTCTCCCAGCATCCCATGCAGCATATGTAGTACGATACTTCTCCACAGCGTTGTGATGCTTCTTAATTGTATCATATCAAATGGTGAGCCAACAGCTGCTACTTTTACAAGTTCATCCTGGAAGACAAAGTCCTTGCATCATATTGCACTTACCTTGCTTTGTACTACCATAATGTGGTAAAGAACAGTGTTCATTGCGACACCCTCAAGAGATCAGAGTGCTATGCCCACTCTCCAATCATAACACCTTTTCAATAGGCTCGCAGCTCCACAGCTCAATTTAATTTGTTACTTTTCATTTTCTTTCACTTTCCCATATGCTGTGCACTCTCTTCCAGTAACTTTTCAGTTTCACATTAGAAAACAATTAGAAATGTGGCCTTTTAAATGTCTTTTTCTTGCTGATAAAAAAAAAAAAAAAAAAAAAAAAAAGTCACAAAATAATCCTGTTCAGCTTCTCTGGGGCAACCAGTTTTGGGCTTTTGTCTCCTTTATGCTTTAAACACAGTTAAACCAAATGCTTTTCCCTCTTGGCGACAGCACTGCAAGCTCCGGGTACACAGTGCTGCTGTGCTGCTGGGAGCAGAATGATGTTGCTCAGCTGCAGCTGCAAGTCAGTAAGAAGGACAAAGCTTTGTCTTATATTGTTTCACAGGAGTGACAATTACTTGTGTTTTGTTATCTGTCTTTTCACTGAAATGGCAGAAACCATCTTCTCAGCTGGACTGGGGGCATTCCTTTCAAGTACATCCAAAGTACCAGAGTCACTTAGAAGGAGGGGGCTCATGCTGTTGCCTAGCAGTGCACAGCCTGAGCCCAAGCCTGCAAGCAGGGGAGGTACAAATGCCATGACCAGAGTGGCAGGGGATTCTCACACTCTATGATGTGGCACATCTTGTTCTTTACCTTCTGTGAAGGAAGTTGTGATCCCAAGCTCTTCAGTCATATGCTTGCCTGCCTTTTTAGCTTGCTGTAGCTATGCTAGTTGAATCAAGTGCCTGGCAATGCAGGACAGGCTCAAAAAGCCCCCTACCAGGTTGCCAAGGATATGGTAAGCAATAGGTGTTTTATAAACCTCATTCAGGTTGGGCAGTTGCTGCAGACCTGGGCTCTGGGCCTCCATCAGTAGAGTAAGGGAGCATTCATAGAATCAAAGAATATCCCAAGTTGGAAGGGACCCACCACCGAGTTCAACTCTTGACTCCACACAGGACCACCCTCAAACCCTACGTCTGAGAGCACTCTCCAAATGCTTCTTGAACTCTGGCAGACTCGGTGCTGTGACCACTCTCCTGGGGAGGCTGTCCCAGTGCCCGACCACCCTCTCAGTGAAGAACCTTTTCCTAACACCCAGCCTGACCTTCCCTTGTCGCAGCTCCATGCCGTTCCCTTGGGCCCTGTTGCTGTCACCAGAGGGAAGAGATCAGCACCTGCCTGTCTGCTCTCCCTTGTGACCTGGCACCACTCAGTCTTCTCTTCTGTAAGCTGAAGAAACCAAGCAACCCTGACCACTCTGCATACATCTTCCCCTCCAGACCTTTCACCATCTTTGTTGCCCTCCTTTGGACACCCTCTGCGCAGCGTTGTGCTTGGTCCTGCAGGATGCTAAAACTGTCAGTACACTCGCCATTGCCTGGCAGGTTTATAAATAAATGCCCAGCATGCTGTGGGTCTGGGACCACTGTCTATAGCTGTTTTCCCTCATCTGACATGTCATTTTTATCTAGTCATTTTCATTAAAATGATTTTTTTCCCTTGAATTTGACAGTATCCAATGCTTCTTTGTTAATCATTTCTGTGATTAAAGATATTGTGCACTGTAATAATAATTTTATTTCCTAGTTCTGACAGGGAGTCCAATATATAGGAAAAATGCCCTGTCAGAATCCGTCCAAAGACACTTCACTTCAGCACATCCCTAAGAACAATATAACCCTTTATTTCTGGTAAGCCTCTAAACAGAACCATTCTCACAATTCAGCAGCAGCAGCGATTCTGAAATGGCCAAAAGATCTTCTGTAGTCTGGTATGACTGACGTCCAGCTGGTCTCTCCACACCATCATGTATCTCGTGACTAGAGCTGGACCTGAGATTCATACAGGGGAAGAGGGCACCTCTTAGCCCAACAGGCTGTTACTTAGCCCTAAAACAGATTAGAGGGCTGAAAAAAAGCAAATGAAGTTATTTCTGTCTATAAGTTTGGTTTGAGTCATGCCAGTGCTACTCAACTCCTGGTCTGGCAGCACTCCCTTGGATAGTGTTTTTCCTACAGTAACAGCATCTTGACTTCAGGCCGAGGCTCTGAGTAGCCTCCTACATATGGTATGGCTACAATGCAGTTCTGGGTCTTCTGGTAGGAGGGAGGGCAGTGTTCCCATTGGATCTGCATCCTGTCTGTTCTCATGGGCACTGACTCCCTCACCACTCTGGCCCCTCCTTGCCCCAATCCTTTGCCCATTGTGATTCAGGCCAAGTTTTGATGACTAAAAAAGCTTACTCAAAAAGGTTTGAAAGCCACTAGTAAATTCATAAGCACCACTATACCGAGAAGCCAGAAGAATGAAAGAAGTACATTGCACCGAATTCATTGTTGTCAAATACTACCATGAGCTTCCTGAATTTTCTAACAGTGCAATTCTGAGCTGTGGGACTTGCTATCTTTGACAACACTTCTTTGATGTTCTCCAGACATTTGTTATTAAAGTATTGACCAGTTATGTATTTTTCAGCTGGCAGGATTGGCTGTCATTGCCTTTGGTCTATGGCTGCGGTTTGGTGGGGTTATGGCAGAGTTTGCTTCAGACAAAAAGCCTCCAGAGTATTTCTTCATTGGTAAGTTTAAGTGCCTGTAATGGCAGTAGCCATTAGCCTTGGTCTCATCCCAGGGCACATGACACACCTCATGCATTGAGTTATATGAAGGCCAACAATACCTGAGTCGAACTGCACAAAATGGATATTCTGGTGCTGTGTGCCATGTGGGTGGTGGCTTTCATCCTTTCTCTGCTTCGCATCAATTTCTTTAGGCCTAACTGAACTCTTCTTTCATATTTGACTCAATTCCTACATATCCTAAATGAATCGTGCTAATGCTGTTGCAGTAGAAGTTGAGATGGGTCAGAGACTACTGGGACATAAGGCTTATCAGTATATCCTTCCAGAGTTTTCTGTGCAGCTGCTAATCAATGAAACAACAGTGTCATTTCTGAATGCTTCTAGTACCAGTGGAGGAGTAAGACTTTTGCTCACCATTTCCCCCTGTGTCTCCACACAGAGGCCCTTAGCCCGGTTTTAAGTATCAGAGCAAACCCTTCCACAGCTGAAAACTGCATGATGTTCAGTCATCCCAAGAACTGTTCATCCAACCTAGGCATGAATTGACAAGTTCCTCATGCCCACAGGACTGTTATTGGTCACATCTAATTTAGGCATTTAATTTTTTTTTTTTTTTCTCCCTGGTATTTGCAGTTGGGTTTTTGGGAAACACAACCTGTTACATGTCTATAGATGTCCTGAAACAGCAGCTGTCTAGGACTACCAGCAACTGCATTTCGCCATCCATTGGTAGTTGCAACTTGTCTTTACGCAAGAAGGGTCATATTTTTTTCCTTATTTTAATATTTCACTCCTTGATATAGACTCAGCCAATAAAATCCAATTGGTACAATCACTTTTGCCATCTATAAATGCCATGTGTGAATGAATACCCAGTCCTGTCTTAGCCATCAAGCCACCCTGGCAAGATGTACAAGAATGGAATTTGACTCAGAATGTCCCAGCAGTCAGTTACCCATCACAATTGACTGGGCTGTGCAGTTACTTTAAATATCCCCTTTTTCTTAATGGCGACCTTGACTCTGATACACCAGAGTCCTAAACCAAAGCTTCTTTGACATATGCAACAGGGCCAGAGGCACAGATCTGACTGTGGAATAGATGGAATAGGGAATAGGGAATGGGGATAGATGGAATAGGGAATAGATGGGTTGAGTGTTATGTCCAGCAACGTTTCTCTGGGAGTTTAAGAGACTGAATAAGACCATTCAGATGGAAATCTGACTGGGGCCTGAAGGATGCTGCAAAATACCCTGTAGCATCTCCTCTGATGCAGAAGGACAAGGAAATACGATTTACTTTTCCTTACATCTGAGCTGCTACATTGGCAGCATGAGACCACCACCTTTACTTCCATATCCAGTTTATACCTGCTGAATTTCCTGTGCTGCATCTTGAAACTCTTCCCTGCCTCATCTACTTAGGTTTGACACAGGAGCATGTCTCTTAAACAAAAAAAAAATATATATGCTCCCCTCCCTCCTTACAAATTACATTAAATGCTGTTATGAATTCTTAACGACCAATGGGGCAGCCAGTCAGAAACCTGAAGAGGTCAACAATCACTAAGGCAATAGTAAAAGATCAGTGTTAAGTACCAGTGTGTTTCTGTGTTTGGATTTTTGTTTGTTTGGTTGGTTGGTTGGTTTCTTTTGTTTTTCAACAGAAGCAGCAGACAAGGCTGCACTTGATGGTCTCAAGTGCTTTAGCTCTGCAGGGGACTTCAGGTCCGCCCTCGACATTTGTGCATTTAACCCATCTCACAGAGCTTCTAGGAGCGTTGTTTATTTGGTTTTGTGTATTCGCCCGGTAACATGCATTTTGGGTGACAGCCAGAATTCTGCATAGCAACTCTTAATATGGAATATTGTGCAATACGCTACATGCAGCTGCCCAAAGGGCTGAAAGAGAAAGCAGATCACCAACATGACTTGGAGATACAAACACATGGCCATATATTTAAAAACAATTTCTTTAACTTTGTTCCACTGACCACTGTTGTGGCTGCCTTGTGATAACCCAAGTCCCTGTGATCCGGTAAGCTCTGCATTAGCGCTTGGAAGGACACTGCAGCTGCATTTAGCTGTCTGTAGGTTGAAGCACTGCTTTGTAGGTTGAGGCATTGTCTAGAATCACCATCTTGTGGATAACATCTCATTTTCTTGCTTCCAAAGCGCAGCACATTCTGCTCTTTTTGTACCTGTACTGAGCTGCCAGCTGAATCTAACCAGTTTCTCTCTGTTGTTTCCTTATAAACTTTTTTTTTTTCCCCTGGATCTGAAATTTTGTTTTATTTTAAAATAATTGATAATTATATCCTTGCATTTTCCAATAGGCCAGAATGAGTTTCTCTAAATAGCCTTGTTCTTTAGCAGCAGTCCAGCTGTCTCTTCTACCCCTTGGAATAGTTCAGGCCATGACTTGGCAACCAGACCTCTTCATCTTTTCCAGCCACTGAAATGTTTTTGTTGGTTTCAGAACAACTTGCAGGCAGCAATGCTGAGGTCAAGCACATATGTGGTGTTACTTTCCTGTTGCTTGTGGTTTTGTGTTCAGTGATCCATCTTCCCCACTGCAGCTTGCAGTTTTTTAACCTACAACATAAGGGGATGAAACTGGAACTCTTCGACCCATGCAGTCTCCATCTAATCTACTGAATGTATTGCACCCTGGAGTGGAAGATAAGTTTTCAACTATATATAAGGAGTAGCTTCTAAAACTGGACATCCTCTCATTCCAGTTCCAGCTTTTGGAGTTCTCACTGCAGTGGCAGGCATGACAATATTTTTGTGTTACTCCATCTCACAGTATGTTTTTTGTGCATGTGCTTCAGGGCAGTTAGGCAAAAACATACCTTTCCTCTTCTTACTGCAGTTCAGCTCTGGTAGATTTCATATATTCCTCTCTTAGCTGTATTCCAATAAATAATAATAATTTAAGCAAAGGTCAATAACTGGGCAGTCACTTCTTTTATCTGAGTTGCGTGTGACACTGTACTGACCAAATGGAAAAAAACCTTTCACTCCTCCTTTCTGAGGCTCCTGTGCCAAGATTCTCATGAGGTTTTTACTGAGCAGGAAAGTCTGCAACAGTCAGAAGGGTAAGAAAGATGCTTGTGTGAACCGGACATGAACCTTCTGCTGTCTCGCAATTGATTGGCCCTTCATTAGTTCTTTGTAGTAGTGCTGTTCTTAAATTTAAAAATACCTAAACCACAGACAAGAAGACAAAGTGACTGTTGAGTGCAAGTTGAGCATTTGTTAAGTAAAAACCAACACAGAGGCTTTTTAAAAGATAGTTCAAGACATTTGCTCTCCTCTCTTTGCATTTGGTGGATGAAGAGGAAAATCTGTTTTGGCTTCATGAACAAGATGGAGGACAAAATCTGTGTACTCCTAATAAAAGAAGTGAGAGGGTCACATCACTGCCAGTAGCACTAAAAATGAAGCCCTGTTAGTAACAGTAATAATGATGAATGTGAATGGATCAACCTGGATGATTCTTCTCATAATGGGTAGCACTGAGTCATTGCTTCTCCTGCACAGCCAGAGATCACAAACTTCCTGATATATTATGCTCTCTTTGCCATGTTCCATGATCCATGCTGCAAACCAGAGCCAGACCAGCTGTGGATGGAAGTTTCAGGGTGGCTGTGGCTTTTTCTTGGGGTCTATGAGAGCATGAGTGATCATTCTGGCTTTGAAGGGTACGATTAGATGGTGCATGCCTTAAGATATTAAGTCATGTCTGGAGTTGAAGGATATTAGTATTTTTTCTCCATAGGAATGGGTGCCCACGCAAACAGGAGCTGGCTAGCAGTTAAATCCATGTCAACCACAATTCTCTGCTTCTGTGCTTCATTCTGTTGTATTCTATCCAGGTATTTTGGAGTTGAACACTGTACCTCTGGTCAGCAGTATTTTCTCTCCAAAATCAATAGCCTATCAAATTCTATCAGCCCTAAAATGAGAACTATTGACAAAGTAGCCTCTGTATAGTGATGCAACATCACAAGAGGACTATTGAGTGTTCCTGCCATCATGTGCATTAGACCTTGCAGAGGCTTTTAGTCTGTACCTAAGATATAAGCAGTGAGTTTGTCTGTCTTTCTTCCTATCATCCTGTGTGCAAGTCTTTTCTGCAGTGAATAAAGTTTGTTTAGAAAAGGCTGATAGTGATCCTGAGTGGAAAATGAAAGCTACTGCATTAGAAATCATCTTGATATATGATAATCAATACCACCCTACCAGAAAAAAAAAAAAAAAATCTACATCACCACCAGCAAAAAACACTACCTCAAAGTGAAAGTGGTTCAAAAGTCTTCAGTCTCTATGCTGGATCATAAAACCTAGCAATCAGTACCTATGAGCCAATATCACACCAGGCAGAGTTCTTACCTAGAAGCCACCACAAAGTCAGAATTCTAACAAAACAAGCCAATTAAATAAAAATAATCTGTCCATCTAGCTCAGATTAATTGTTTTATATGAGTCACATGCTGAGATCCAGAAGGGTTGTTTTTTAAATTAATCACTTAAGCATGATAATATTCTTTATGTTTTTTGCCTGGTAAATTATCCTCGTCTTTCTCCCACCCTATTCCCTCTGTGTGCAGCTATCAAAAAGCTAGCTTGGTCCACACAGCAGCAACAGTTGAACTGACAGTTAGTTACGCCATCTCTTTCTTTGATGCACCCTATTCCCTTTTCTCCGGGCAGCTGCAAGTCACCCGAAGTGTCTGCATGCTGGTCTCATTATTGCAAATGCTGAACTCTTACAATATGATTCACTGAGTATGTAGGGTATTCCATGGCCTACCTCATTGGGTGATCAAGCAGTTGTATCTTATTCTGGTCAGACTGCCCGTGCGGAGGAAGCACAGTGTTGTGCAGACCAGGGTCAACCACCACAGGTTCAACATTTTTAATTATCTAGGAAAAGCTCCAAAGCAAAAAAGGCAGTAATGTTCTTGCATGAGTGAACCGTTGTATCAGGCTGTACGGCACTGTGTACAGCTGATTCTGTTTGTCATCTTTGAGCGTATGTCAACTTATTAATCTTTTATCCTCAGTCTAGCAACGCTTGAAAAAAAGAATATGGTTCTGTGCAGAACTATGTACCTGTGTTGCCAAGTGCTTTCATTACATTGTCAATCAGACACTAAGAAGCTAGATGTTTCCTATAAGCAAAGGTGCTGAGAGGCAGCAAGCCAGCTTGTAGCATCTTTGCAGGGATGCTAAAAAACGCACACGGCTCCAAAGATGATTTAATATCGGCTCTTCTGTCACTAGTCAAGCTGCATGCAATCTGCAATTATTCTGGCATCAGTGAAGCCCACTGAAAATTGCCTGTTGGGTTCAAGAACCTAATACCAATCTCATACCTTTGACTTAGTGAACCTTAGTATAGGGTGAAGTAGACATTGACAGAGCCATTGAAGACTATTGAAAAGGTGATATGTGATACATTTGGGCTTATGTGAATTTGGGACACCATTATTCAGAGTTGTGAGATGTGTATGACCAAGATATGTAACAAATGCTGGTATTCTGTGTGAAGGGGGAGGCATTAAACCAGGATGTTACATTACAGTGAGGTTGCTTTTAAACTGAAATTCAGGGATTGTGTACCAGCAGAAGCCTACAAACTGGCCAGTATCTGTAATGCTTTTGTGGTTCCAGGAAGATTAACAATGTTGTATTTACACAACACATAATTATGTATGTGCATTATGCTTAAATTAAGGGTATGCTCCAGTTCTCCAGAAACTCATCTTCCTTCAGAGAACTCTGCCTCGCTTCTCTAGTTTTGAAAATGTATTTAAAAGATAAATTTATACTAAAAATCTTTCAACACAAAAATGGTAATGTCCAGTAACGAGCCTGTTTCAAAAACTGACTCTGCGACTGAATGTAAGATATACAATTGTTCCTGTCTAGCCTGTTATTTCCAACTCCTACATGTGTTTTCTCATTTTTTCCAACAGTGCACTTGCATTACAGGTTCCTTGGTGCTCTGCTGAGAGTTTGAGAGCCTCAGTCCATCTAGGGAGAAGCACATCTGCCTCCAAGACTGTATTTCACATATAACCGCAGGAAACTCTCTTCAGGTTGTGTCTGGGTTCTAGAACTCCTGTCATCACTGCCTCTGGATCACTTATGCCAAGAACAGAGCCGCTTGTGTTCTCAGTAGAGTATGAACAGTTGGCATTTTGTTCAGTGTTAGTTACTCAGTCCAAAAAAAGAAAGAGTAGAACTATTTAAAATGGAAAGTGACCATAGCAGCCAGGTAAACAAGAAACCCATGTGAAATAAAGCCAGACAGACAGCATACAATTGTCTGCTCTGACTCTTTGCAGTGTGCTCTAGGCACAGATTTGTGTCTCATAGCTGTCAGTAAGATTTTGAAGAAAACCAACTTTGTGAATGTGATCTACTTCAGACTGTGAAATTAGATCTCTACCAGTCTAGGAGGCTGGCAGACTATATCTGATGGTGGTGACAACAGTTCATGCGTTGTATGAAATAAGAATGGCTTTAATTTTCACATTAGTAGGTTCCTATCTGCCTGTTTTGTGTTGCAGTGTTTCCTTTCTGCCTTGTAAAACATTGGTAGTACACACTTCTGCCTATCACATGATTCTTTGCAATGGGAGCATAGCAGGACTCTGGTTCTAGGGGCAGTTGTTACTCTGTCCAAGTGCATGCCTTTGGCTTTCAGGGGCTGAGTGACTTGCTTTTTAGGTCCTGCATGAAGGTATGCAATAAATATTCTTGAGTAGCAGGTAGCCACATAGTTGGCAGGTTTCTGTCATTAGAGGTCCGATGTTTGCCCTCCTTAATGTCATAGCAATATGCCTGTTTTCGGTATTCTCTCTTCATCTGATGTCTGCTTTTGTATGGTATGTGTGGTGCCAAACACTACGACAATGAACTCAGCGACTAGTAAGTTGTCAAACTCTCCTCTCCATTAGCAGACAGAGATCAAAAAAGATACCAAATTAGGAATCAGGAAATGAACAGAGGAAAAAAAAAAAAAAAAAAAAAAAAAAAAAAAAAAAAAAAGAACTGTACAGGCCGAAAACATTTGCTTCCTTTCTGCCCTGTACTTTTCTACTTTTCCTGCACAAAAAGCTGCAGTTAGACAGTATTCTCAAATCTCTGCCTTGACCTGACTTGCACATTTCATATTTCATTCTGCCATGCTTTGTGGAGAAGCTCTTTGTGTCAGATTTTCTAGCTATCAAATGTGTTCCATTTTGTGACTATAAACTAAGTGTGTTTGTTTTTTCTTTCTCTGCTGAGCTGCAGATGACAAGCTGAAGGCCATGTCAAGTCTTTGTATTTTACAATGGAAGCACTTATGAATAGAAGCTGATTAAAGCTTTGCTTTCCGTCCTACTTTTTTTAAAAGGAACAGGGTTTAGTGAAGCTTAGTTACTTCTGACATGTGATACTACCCCCGCAGCAATGTATGGCATTAATACCACCAAATTTCTGGATTTGTCTGCTTCTTTGTTGATCCTATGTAGCCAAGTTTGACAGCCATCAGTGGACAATGTCACAAGGTCAGGCTGTGATTCTAAGGGATGCCATACAATGCATCACTGTTACCCTCTTTTTTTTTCTCTTTCCCTTCTAGAGAGATTCACTTTTTAGTTTAGGTCTATTCCCTTTACAGAATTTGAGGTGATTGTGCCTACATTGCCATTACAGCCCACTAGGAAAAACTCCAGCCCTGCAGAGAAGGACTTTGGGGTACTGGTGGATGAAAAGCTTGACGTGAGCCAACTTAAAGGGGGCATACAGGAAAGCTGGAGACGGACTCTTTGTCAGGGAGTGTAGTGATAGGACAATGACTAATGGCTTTAAACTAAAAGAGGGTAGATTTAGATTAGGTATTACGAAGAAATTATGAGGGTGGTGAGGCAATAGAGCAGGTTGCCCAGAGAAGCTGTGGATGCTCCATCCCAGGAAGTGTTCAAGGCCAGGTTGGATGGGGCTTTGGGCAGCCTGGTCTGGTGGTGGGTGTCTCTGCCTATGGCAGGGGGGTTGGAACTAGGTGATCTTTGAGTTCCCTTCCAATCCATTCTACAATTCAAGTGTCTTATTCCTGTTTGAAAGGTTACATGTGCATATATATAGTAGACACTTAAAAGCACGTTTAGTTCTGTGGATTTTTTTTTACATGTGCTCAGTATTTTTCAGCTAGAAATAGCTAAGTGTCAGCAATTAGTAGTCCCAGGCTGAGCAAGAACAAACTCTGGAATTAACTCTCCTGAACAAAGGATGGCAGAAAGTGGTTTTAAACTTCTAGCTGGCAAAACTATGGGACCAGGACACACAGCAAACTGAGCTTTGTTTATTGAGTAGTGTGAGAAGTTCTTCCTGTAGCATGCCTTAAAAGGGAAGTTCTAAACTGAGGTAGCGGTTTAGCTGTGAGTCATGCAAGTGAAATGCTAAGCCTGTTTCTCAGACATGAGGAAACAAAGACTCTTGAAAGTGGTCTCATCCCTGAGCCTCAGTGAGCTTTGTCTTTCCTAGCACAAAGCAACAAAAAGAAATGAGAAGACATTTCTTGAGTCTTCCTAATCAAAAAGTCTGTCTCCTAAGCTGCCTAATAAGTAATTACAGGGACTGAAATAGAAAGTGACATGCGGAAAAGGGCCCAGGAAACATCTCCATAATTATACTCCATTTGTTACCATGGAGATCTCAGAAAATGGCAGTTTTAGTGTTTGGCAGATGAACAGCAGGTTCTGCAACTGAAGTTAAGACTAGTGCTTTCTCCAACTCTCCTTCAACAAGGGGCTGACCCCTACTCCTGAGTGACATATATCTTTGTATATCCCTCCCTCAGTGAAAGCCACTGCATTGTGAATGTGTACAAGCAATAGCTTAAAGAATGCTCAGTCCTACTAAGTCCCAAGATGCTGAATATTAAAAATCTAGAAAACACATAATGTGGACTGCCAACAGAGTCAGCAGCAAATCCCACATATCTGGTGCCAGAGATCTGGCAAAGCCATATTAATTATAATTGTTTTATTACTATTTAGCAGAATGTTTTCCTCAGCAGCAATCCCTGAAAGGAAGAAGCGCACAAAAGATGGAGGAGGAGGAGAAGAATCACAATAGCTGGGATGGATATCTGGCTAATATACAGTGGCTGGACAGCTAATGAACAGGCAGCAGGTTGGAGTCTGCCTTCTTCAAAAAGGCTGCACCTGCATGGCAGTATGGCTATATCCTCTGTACTTGTATATTGTCAGTTTGTTGTTTCATTTTCCAAGCAATCATTGCAAACTGTCATTTATAGGGCTTTCTAGTCTAGGTCACACAAGATCTACTAATAGTAAGTCCTGGCAGCTCTGTTAACCCTGAAGATTTGGGTCATATTTTAAAATATTTAAATTTGTAATTGAGAATACTAAACATTCTGATGAAAAGTTTGAGTAACCAAAGCTGAGAGCAAGGCTCACTGTGCCATCTAGTGTGCACAGTCTATAGCTCCACCGTCCCCTCGTACAGCTTGGGGAAGGAAATTAAGCTGTTTTTTCAAGCAGTAGATCAGCACAGCAGATCTCTGTGTCCTCCATATTGCCTACACAAGACCAAGACTAGAATTATATGATGCTGCACAGTCTTCGGTACTTTGTCTGGCATGGCACCCAGAGACAAGGCCCAAACACAGCAGTCGTCTGATAGGAATGACACCACACACAAAGGATGTATTGCCTAAGCACAGATCGAGCAGTTCATGTTTACAAGTGAGGAATGAAAAATTCTGTACTCTGGTTTCCCTTTGTCCTAGATAAAGCCCATACGAAAAATAGGGGAGGGGAGGGGAGGGGAGGGGAGGGGGGTGGGACGGGTAGGGAAGGGAAGGGAAGGGAAGGGAAGGGAGAAGAGATATCAGTATTTCCAGCAGCTTTAGAGATGGCAGAAATGAATGCTAATCCCCTTACCCCTAAGTTTTTGTCCTGCCAAGTTCTGAACACAGCAGGGATCCTAGATCTGTTGTTCTAAGACTGGGGCTGTACTGCCATATTCCATATTCTGTACTTGTGTCAGGCCTGGCCTTTGTTGACAGTTTCATACAAAGATTGCTTCATTATCCTCTTAATGCATTTGATCTGATGATCCACTTGTTTTTTGTTTTTTGTTTTTTTTTCTTTATGTCGTTAAATTTGTCCACATGCAGGTATCTTTTGGTCAGTAATTCAACAACTGCACAACATTTAGCAGTGAATGTCCAGAACATGAAAGCAATGCAGTATTGCCACTGGCTGCTGCAGTAACATTCTGATGCTGCCTACTGAAATAAGGGGTTTAGGAGGGTATCCTGCAGTTCAGATGTAGACAGCATGCATCATGAGATAGAGTTTGTAGGCCAAGCCTTCTTGGCCTGTAAATTCTAGGTACTCTACTACTTTAGCACAGAATCACCTGTTGTGTTTTGTGTTTTTTTTTTTTGTTTGTTTTGTTTTGTTTTGTTTTTTAAATAATCTGATGTGATGTATCTGACTGTATGGTCCTGTGATTCTATCCATTTTCAGGCAACGCTTTTCCAAGTCTTCTGGTCATAACGCAGTGATACTATTAACCTTCAAAAGCTACTGCTGTCTCATTTTTTCATACTTACATCTATACACTGGAGGGGAAAAATGTACATTAATGATGCTGGAATGTTGCTTCCCAGCAAGCAGTAACACAACTAATTATTATAAAAGGAAGATGATGTACTACGAATCACTGAATTGTAGGCAAGCTTCCATTCTGGGCAGTGGCCAAGCTCAGAACGACAGCTGACAAATTTAGCGTTTCCTTCACTTCCTCTAACAGCTTTCAAGGTGTTCTCCCAATCTTCCTCTTCTTTCCAATAGCACTCACCTTTTTCCCCAGCCAAAGTACTGATTTCAGAGAGACATCATATTGTAATACCTGTACCTTTCCTGAATATCTTCAAATGTCCTCTTTTATGTACTGCCAGGCAACTGGTAGAACATAGATTGCCAGGTAGTTTTCTGAGTTCCACCCCTGCATAGCAGTACAGGACATTTGCAGCCCCGGGTTTCATAGAAATAAGCAGTGTTGGATTTGTTGCCTTATGTTCCTCATTGAAGAGCTGTAAATTCATTTGGGATGGTAGAATGTATGTTCTTCCTGGACTGAGCTGCCCTGGGAACAGGGAACTTCCAGCTTGGAAGGTGGAAGTCTTTTCATTTGTCTCCATGATTCTCCAAGAGTTCTGAAGAAATCTTTAGTTTCCTTCTGTGGTGAGAGCAAATTTTCTGTGTAACAGATGTTCTTTGTGAGAGACAGAGACCATTATTTACAAATGTGTGGTTTTGACAAAATAGGTAGCAGACTTTGGAAAGAAAAACTTTCTTAAATTCTTGTATGATTCTGATTTTCCACAGGACTCTATGTATTGGTGGGAGCAGGTGCTCTCATGACCATGGTTGGATTTTTTGGGTGCTGTGGAGCAGCGCGCGAGTCTCAGTTCTTACTTGGAGCAGTAAGTAAATGGTTTCAAGGGCTTGGAAGTGCTGGAAAATCATTCAAAAGCATATGTCTTGTGTCATTAGTGGAAGGATCTTTGCTGTCCAATATCTGAAATGTCTTATGTCCTTTTACTGGATAACCTAGCATCTCCAGCCATCATGCTACTGCATCGCTTCCATACATAAGTTCCATTGCTTGCCTCCTGTACTGTATTTCCTAGAATTAACCCATCTTTCTTGAAACTACCATTAGAGCCACATATTTGCCATTTCTACCTTTGTTTTCATATTACAAGAAGCCTGACTTGATGCCCTCGTCACTGATCCTGTTCTCCAGTTTTCTGTCAGTTATTGCTGGAGCTGTTGAGATCTGGACAAGAATGAGGGGCTGAGTGGCAGTCCATGTAACGCGCATTGTGCAGAGTCAACTGACATAAGGTTCTCTTCTCCCTCTGCAGTTCTTTGCTTGCTTGTTGGTGATATTTGCAGCTGAGGTCACTGCTGGAGTATTTGCTTTCATAGGCAAGAAAGTGGTGAGTAGCAAGCTTCTTCTAAGGTAATAAGGGGACAGTTCTAGATTCCTGTGGCTGACGGACCTAAAGGCTGGCTCATACACAGGAAAAGTATCCAGGAGACTTTTGCAAGCAAGACTCTCTAAAATTCTTATCTGGAGTAAATGAGAGCTTGTGTTATTGCAAGTCCGGTTTCAGAATGGGATGCAGTTTTTGCCCCCTCAAGAAAGACTGTGTGGTCAAATGTTACATCCATGAGGAACATCAAGTGGAACTATATGATAAGGATGTATTTCTTGGGAGAAAGGTGATTAAATTCAAGCACTGAACTTATCCAACTATGAAGCATCTAACCAAAACATAGGAAACAGCAGATTCTGACCCATACAGAGTACCTCTGATTGTCATCAGGCTATAAAACCTCCCATATTTCCTATCATGTCTACCTCAGTTTACCAAGAATAATTTTCTGTGCCAGAGGTTGATGGCACAACCTGGAAGTCTGCACTGGATTGAGGGTAAGACTTATTTGCCTCTTACTTGGAAAGTCTGATTTCTGCAGGCAATACAGGAAGTCCAGAAAATCTATGAAGACATTTATGATGAATATATGAAAAATCCGGGGAAGGTCAACAGGACTATCTATCACTACCACTTAGCTGTGAGTAGTTTTCCTGAGCTTAAATACCTTGTGCTACTATCACATTATCTTTTAAAATTCAGAATGCCTCCCACTGAGGTAGGGAAGAATAGAACTAATGTTGCTTAAAATGGAGTCAGAGGCTCACAACCGTTTCCTGATGGTGTACTAGGTCTGGCTGGGATGTTAACTTTCCCTGCAGCAGCCCATACAGTGCCACGCTCTACACTTGTAGCTAGAACAGCAGCGTTATCACACCAGTGTTGTGTCTGCTGCTGAGAAGTGCTGGCACAGTATCAGGACTTTCTCTAAGCCTCCTGGGGGGTGGGCAAAAAAGTGAGAAAGAAACATCACCAGGGCAGCTGACCTAAACCAACCAAAGAGATATTCCATAACATATGATGTCACACTCAGCAATAAAAGGTGGAAGAAGGAGGAAGAGGGAAGGGGTGGGCTTTCGTTGCGAAAACGTCTGTCCTCCTTGCGAACACCGGCTACGTGCGTTGAGGCCCTGCTTCAAGGACGTGGTCAGGCATCGCTCATTTGTGGGAATTAGAGAATAATTTATTTCCTCTGCACTTCCACATAGGCTTTACTTGTTTTGTTTTGCTGTTCCCTTTCCCCCTCCCTTTCCTCTTTCCCTTTTTCCCTTTAGTTGAATTGTTAATTAATAATATTTCCTTAATATATACATATTTTTCCCTTTAATTGAATTATCCTTATCTCAACCTGTGAGTTGTTCTTTCCTTTCCTTCTTCCCCTCCTCATCTGAGGAGGGGGAGTGAGAGAGTGGTTGTGGTGTTCAGCTGCCCAGCACAGTAAAACCACCACAGATGGCCACGTCAAAATTCTGGGTTTTAGATTACAAGTTATTCCTACCTTTGAAAGTTAAAACGGCCAGGCTTTTAAATTTGACCTAAAGTTTCTGGTCTTTGTTGTGCAGTAGATATGACTATTAAGGATCTTTTAGATTTTAAAGTCCAAGAATAAATACAGAAAAATGCAGAGAGAAGTACAAAGATGAGTCTCTATTTTGTCAGAGAAAAACCTGTGACCAATGTCCCAGGAACTACAGTGTTACCAACAGGAAGTAACTGACTGAACTGTCACAGACTGAACCATGTAGACAAAAAAAATAACATAATTTGTGACTCAATTCAGGCCACCCAGAGTTAGTATCTGAACCAGCATTAGAACCTGTGACTTCCTGAATGCCACTTGCATGCATCCTTTATCTATTCTGCCTCCCACAGAGATCAAGCCCTGGCTTTGCTGCTCCTCAAAGCATTCCCACGTTCTTTAGAACAAACATTTTACAACCTCAGACCCTTTTGTCCTTCTCCCATGGCTGTTATTTCTGACCCAAAGAGGAATTCTAAGCATTTTGTGGGAGACATGCAAACAGGAAAAACAAAGCCTCTGAAACACTGATTTATTATGGTCTCCAAACCCAGCACTATATTCTGTCAGAAGTAAAGATTCTAGTATTCTCTGTTGTAGCCTTTGTGCATTGCTCATAATTATGTATGTGCTATTTGGACTTTCTACTTTCTCTACGCCTATTTCCTTGGAATTTGGGGTTCTGGTTTTCCAAAACCTACTTGTTTGCTTTGCTATGAGATACTTTGGAAAGTCTTTTTTTAGTAGGAATTTGTCTGTTATGGCTACAGACAATTGAAATACATTTTAGAGAACCCATGCAGTTGGAACTCTACAAGAGGTATCAGTTAGTACATGGAATAAATTTATTACTTGATCTGTGTATTTTTTTCTCTTACTTTTTGTTATCAATTGACTCAGCAGGAAACAGTCTATGATTTCCCCTTGACACTCTCTTTCTCATTTAGCTCCAATGCTGTGGTAAGGATAATATGGAACAACAAATGGGATTACCTTGTCCAGAGAATATCCAGATGCCAAAGGCAAGTGTCCTCTGTTCTGGTTGTTTTAATAACTTTTTCATGTCAATCATTCAGTAAAATTTGAGATGTTTTATAAGTAAAAGAAAGAAAGAACTTCCTTTTTACCTCACGAATTCCAGCAAGGAAATTCTGTATGAAATGGAACAAAGTAGAAGCAGAACTGAATTGGAGGTCATATGGAACGTACCCTGCCCTAATTTCTGAAGCCTGCTTGCAGCATCCCATTGTAGCTATGATAATATTACACCATCTGAAAAGCAAGATGAGAAGGATGTAGCAGATCAGGAGTCACAAATGAAAGACCCCGTGAAAGCTGAATTTTGGCAAGTGCCTGTCTTAGTATTGCACAGAGACTCCTGAGTAGATACTTTGTTGTTTTTAAGAATGATAATGATACTTCTATAATTTGATGAATCTGCTTATCAGTACTCTATCAATCTGAAGGACCAGACATCTTTATTTAGCATGGTATATCACAGAAAGAATTTTAGTTTGAGGAAAAACTGATTGGAAGAAGATGACTTGTATGTGTCAGCCTGTACAGGCAAGAAGTAAATAACAGCACATGCAAGTACTGATGTCTCACTAAAAAAGGGAATATGCTGTGAAAGCTGTCAAACAAAACACAAAGTATAGATTCAAGAGTTAGGGCAGAGACTGCAATAATCTTTTTAATGTTCATCTGTTGTTTAGTGAGCAGAATTAATAGAGTTGTTTCGAGTGTATTTTTGTAGGAGTTAAAATCTTTACATTTTGTTTTTAATAGAACTGCCTGGTTGAAATCCAGAATGTACTTGATGCTAATCTGCATTTACTTGGAATTGTTGGAATTGCAATTGCTGGCATCACAGTGAGTAAATCCATGCTCTCTGTCAGTATTTGAATACAGTCCCCTGTCCCTTATTAATAGCTTTGTTTTGCATCTGCTGGTGATGTTCCTCAAAGGTGCAACAATTCTTAGCACTTTCAGTGTGTCCTGTGAAATGGCTTTGCAGGAAAATGCTGTCTGTAACATTGGTTCAATGTGAAGGATAGTTTATATAAAGATATTCTAGGTCACGGATCCAGTGATCAGTATGTGCTGTGTAAAAGGAGCAGGATTTAAACTGCAGTTTGCAGAACAGCATCTCTCTCCTAAACATACAACACCTAGTGATATGTAGCAATTCATTGAATTATGTCATTAAAACATCATTAAAACTTTACTTACACTCCACCTTCTCCCACAAGCATGTATTGTTTCCCCAAGGTGTGCTCCTTCATGACACAGCTGTGACCAGTAGATGTCACCCTGCTGCAAGAATATGGCAGGAGTGGGCAGTCTATATCAAACACGGCTTTAACAGAAAGCATTTTCCAAAATGCGTGTGCCATGACCTCCTTCAGATTCAGAAACCATCAACAGTCCAAAACAGCATGAGGAGTTGGAAAATTTATAAGAAATATGCTTCTAGCTACTCTGAAGAGTAGGAGGTTCATGGAGTTATGTGGACATTCAAAGCAGATGAAGGGTCTACGTATGTAATGGAAACTGGAGTGAGTAAAGGGTAACTGGAGTGGGTAAACAATCCTGGATCACTTGAGCTGTAAGCTGCATAAAATGCGAAGGTGTACTCAAAAGTGCAGCACATCAGTGCTGGTAGGACAGTTCCAATAACCACAATGCTCAACAAAGATACACTAGAAATACGCTAGAGCATCTCATCTGTGGCTTCCCACCTCCGATACAGTAGAAATTGTGAAGCAATCATGTCTTCAGCAGAGAAGCATGTCAGTACATTTTTCCATGCTTGTTTCTGACACCTCATGGTGTGTGACTCATCAGCTGTCTCCTTTTTCCTTAAGGTGTGTGGGATGGGGATGTGAACTCAGTGATTTAACTGCCCGATAGTACTGACATCTCCCATCACTTGCAGCGAAGCCTCAGGCAGTAGCTGCTAACTCTGCTTTGGAACATAAAATCGTGGCAAAAAGAAATTTCTGGAGACTCTGGAGACCCACTGTTCTCTGCTTTCAACATTCTAGTAAACTACTTCCCCAACATGAATAGAGTTTTATATCTAATGTATAGTCTTGGTCCTGAATAGCAACTGTTAAGAGCTTAGCTTTCTCTGTAAAACCACAATGCTTAACACCAGTACCAGGGATTCCTCTGGAATCATTCTCTTAATCAAATGTGTATACAATATTTCACATATAAGCATTCTGAAAATCGGAAGATTTTGATGCAATGCTAGGCATAACACCAAGAGTCACAATTATTGATGCTAGTGCAGTTTATATTAAAATTAACATTTGGGCGCTGTTATGCTGGCCATTCAGAACAAAGAACAGTGAAACCAATGTGGACATGTAAAATCCTGGCTTCAACTATCAGTGAAATATCCTTGACATTAATTGTCTGATATCTTAAGGTTTGTCACTCACTACCCTGCAATAAGAACCTTCAAATTGTTCAGATACGCATTCTATTTTTATAATGTTTTTTTAAGTGGATCCCTAAGTTGCATTCTTTTCTTCTAGATCTTTGGCATGATATTCAGCATGGTTCTCTGCTGTGCAATCCGTAACACAAGAGAAATGATCTAAAACTTACACTGCACAACCATGTCCCAGAAGTTCAAGACTAAGCTTTACAAGAAGTACTCTTCTACCCAACTTAATAACTGTAATACATTTTAATTAGTTTTAACATACTTAGAGGAAACATCCCATTAGGTGAGGAGATGAATTGTATTAGTTACAGTAAAACTGAAGTGAACAAAAAGGGTCTTTAAATGTCCTTTCTAATGAAAAAAGCAAAGATGGCATCTAAGACTAATTCGTTTAATGTTTGTGTATGTGCAACTAAGAGTTCACATATCTACAGACATCATATAAGCACATGCATATCTCTCATTACATATATGTACGCATATTTAACAGATATCTGTATATGCAGTACCTTGTTTAGGTAAGTATGTGCAAATGAAATATGTTGTGTGTGCACGTCTGCATGAAACTTCTTCCACAGTTGTCACTATGCAAGAGTGTACACAAACCCATAGGTTGCTTGAAACCCTTTTATACTGAGCCCATTTGCCAAGAACTGGCGGAGAACGAAATGCCATTTTAAAAAGTAAGATCTATGATCCATTTTGTAACTATTCTTTCCAAAGCCCAAAGAGAAAAAAATAATAATGAAATTGGACTTGATAAAAAAAAAGGGGGGAGGGGGGAGAAATGCATAATTATCTGCTCCAAAGAACTTCACGTGAATAGACCCGACAAGCACTGGCACAGTTTACCCAGAGAGGTTGTGATGTCTCCTTCTTGGAGATCTTCAAAAGCTGCCTGGATATGGTCCTGGGCAACCTGCTCTGGGTGGCCCAGCTGGAGCAGGAGAGTTGGACCAGATGATCTCCAGAGGTCCCTTCCAACCTCAACCATTCTGTGATTCTGTGACTTCACTGTCATGCACAGACTGAATTATTATTATATATATATTCTTTTTTTTTTCTATGTTCAGTTGTATTTTCATGCAAATACAGAAAGCTCTGTAAGAGGAAACACGTCCAAGGAGATCCAGGCTAAACAAAGAGCGGGAGAGAGGTAGGAAGCTGGCAAGATACACAGTCATTTGGGAGCAATTGCAGTGCACAATGTGGTTAAGCTTCCAAAGCTAGCCTGAGACACAAAAATAAATAAATAAATAGAATAAAATTATGAGTTAAAGGGACCGCTAAAATCTTTATTCAGAAATCTCTTTATTCTGCAAGACTCTATATGGTCTAAAATGCTGGTGCAGAAGTAGAAACTATATCAAAAAAAAAGCAGCAGCTTTGTCAGATACCCTGTAGAAACTAACTGGTCCATGGAACTGAACTGAAGACAGAAAATGGTCAGGGAAAGACATGTAGCACTTTAATATCCTCTGCTTTTGCTTCGGTGACGATCACAGCTTCCACGGGGCTCTTACCTCAACCTCTCACCCTTTCTTGTGGGTGTAAGACAGAGAAGAAAAATGGAACATTTTTATAGAGCCATAAAGAAAACCTTCTTACTGGCAGTTGTAGATTGTGTGTCAGGTATAAAAGTTAGCGTTCTGAAATACCTCAGGGCTTGCGTTTACATAGTTTGTTTCCATATTTTGTCTGTTTTTCATATTTATTTATTTAAATGTGTTCCTTTTAAAGCAGCCTAGAAGGGAGAAAGCTTATCCCCAAAGGGAGGTAATAAATCACAGCAAGGGCTCAGAATCTTTTATTTTTTGGCTTACTCCAGGTAATTCAGCATTTCAGGGAATAACTTTCTGTTAGCAATGTCCATATACCAGCTCAGTCCATCTAATTAGTATTAGTTCAGATTTCTGATGCAGTTGTTCCATTTTAAGAGAGTGGGTATGACAGGGAAGAATTCAGCTAAATTACATATCTCAGTGAAATGGTCCATGACGTCTAACAGGACTTGGTATTTACAAGTAATTTATTACACTAGAATATGATGGGATTTCTGGAAATGTGTGCAGTCCAGTGCACATTTGCATGGAATATACATCCCTCATGATATTTATCTCACGTTTCCCAAAGAAACTCAAACTCCTATCACTTTTCTATTACTTCAGCACTGGAAACCGTGCTGCTGTTCCATGTTTCCCATTTAATTGACACATCTTTATGGTTTTTACATAGACCTCTTTTCAAATTTTTTAGCCACGAACTGTGACTATCCAGTGGCATTGAGACAGCTGTGCACTAAAGGCAGTATCAGCTGAGTATGCAGCACGCACTGACAACTGTGTGGTTTCTATGCTCAGCTTCAGGTCCCCTGATGACAGGAGACGACGTATCGTATACCAAAGAAGGGTTAGGGTTGTATCACTGTCCACAGCTTATTAACTATGGATGCCATGTAAAAGTAGGTCCTGGGACCTTACTCCACAGGTAGTCCTGGGACCTTACTCTGACCAAGAAATCCATCCCTGATCAGCTTTCTGCTCTTAAGAAAGTCTCAGCTGGGAGAACGACACTGGCAGCAAACCCATGAGGGTCTCAAGTTGACACCAAGAAAATAAGTTTCTCATAGCTGATAACAAAGCCATTTCCTGGATCCCAGATACACTTGAGACCATCCCTGCAACTCATTGTGTTCTGAAGAGAAAAAGGGATAGCGTACAACGGGGGTATTTTCTCCCAAGGTAAGACTGAAAGAAAGAAGTAACTTGCGTATAGTGTCATTGTTGGCCATTCACAGCAGGAGAGCTTTCCCATAAAAACATTTTACAACTGGTAATAATTTTTGACAATTGGTAAGAATACCACAAAAGGCAAACCAGTGGTTTGGGTTCCCAAATAATTTCCCTATATGGACCACTTATTTACAGTGAATTCCTGTCTCCCTCTCTTACCTTCCACCCATGTAATGACTATTTTTTTAAAACACATCTGCGTATACCACTTGGTATTCATTTATCAATTTTGTAGCATCAAAATGTAATGATATGACCAGAAGCAGCTTCTTTATTTCCTTACTGTTTAAGTTGAAAGATGATGGATCCTGCTTTTCAGATGCACTGAATAAAAAGGCAGTTTGCAAAGACTTCTATTGCTTCCCAAGGCCCTCACTCACCCAGAAGGACAAAAACATCCAAGTGCCTTATGAAAACAGGGAAGAGCAGTACAAAGAAATATGCTATAAATTCAGGCTTGAACAACCTAACTTTCTGCTGAAGTTGTTGTCTTGTGTTATCTTGCAGTGTTTGGGTTTTTTTCTCCTCTGAACAGCGCATTTGTTTTTCTGAGCATGACGACGGCTTATACTCTAGGTTTTACTGCTGTCTGGGTATATAAGACATCTGCACTGCATATCGGGAACAGAATGATACCAGTCACTGGTTTAATTCTCTAAGTTATTGGTATATGGAAATCAATGTATTACCATCTACTAGCGCTTTTAGCAGAATCCAGAGACTTCTGGATCTCTTTCGTTGTTTCCTGCTGCTGTGAGGTACATAATGTATCTGCAGTACTGTTCAGCAGATTTCTCTGCATCTTAGTAACTGAAGGCCTTTTTTAACTCATTCAAAAACAGAAAATACAGATGTTCTGTCAAAGCTGTAAGAAAGTGGCAAAAGACTAAAACCCTTCAGGGGATAATTTTGAGAGCACATGCATTTTCTTCCAATCTGATCCAGTCAACCAGTTTGTTCTAACCTATAAAAATCTAAGTAGTTGATTCCCTTATTTCTTTTAACATCATTATTCACATTTACCATGTCTATTTTTTTCTGAGTAACTGACTTGAGTGGGAGCTTCACTTGTTACAGGAAAAACTCAGCCAGTTTTGATATCTTCCAGAGATTGAACAGGAGCTGATGAAGCACAGCCCTGTAATATCCCTACAATGAAGATGTATATTTCACTTTATACTGAAAGTGATAGTTTTATAGCAAAATGTATTTCATACGTATTGAAAACTAAATTGAGTTATCTCAAGCCTTCAAATACTATCTTTTACAGCCTTTGGAGGCTACTGATTAACAGCATCAGACGATGTTCATAGAAATGTACATAAATGAAGCTTACCAATATCACGTCTTCCTCTCTGTTGGTGCTTCTGCCACTACTAGGTTCTCCAAAACACAAACCACTTCCAGTGTAATGTATTTGTTTCTATAGCACAAATTCTGATTTTGGACAGAACTGGAGTATCATCAGTGTATGGCTGCAAAGTCTGTAGCAGCATTACCTCTACAGCAGCTTTCTGTAAAGAAAAAAAAAAAAAGGGGCTGATGTTCCTTCTATTGCTGAAATCAGCTTTCACTTCCCTGTAGCTTAACGTGTTCTGAAGTGGTGTTTTATCAATTTTGCCGTGAATTTGAAGCAACGTTCTAATAAAGATAACCTGAAATAAAAGACTATCAGGGAGAATTTGTCTTTGTGCCTTCCAGCGTGCGATGTCCGCAGCAGTCTCCCACGGCTTCCCAGTCTCAGGCCGGGCTCGGTGCCGCACCGCCTCCCGCGCGCTCGGCACGTCCGGCGGCCAGCGCGGCGCCTGAGGGAGAACCCCCGCCGGCCCAGGGCCGCCTTCGCCTCACCTTTCGGGTCCCGACGCGCAGGACGCCCAGGACGCCGGGGCCGGCCACCTGCCTTCGAACACGGGATCAGGCGGAGACGGCGCAGGCCGGGGGGGCCGAGAACGGGCCGCGCCGTCACAGGGCCACGAGGCGGGCGGCTGACCGCCCGGCGGGGGGCTCCCCCAGGGCAGGCTCCGGAGGAGAGCGCCCGCCGTCTTCGGCGGTGCCACGGTCGTCCCGAAGCCGAGCCGCGGTCAGGCTGCAGAAGGAGCCGGCCTCAGCCGGAGCGCGCGGCCGCGGGACCCCCGGCAGCGGAGCGGGGCGCGGAGCGGCCGCCACCAGCCCGCAGCGAGCCGCAGGGACCCGCGGGGCGGGGCGGTTCGCGCCGCGGCCGGCAGCATTTGCGTGCGGCCCGCGCTCCGCTCTCGCAACAGCTGAGGCGGGGACGACGGCGGGGCCCCGCGCCCGCCTCCCCTCCCACGCCCTCCCCCCCCCCCGGCCCGGGCTGCGGCGGTGCTGCGCGCCGGGGACGGGTATGGCTCTGCTCCGTCTGCGGGCGACTCCGCGCAGCGCGGGCCCGGTGCCGCCTCGTCCCCTCAGTCCCCTCCTCCGGGGCGCTCGCGGGCCCGCCCTGCCGACCGCGCCTCAGCGGGCGGCGCAGTCGGGTGTGGGGAGGCCGTGGGCGCCCCCTGGCGCACGGGCGGCGCTGCGCTCCTGCTCGTGGCGTGCCGCGGAGGCGGGTTCGTCCTTTCCGGACGAAGCCGAGGAAAGGGGGACTGCGCGGCGGCCTCCCCGCTCCCCTGCCAGTTTGTGCGGGACTGTGCTTCTCAGGGCCGAGCCCAGCACGGCCACCGCCGGCCGCCTGCGCAGCGGGCCCCCGAGGCAGCGCGCAACGCTCCTGCTCTGCTCAGCCCGGCGCTCCCGCGGCGAGTGGAGGGCGGCGGCAGTCAGATAACGCCCAGGCGCTCCGCTCGAAGCTGGTCAGCATCAGAGCAACTGGAGTTGAGGATGGCCCAGTTTTCAAGCCTTTTCTAGATAAGAGAGGCCTCACTTTTAATGCAGCGGCAATGTCGGTTTGGAAGAGGGGGCCGGTACCTTCAAAGGACAAACCTGCCTTGGTGTGGGCTCTGGTTGACCGCAGCTCCTACAGGCCTCCTTAGTGTTCTGTGCTCCCATGCTTTTCTGTTACTTCCTGTCCAAAATTGAGACAGGACTACTTTCTCCCAACATCTCAGTGCTGTCTGCAAATCTGTTGGTTAGTTATGTGAAAAGGCATCATAAAGTAAATATAAACAAGCACCTGACCTTAATCATGTCAGTAAAGGTCTGTTGCTGGACCTGAACTTAAAGTAGAAAACAAATACTGCTGAAAGGCCAAAGAGTGCTTTGAGAGCATGTAAAAGGATGTTTAAACAGTAACAGTCACAGAAATGTTTTTGTTTGTTTGTTTGTTTGTTTTACAATAAAATAAGTCACTCCAGTTATTTTCCTCTCAGTGAGTTTGCATAGGCATTAACCATGCAAGTAGGCTTATTTTTTGCATGCATATCTTTAGACCGAAGACAAGTCTGTCAGATGCAGCAATGAGGGATCATTATAATAATTATGCAGTGCTGCTTATTACTGTAAATAGGCATAGTTACCTTTTTGGTTTTGCTAAGTGTAAATCACAGTATCACTTAAGCTGGAAGAGACCTCCAAGATCACCGAGTCCAGCCTCTGACTAACACTAACAAGTCCTCCACTAAACCATATCCCTAAGCTCTACATCTAAACGTCTTTTAAAGACCTCCAGGGATGGTGACTCAACCACTTCCCTGGGCAGCCTATTCCAGTGACTAACAACCTTTTCTGTAAAGAAGTTTTTCCTAATATTCCTAAACCTCCCCTGGTGCAACTTTAGCCCATTCCCCCTCGTCCTGTCACCAGGCACGTGGGAGAATAGACCAACCGCCACCTCGCTACAGCCTCCTTTCAGGTACCTGTAGAGTGCGATAAGGTCGTCCCTGAGCCTCCTCTTCTCCAGGCAAAACAACCCCAGCTCCCTCAGCCACTCCTCGTAAGACTTCTTCTCCAGACCCCTCACCTAAATGTTGCTTAATAGTAATGTCTTAAATTTTTCTATTCTAAATATCCTTTTTAAAGGTTTTTCAGCTAACTTTAGAAAGCACTATCTGATCTTAAAGCTTTTGTTTCTTTGCCATTTACCAGGTAATATAACTGCTGTTTCATTGCATAATTACTTCCTTTTTTTTTTTTTTTTTTCCTGTCAGAACTTGGTAGTCCATAGCTCTTTTTCATTCTGTCTTGATGTTTTTTATAGTTGCGTTGAGGGCTGGGAAATACCAGAGAATCTCACCCCCCCAAAAAAAGTCTTTTGTAACTTAATTGCTAGCCTCTCTTGGTCCAACTGTTGTAGAAGTAGTCTTGTATATATCTAGCCATATCTAGACAGTTTAAACCAGAGGTGTGAATGACATGTCTTACAGAGGAGGGTTTCTACTGTTTCTGCAAAACCCTTTGAGTTTTTTATTAATTTTAAATAATGGTTTTAGAGAATTTAAATTTTCAGACTTTGCCTGCAAAGGCATTTCTTTATGCATAAGACAATTGCAGTTTTCATGTGTTGCACAGAAACTGTGACAAGCATTCAAATGCTGTCAGCTTGTTATTGCAATTGTGCTGGACAAAGCTTTTGCCATTATGTTCTAGCAGATTCCTCTAGGCTTTTACAGAGACTTTGTGGCAGTTAAAATGAAATGAAGATATTTGGGTTAGAGTATCAGATTCCAGGAACATTCATGACAACTGCAAGATCAAAAGCAAGATTTTTCTAAGAAAATTAAATTTCATATTGGTAAGATATGCATCCTGTGAATTCTGGTTCCTTTGTTTACTGTTTCAAGCAAAGTGTGAATGGCATATGTTATTTGTTGGAGAGCTACAATCTTATTACTAAAGATGAATTAGCATAAACAGAAAAAATGTACTGTGCATCTCAGTAGTATTTCCAGGTGCTGCAGTAAATTAGACCCTTGTAACTTACGAGAGTCAGTCAAACTGACAGGAAATGACCATTTCAGACACTTTTAGTCAGGGATTGGGATCATTCCTTTTCTAATATTGCAAATCATTCATGTTTTGTATGTGTCAAACTTTTTGGTTTTCATCTTAATTAAATTGGTTTATAGTCACTTTGATTCACCCTAATAGCTTTTCTGAATGCAATATTTAACTTTAAAAATGGATGTTAGTCGAATTTTAAAAAATGTAATGGATTTACAACACCATATAGTGTTAATACTATATATCCTAGTACTAGTAGGAAGTTAGTGATAGTTTGCCACACATTGATAATTTCTTGTCTACCATTATTCAGATTAAAATGCAAAGTACAAAAACTTTGGTAATCAGGTTAATAACTAAGGTTTTATTTTTCTTTTTGGTCAGCCCTATTCATGTCTTCAGTGTAGTCCTGCTATAATCTATACTGCTCTTGGATCAGCAGGCATCACGCTTACTTGAGCAGATAAACCAGGTGGAAACTAGCTCTCGTTCCCAGCGGTTGGTCTAGTACAATCAAAACTTGCCACTGAATCTCCAGAGCTAAAGAAAAGGAAATGTTTAATATTTTACATTTATTTCCCAATTCCTGGGTCTGCACTTCTCACCTGTGCCTGTTCAGCAAATATGATGGGGCTCAGATCACTTTGAAACTGAGAAGGGGACGGTTGACCTGTGTGGGGAAAGAGAGGGTTCTTTTCTGAGTTTCATTTAAAGTTTGATGGTATTACACCATAATATAATAATATATATAACAATAATAATAATACCAATTTATGGTAGCATTATTCCAGAGAACAGAGTAGCAAGATTTAAAGCTTCACTGTTTCTTCAGTTCTTAGAAAGAGTTACAACTTTTTCCATGCACTGTAACAGAAAAGAGAGGCTTACTCTGCTAGTGCAAAGACGTTAAAAAGTATGCCTAGCAATGCTAATGAACACAGGTCTGGACAATGCTAGCGATAAAACAGAACTGTAGTGTAAATACATAACTGCATGTGCTTAGTTCCAGCTGACTACACTATAAAGCTAGGGTCCTCAAAAAAATGTATTACATACATGGAAAAATACAGTTGCTAATATGAAGGCTGCAAGGATATGTCAGTCTACTGAACTGTTTAATACTGAGAGTATGTGTTGTTCAGTTTTTAATTCTTAGATATATCAAATGTTTTGTCTCTGAGCATCTCTTTGCACAATACCTGAAATTTATGAGCAAGGGTTCATACATACACAGTTATTTCTCCCTAAATTAGATTTTGGTTCTAAATATAAATCTGAAGTCCTATGATTCTACTTTTGTGCATTTCACAACATCCAATTAATCGAAGTAATTCTAGTGATACCTCTTTAGAAGAAGACTTTGTGCACACCAGTTTGCAAACCTGTTATGAAATACAGTTTTATTTATATTTACTTGTGAGCAGAAAGGTACATTTCTACCACGTTCTGTTGGAAGCTTACATGTTACAGAGCTTCTGTGGCTTAGTGCAATAGTTTGACCTAACCTTCTCATGAACGCAGTCACTATAGTCAGTATTACATTTACCACACTTGCAGCTTACGGCCACAGGGTAGGAATAGTAAGGGATGGTGTGATGAGGACAGCCCGGAATCAGTGCTGTTTGATACAACATCTCTTTGTATGTGCACACGTTTTGGGACAGAGCACTTTTGAGTAGCAGCTTCTTGCCATTGCTGTCCTACAAAGAAAAAAGAAATGCATTGTTTCACAGAAGTATACGTGAGTGTTGAAAAACTTCCTTTGACATTTTCTCATATGCGCAGAAAGCTAACCTCTTTACACTTGGACTAGTTCTGATATTTTTGGTGTACTTCTGTTTAGACTTTTCACTTTAAATCTGCATGTGACCGGGCATCTCTACACCTCTAGAAATGTTTGCCTTGCTTTTGTGGTTTTAACTCATGTCCTGTGTGGCTCAAAGTGCTATCAGTACTTTGTATTGACTACCTACTGACAAGGGTGGAAATTAAAATGCAATGTTGAATAGTGAAGCTCAAGCATAGCATTTGGCATGCCTACATGTGAGATATTCTCAACAGCTATCTGTGATAATAGTAGTTCATTGCCTTCACCAACTGGCAAATTTGTTTGACTTGAAATTAATCAAGTAATTTATGTTAACTAAAAGAGTGACCAAATACAATCTGCTTCTCACTTGTTCCATCCTGACCCCACAAACAGACTAAAGAGGCTCTGCAGCACAGCAGCAGTCAGTTGTTATGCCACTGTTGTTCTGAATTCTGTGGAGTTTATGAGCCTTGGCACTTCTCATCCATACCTTCACAACAAGCTAACTGGATACTGTGACAATAATCTGAGTTTTCTGTCTATGACAGACATTTTTAGCCTGAGTAGCTTTCTCACTTTTTTTCAGCAAGAATAGGCACATCTTTTGTAGTGATGGCCTTTATGGGAACAACTGCCTAAAAGAGAGTAACTTCCTGTACCCGAGTCATGCAAAATCCAGCGCAGATGGTGGTGTTGATGGCCAGGCAGTAGGCACATTCCCTTTTCTCCACATGGATTGTGTACTCTGAAGGTGCACAAAGCGATGCTGTTTGACCAAAAGTCAGGCCAAAGAGGAGAGACATCACAAAGAAGGGATTCATGCTAGACGGGAGGGGGGAAAAAAAAAGAAACCCTAAATCAGACGCGCCTTGCAGTCCTTTTCTCAGAATTCGACAAGAACAGTTACGATAGTCACAGGGTAGAAGTAATCTCAACTTTTTCAGCTACAGCTTCACAAATTATTTTCAATATAAGACATATGTTTGAAATAGTACTAACCACTGAACAGAAAAGGGTAAATAAGCCAATAACAACATATATGATCATTTTTCCCCGCTAAATCATATTACATGGCACTTTTCACCAATGAGTGATAAAATACTGACACAGAAAAATAACAGGAGGTTTTCCTATCCTTCCCTGCTAAAGGATTTGAAAATGTGACATATGTGAGAGAACATGAGCTCTAGAATTAACCAGAGATGCAGAAATAATCTTAGTGGTTTAAAATACTTTTCTAAAGAAAGCATCTTATAAAATGCTCAAGAAAAAAAAGAAACAGTTGTGCATATCAGACATAGCACTGTATTTTTTACTTTCCAGTTGGCTTAGAGGCATGGTGAAATGGGAATACTGCCAGGAATTAAATAACAGATTCAAGTAAATTACAATAAAGATTGTCAGCAAAGAGATCAAATCAATGAATCCACGCATTATCTGTCTGCTTTGCTGACCTCATTTCCCAGACCTGCTGGGGGATCCCAAGAACAAAGATTTGATTAGCTCCAAGACAATTCCAGAGTCTATATCTTCTAAACTACAAGTTTTAAACAAAAGTGTCTACAAACACATGGACATAACCCTCTAGTCTCTTCCAACTGTCATTTTCCCATAGCAAAAGTCATTACGCAGTCCGGTTTACCCTGTAGCTGCAACAATGCAAGTCTGGAAAGACCAACCTCTTGTCAGCTGAATTCTTCCCTATTACAGGAACCTGATTCTGCCTTGAGCTGGGAGAGGCAGTGACCCAGCACAAGCTCCGTGTGTGCTTTATACTCTCCAGGCTAATTCCAGGCTGATCTTACTGTTTATATAATTGCATCTGAATTGCTGCTTTCTTATCGCAGAGTCATCTATTGAAAATTCATACTGAACCGCAAAGTAAATGTGATAGGAACAAATGTGTCCATAATATCCTAACCTGGAAACTGGAGCTGGAAATCTAATTATTTTAACAGTCATTCTCTCTCATAGGCTTTTAAACTAACCACTGCTTTTAAAAACTTGTTATTGATTAATTTAATTGCTACATAGGACAGCAACGTCATGACAGGGAAGCTAGCATGGAAATGGAGTCATCCTGAATCACATATGACTAATTCTACCCTTATGTTTTTGGAAAATTTAATAAAGTCTGGTTCACTGCTTGCTCATTACCAGGCAGGCACAAATGAGAGGTGCACTACTATACACATAAAATAACAAATCTCAAACCAAAGCAATTGCTCTACAGCATGGTTAGGTAAAGCCTGACTTTATCTACTCAAACAAAACATGCGGACAAATCATCTGGCCTTGAACCTACTGAGCAAATACTAAAGGAACAACAATTCACTCTGAAATACTAATTAAGAAGGGTATAATCTAGTTTCACTTTGAGAAACCACTTTTTTGCAGCACAATGAGAAGCAAAATACTGCACCAACTGCAGTGAAAGTGAGATGTCTACTGATAGGGGAAAAACACTTTTTGTTTAGGGTTTGTGAAACACCTGGGAGGAACAAAAGTGAGAAAATATAAAGTTAGCGTACATATCTTATTCATTTGGAAGTGCCATTTTTAGCATATAACTTCTCAGGAATTAAATATAACTGTTTCTGGCTTATAGATGTGAACAAAATAGTTATTTTACACTCAGTAACATCTGTCCAGCTAGACTTAGCAACAGAAGTATAACACTTATTTTGGTACTACTCCAATATGATGCTTAGCTTTATATTTTTCTGAGCTATTTTAAATGTGGTTAAACATACAGGTTATATAAGTATAGACATACAAACACATGTAGATAATGATATATAATACATATACATGACATATGTGTGTGGGTTTGGTTGTTTAAAACTTTAGTCATGGAAAAGAATGTTCTTTCCTGGAAAACCTTAGAAATATTTCAAAGCAGATAATGATCCTGAAAGGAACAGGAAACACTTCGTAGAACTAAATCCCGGAGAGGACAAAAAGTGCCCAAAATAAGAATTAAAAATAGCACACATTTGTCCTATAAGAAAAGTCCGAATGGCAGAATATGATGTATGACCCTTGCATGCATAGCTGAAGTAGGTACAGCTGATTATTTTCTCTAACAGTTTCTCAGTGATTTACAAATGTAGCTTTAGGTAGTTGGAGATATGTTTGTATGCACTGGTCTTGACATGAAGAACATCACATCCATGTTTAAAGTGTCCTCAACATATCCTAATTACACTGAATATAGACAGAGGACAGAAGAGAGTGTGAAGGCATATATTCTTTGTTGCTTTGGAGTGCTAATTTCTCCAATTAGTGAAAAATAAGTAACTGACTGGGGGGATTAGGAAAAAAAATGATTAAGCATTTGCTTTAAGAATATTTAGTGAAATGTCTGAAAAGATCAACAGCCAAAAAAAGATCTTAGTGAAGATGAAAAAGAGAATGCAACAGTGAAAAGTATAGTAATGAAAAGAGAAAAAAAGAAAAGAAAAGAAAAGAAAAGAAAAGAAAAGAAAAGAAAAGAAAAAAGAAGAAAAGAAAAAAGAAGAAAGAACTAAAGAACTATCAGTATTAGAAGTTGGGAAAATGTAGAAAACTGGTACAGAAATCTGGACACCAGAAGATAAACTTCTGTCAGGACAGAGGCCAAGAGTAATATCAAGGGGTATTACTAGCTGAAGACAAACTGTTGATGCAAAGTAAGTGCAAAGTCATCAGTAACTACATGTGCATTTGAAAATCTGGTGGCTGACAAACCAACATACACATTTGCAACAAAAGTTGTTAAATAAGACGTAAAACAAATATTTAAAAATTATCACCTCAAAGCTAAGGCTCTTTCGCTTGCTACTGCTAATTTCAACAAGTCTTAGAATACTGGGGAAATTTCAAAACATTAAGAAAAGTGCTTGTATTATGCCAATATTTAAAGAGAGAATGTTGACCCAGGTAACACTCAACCAGCTAGCCTGACATCTATCACTGATAAATCAGGTAAAATAACAGAAAGTTGATACAGGATATGAGCAATAAAGAATTAAAGGATGAGAACATAATTAATGCCAGTCAGGATGGTGTTACATAAAATAGGTCATGTCACACAAACCTGATTTCATTCTTTGAGGTGATTATGAATTTGGTTGTTAAGGCAACTACATAGATGTAATGTCCTTAGTTCCATCTGTCCAGAGCCCTACTGTCATGAAAAGTTAGAGCTGTTAGGCAGAGTATGCTGAATGCTAGGAATTCTCCACAACTGCAGCAGGCAGTATAATTTGAGCAGTGCATTTGTTCGTTGAAACTTTTACTCAGCTTCTGAATGTACTGCAGTGCATTACGGAAATATCTGACCAAGTATTAAGAATGAAAATTATTTCATCTGGAAACACAATACATTAGTCTGAATAGACCTTCAGACTAAGGTAACTATTGTTCCTTGTACTCAAGTTATGATCATACTAATACAGATACAGAGAGAACATCCTTCCTATTACCTCTTCTTTCCTGGCATCACCTTAACCTGGTCATTTGTCAGATATGTACTAAGTATCACCGGAGTGATACACATATTCCTATTTCTTCAGTAATTTACACAAACGATTAAGCTGCTAGAAAAACTTTTCCATGAGCGTCCTGGATATGACTGTAGGTTTCTTTCACTACAGACCTCTCTAAATATTTGATAGGATTGAGATCCCAGTACCTTTTGGGAACAGCAATACAGTGTGACAACCTATGAGTGCATAAAAAGCTTCTTTCCTACAGTTTGATAAAATCCATAGTTCAGTATCTGATGCTTATGGATTTGTTTCTTTCGTTGCCCCCTTGCTGACCTTCAGACTATTCAGTGACAGAAAGTTTAATGCGCTTTTACAGCCAGCAGCTTTGTAGCTGTGTTCTGGAACAGCCAGTTAGGCTTTTAATTATTTATCTTTAACCTTTCTGTTAACTAAACCATTCCATTCAGTCACATCAGTTATTTTACACTTTCACTAAGTGAAAGATAGTATACTGATGTTCTGTAAGAAGTGTTTTAAGTGTTCTCTGTGAACAGAATTTCAAAAACATGCAATTCTTGGGTATGTTACCCAGGAATCTCTGAAATGGGTTACAGAAATTCAGTGCATGCCCAAAGCTTATATGTAGAAATAACTTAGTATGATTCTCCATCACTGACCAATGCCTAAAATAAAAGTAGGAACAATGAAGATAAGTTACCACAAATTCCTCTTACTCACTGTTAGTGGCACAACACAATTAAAACGTTATAATTTTATGAGTAGGTTAACTTACAGTGCAGAATGGTAAAGTTTGATTCCACTACTGGGAAGCAGTGAAGGGGAGAGGCACCTGGGAATCCTGGTGGACAGGCAGATAACCATGAGCCAGCACTGGGCCCTTGTGGCCAAGAAGGCCAATGTCTTCCTGGGGTGTGGTTAGTAGGCTGAGAGAGCTTCTTCTCCCCCTCTACTCTGCCCTAGTGAGACCACATCTGGACTATTGCATCCAGTTCTGGGCCCCTCAGTTCCAGAAGGACAGGGAATTGCTTGAGAGAGTCCAGCACAGAGCCACGAGGATGATTAAGGGAGTGGAGCATCTCCCTCAGGAGGAAAGGCTGAGGAAGCTGAGTCTCTTTAGCTTGGAGGAAACTGAGGGCTGACCTCATTAATGTTTACAAATATGTAAAGCCTGAGTATCAGGAAGATGGAGCCAGGCTTTTCTCGGTGACACCCAATGATAGGACAAGGGACAGTAGGGGCAAGCTGGAACATAGGAGGTTCTGCTTAAATATGAGACCAAACTTTTTTTACAGTGAGGGTGACAGAACACTGGAACAGGCTGTCCAAGGGGGTTGTGGAGTCTCCTCTGGAGACTTTCAAAACCCGCCTGGACGCATTCCTTTGTGACCTGATCTAGGTGTTCCTGCTCTGGCAGGGGGATTGGACTAGATGATCCTTTAAGGTCCTTTCCAATCCCTAACATTCTGTGATTGTGTGATATAGGCATATAGTATTGTGGATCTTAAAAGTGAAACATGTCCATGTTCCCAAACAGCTGAAAATCAAAAGCTATACTGATTAAAGACAAACAAGTCAGAAACAACAACAACAACAAAAGACAAAATCAGATTTCTACAAGATTTGTATTCTGATAGAGGAATTATTTCCAAGCCCATCTTATTGTAAACTTCCACTGATAAAAGGAAATCAGATCATAATATGCTGCCATAGAACAAGTTTTTTTGCCATCAGGTTTTGCATTTAAACAGACTGTGGCTGCTGAATTTTCAAAGCTGATTTCTCTATTGCGAGTCTCTGTAATAGCTTGAAACAGAGCTCTTATCTGTTAAATTTGTAGATTCACAGATGACTGCTCTTCTCTTTCTTTCCTAGGATTAGCTGCAGCATATCCTGTCAAGCACAGATTAAAAGGGCAATTCTCTTTGTTGCATATGATATGCCAACAATTTCCACTTACGGTCTGAAAGTACTTCATAGTCCTATTTGTTGTTGTGGCTTCTAAGGTGGACCACTTTATATTTGGTTACATTTAATTGGAGAGTGCTAGATGTCAGTTCCTGTTATTCTAAGATATGAAATGTCTACATGCAGGACAAAATTTGAAAAAAAAAAAAAATGACAACAGCAAAACCACCACCACCACCAAAGACAAGCCAGAAGTCTTCTAAAGGATTATCAGGAATGAATGACTATACCCCGCAATATCATAGTAACACTAAGTGGTAAAGGTCACAAACAATTTTCATTTTATTATGGTTGTAAGGTTTTCCTGATTTGACTGGCAATCTGATAGGCAGGCAGTAGGTAATTAGGCAGACTCTTCACTGATTAAGGTCCTGTATGGAGACTTACCAATATGCATGTACAATTCTGTTTTTTTTGTTTGTTTGTTTGTTTGTTGTTGGGTTTTTTTGTGTGTTTCGTTTTGTTTTGTTTTTAAGATCCTTGTGGTTTAGAAATTTAATGGAATATTATTATGTGTGCTTTAGAAATAGCTGTCCTTCATAATAACAATCACACATACCTGAGAATACATATGTTTTAATTAAGATTTTAATAACTTTCCTCCATGTATTTGGGGAAAGTTGTTTAAAGCAATTCTGCCTGTACAGTGTCTAATTCTGAAAAATCTACTTTTTAAAGCCACTGTGATCAGCAAAATACAGTAGCTAGGACATAAAAGTGCTTCCAAGCACTGGATTTTCAGACTGCCCTGTAATACAAACTGAAAAGAAAACCTTTCCCTGCTGTTAAATTAAAAACTACAGACTGAATTTGTCCGTTTTCCAAGATTTATACAATTAACTTTTTTTTTTTTTTTTTTCCAAATAATTTTATTTTAGCAGGAGGAACTTATCTAAGGAATTTCAAGACCATTCTGGCTATTACCTTCAACAGCATCACTGTTTCTTCTTTTAGAGTAATTTTTAACATGCACAGGAAAAGCATTGCTCAGCATCACAGCACTGACTGAACAAATACTCTCCCAAAACAGGCTTTTTTGAAATGATGTTTTATGAAGACAAGCCTGCATTTCCAAATGTAAAACAAATGCATCATCAGGCACAAGAATTTTCTAAATCTGCTTATTAGAGCACTGAAACACAGTAACATATTCACATATGGCACTACCTGGCAGTGAGTGTTGGGAGTGTTTCATGACAAGGCTAGTGTAGGTCTGCTCTGCTAAATACAGAACGTTTCCTGGATGCCTCTCAAATACCACTGGTGTTGGAAAAATTGTAAGTGGATTGCCATGCAGGCTTTGTACAAACTGTGGAAATGGAAACACAGTAAAGCTGCTGTAAATCATAGGCTTAGGGAGGAGTACTCCTCCATGCCAAGAAGTAACAAATCATTATCTGCACAATCATTATCAACTATATTATTGCTTATATTTTACACCTCAGACAGAGAAGGCCACATCCTCCACAAAACTGATTTGTAAAGATTCAGAATAAAAAGAAATGTAACAAATATATAATGTGTTTGTATTTCATGTTAGTCAAAATACAATTATTTCTCAAAATAGCATTAAAAAAGGATATGTTATGAATGTTATATGTTGTCATATGAAAGGATATGTTATATAAGTTATAAATGTGTGTAAGCTAAGCTTGATGTGGATTTTGGATCTTAACTTGAATACTGCAAAATTGTAACTTACAGCACTGTATGTGAGCCACAGCTGAGAACACTAGGTAGAAGTCTCATACTTTGAAATAACTTGACTTTGTTTTGATTACTCAATAACTACCTTAGGAGTCAAATCTGCGTATCTGTTGAAGATAACAATAGCAACAGTCAAAATTAGAAATGTGCCATCTTGAAATGAAGTAACAAACATTGACGGGTATTTAGATCTTGTATAAAACACCAACCACTATTAAAATAAATGACACATGGCACATACATGTTGTGTTTCCTTGCGTACATTTTTTTTTCCTGCTAAGTAGGTAAAGAGAGATTAGTGAGTGACATCCCAAACTGAACTGGAGCATAACTGACTTTGTGACATTCTATGTACATGAAAAATAATGTACATGTGAGAGGCTTAAAGGGATTATTTTACACTACTTCTTGTAAAGTAATCTTTTTTGAAAAGAACAGACATCTGAAACTTGTGCTTTATAACTTGTGTTTAATGTTCTTTGTTTGGTCTACTTTACACTGTTCAAGTAGATACATCATAAAATCAGTATTCTGCAAATGTATTAAATACATTTCCAGCAAGAAAAGTCGTTCTAGTTTCTCAGAAAATTTTCTTGCACAGCACATTCCATTTCCAAATGTGGAGGGAAAAAACAGTACATTGTTTCAGATCTTTGGAAAATATTAATCAGTAAATAACAATGTGATATGAATTAAATACATAAAAAATATTATGAATATCACTGCTCAACAGATAAGTCAGAAGGAACCTGCAATACTAGCCTACACATAAAACTGCTGCACAAAACTAATGAAATACATGTTTTGCTACCCACTTCAGATGAATCCAGGATTTTTATTTTTCTTATTATTTTTGAGATGTACCTGCAGTTTTCTTGTTATCCTTACGCTCTGAAGCAGGTTTTTGTTGTTGTGGAACCAAGATTAATTAAAGATTAATGCAGAAATATATGTTACTCTATTCTTATGCTTACATGACAGAAGCTGTTAATTCTTAGGAAAGCTGTCTGGTCATTTATAGATGTGTTCTAATAAATAAAGCAACAACATATGGTTCCACAGTTTAGGCTTTAAATTAACAATTTAATGACATCTTACTACTGTGTTTACAATCTTAAAATATACGTACATATTTTGTTCCTAATGAAGCTGAAATCTTCTTATACCTACGTAATACTATTGAAAATCCAATTTTAAAAGTTCCAAAACTGTTCTAACATACCAAAGTAGTAGCTATTGCAAACAAAACAGTCTAAAAAGACAGTTCTGACATTCACAATGAAAGAAAAGGCAAGACAATTTCACATAAAAATGCATGCATTTTAGCAGCTTCAGCGTTTCATTTACTAAATAATATCATTTTGTTAATTATATGTTAAGAAAAAGAGAGCAAATTTTACATAACAGAACTGAAATTTGTTACAGCCAGTATTTCTAATGCCAGATTTATTTTTTTGAAACAGCTTTCTTCATAGTTGGACTAATTTCAAAAAAAGACTTTTTATAGTATAGCGAATGAAATGTTTAAAATGCTCCGCAGATTGCAGTAGTTCTATGTCTATAATGACTATCTGTAAAAAGAAAATTAATGCAGTATTTAAACATACTGAACAAGACAGAAAAATAAACGCAACAATGTACTAACTCTCATGCAACAATGTACTAACTCTCAAAGAATAATACTGTGGTTGCACTAATCAGATAATGCTGGGCACTAGTCTTTTTTTTTTTTTTTTTTTTTTTTAAGTAAAGAGTTTTTCAGCTTCTTTAATTTTTCTTTTCCTATCCATTTTGGAAACTGCAGTCCACCCAGCCTCTCTCATTTTTCTCATAGTTGTAAGTTTCAGTGCAGAGCCTGGAGCTTTCAGGTTTGATGTAGTCAGTTTCTAAGAATAAAAAATAAAGCCATCCATTAGTTTCTAAAACAAATTTGATCTACTGTTCATTTTGATGCGAAGAAAAGGTAGCATACCTTTTTTGGTGTCACGGCATATAATTTTGAAGCTTGTGGATAATCTTTGTATAATTTTTTAAACATTTCTTCCTCTGAAACTATGCTCTTAAATTAAAAATAAAAGTTAATTATATTATATTCAGAAATCTCTTTTATTTCCCCTTAGGAATACTGCAGTATGAAATAGAAAGTTAAGATACCACTATGAAACCTCAACAGCTCCAATAAAAACAATGTAAAAATTCATTATAAAACTGAATATATATTTTATATTGCAGTATTCTGTCATAAAGTTACCAATTATGTACATATAAATACATTTCCAGAAAGAACCAATGAAATAAAAAAATCACTCATAAATAGATTTTATACAGAAGCCCACACGCCTTATTCACATTCTTAGATACATTAGTGTGCATAAAGAATTATTAACCATGCTATTTGGTCTCAGATTTTTACCAGGAGGTCACTATGTTCAGAGCTATCAGACTGAGCATCCAGCTGCAGAAGCACTTTTTGCTTTTTCCTCTGTTCTGAAAGCAGATTTGTGCTTTCACTTTGCATTTTATGTACTGGGGGAGTCTTTACAATATATGTCTGTGAAAGAAAAAGATGGCATTTAAAATTACATTTTCAATGGTAATTATGGAATTGAAAACTAAACAGATAGAATATTCAGGCAGACAACAGAGAGATACTGTGTAACAATTATCTTTTCATTCAAAGCATGAAACAAATCCAAACAAATCAATTAAAATTAAAAAAAAAAGTTCTTCTGTGGAAGAACTGAGTTTTATGGCACACTATATCTAATCTCTTTAAGCTCATCTAAAGAAATGCATTTGTTATTTTAAACTGTAGTCACTATGTACATACTACAACCAACATTTAAGAAAATGCAATCAAACAAGCTTGCAGGAAAAACATTTCAGAAAGACACTGATAATGAGTGACATCAAGAATAACATTGTTTTTACTTAAATTGTTTTTTTTCAGTAGAAGTTAAATAGAGAAATAAACAGTCGTAAAAAGAAAACAAGAACAATTCACTATCATGAGTTACAAACCTTTAATAATCGACTACCCAAGGGACTTTTTGCAGGTGCAGGAGGAGATGTTTTTTTACTTTCCTTCATGTTGACGTTTACAGGAATATTTTGAGACCATATTTTTTTTACATTAATAGATGTACAGTCCAGATCTAAATGAGGTTTAGGTGTCTCAGTAAAATGAGTTTGTGTTTTCTAAAATTAAAAAAGGTTTAAATTAAAAGCATTTCAATGTCTTTTGTCCAGCATGTATTATTTATCAAGGAACTTAATCTAGATTGCTTATGTACATATTACCAATTTTTAAAATTATTTAATGATAGCATTAAAACTACCTTGTGCTTCTTTTCATTTTCAGGAACCATATTTTGGGGGGTTTCTTTTGCAAAATTCTCCAAAAGAGAGTTGTGGGATAGGCAGTAAATGTTTTATTTTCTAGTTATTATTTCACTCAAGTAAATGGAAATATTTTTGTTTATTGAAGTTAGTGTGTTCCTTCACTGACTTTTTAATTCTATTTTGCATTTCTCTTGCTAGCTGAAGAATACTATATAGCAGTCACAAAATCAGAGTCACAGAATAGTTAAGGTTGGAATGGACAGATAACCTCTGGTTTAACGTCCCTGCACACAGCAGAGTGTACTAGAGTAGGTTGCTCATGACAGTGTCCAGCTGGGTTTTGAACATCTCCAAGACTCCACAGCCTCTCTGGGCAACCTGCTCCTATATTCTATTACCGTTACAGTAAAGGTTTTTTTTTCTTGTGTTTGAATGGAATTTTTTGTACTTCGTTTTGTTTCTGTTGCTTCTTGTCCTTACACTAGATACCACTGAGAAACATTTGGCTCCGTGTTCCTTGCCTCCTCCCCCACCCCCACCCGCAGGTACTTGCACACACTGATAATATACCCCTGAAATTTGTCTTCTTGAGGCTAAACAATCCCAACTCTCTCAGTCCTTTTTTTCTATGTCAGATGCTGCGATCTGTTAATCATCTTGATGGCCTTTGGCTGGACTTGCTTTAGTATGTCCATATCTTTCTTGTACTGGACAGCCCACAGCTGGAAACAGTGCTTTACACGTGGTCTCACCAGTGCTGAATATAGAAAAAAGATCACCTCCCTTGACCTGCTGGCAAGACTCTTCCTAACACAGCCTGAAATGCTGTTGACTTTCCTTACCACAAGGGCACATCCTGTCTCATGTTCAACCTGTCCACCAGAACCCCAGGGCTTTTCCTGCAAAGCTGCTGTCCAGTTGGTCAGCCCCCAGCCTGTACTGGTTCTAAGAGTTATTCTATCCTTCATTCAGGATTTCAGATTTCCCTTTGTTAAAAACTTTATCAGATTCCTGTTCAGCCATTTATCCAGATCCCTCTGAAATCATCTGCTTTGTGTCAAACCTCCCAATTTTGCATCATCTTCAAACTAACTGAGGATGAATTCTGTCCCATCACCTATGTCACTAATCAATGTCACCAATACTAACAGTACAGGACCCAGTATCAACCCCTGTGGTACATCGTTAATGACTGGCCGCCAGTTGGACTTTGTACCATACTGATTGTAATCCCTTGAGCCCAGCAGTTAAGCCAGTTTTCAGGTTACCTTACTGTCCACTTATCCAGCCTAAACTTTATCAGTTTGCCTGTGGAGATGTGTGGAAGACAGTGTCAAAGCCTTACTAAGCTTGAGATAAAGAACTCCCAGTGTTCTCATCTTCCAAGCCAGTCATCTCACCACAGAAGGCAATCAGGTCGGTTAAGCAAGATTCCCCATTCACATAAATCCATGCTGACTACTCCCAATCATCTTGTCCTTCATATGTTTGGAAACAGTTTCCAGGATTATTTGTTCAGTCACTTTCCCACGGGTTGGGGTAGGGTTGACCAGCCTATCGTTCACCAGATCCTCTGTCTTCCCCTTCTTGAAGATAAGAATTAAATTTGTTTTTTTCATCTCCTCAGGACCCGCCCCTAGTCACCATGACATTTCAAAGATAATTGAGAGTGGCCATTACAAAATGATACTGGCCAGCTCCCTCAGCACCTAGGGGTGTATCCCACCAGGTCCCATGGACTTACATTTGGCTAGTTTGTTTAAAGATTCCGTAACCTGTTCCTCTTCCACCAAGGTAAGTCTACCTTGTTCGTGATTTTCCAGGTCCCACTGAGTACCAAAGACTTTTTTCCATGTCATTTGTTACCAAAATTCCTGCCACATTGAGCAGCAGGTCCTGTAGAAGCCTTTCTTGCTGCCCTTCATGTCTACTGTCAGTTTTAACTCAAGATTGGCCTTGGCTTTCTTAGCATTATCCCTGCAAGCACTGACAGGTCTTCTTGTGGTTTTAATCTCTCCTTGCTCCCCTCACACTTACCTACTCAGGAGTAATGTAAAACATTCACAACCACCAGAGATTATACATAATGACTTCAGGGAGCATCAAGCTCTCATTTCAAGACAGCAAGACCTAGAATCAGAAACTCATTTCACAGTTATAGTGCATATGACCAGGCCAAGCATGTCACCCACACTGCTACCTTAAATATACAAATATACCTTCTCTTCAATTTCTACTTTAAGCTGCTCCTTAAGGGATGACAGTTCACTTTTCAAACATGACAGTTCACTTTCCTAAAACCAATTAGAAGAAAACAATGGAAAGGGTTAGCTATGCTTAACCTGGAAAAAAGAAAATGGTCCAAATGAGACATTATTTCATATTCATTATAAACAAAAGAAAATTCAATTTGTTCAACAGAGCTAATTTAACCATAAAGTTACTATGCTGAGTGGCATTTACAATTCACTTTGAGAGATAATTCAGTCACTAAAATAACACATGATTAAAGAAGTTGATTTTTCATCATATAAAAATAAATTCAAAAGAATAAAAAATATTGGTTTGATGTGTCACACCTTCTATAAAAAAAAGTCTAATAGAAACACACTGTAAAGAATTAGTCTGTGAAGGGAAACATTAGAAAAATATTACATTTTAAGTAGCTTTTATAAAACTACGCTTTCATGTAAGTCTTGAGGGGTTGATGACTCTCAGAACATTTTTCAAAGCTGAGGTTCCCAGAAAGGAAAATAACTAAATAAAGTGATTCAACTCTAGAGTTGAAGTTTTGTTTCTTTTAAAAAGAGCTGAAGTACTATTAAGAGTTACTTGGCTACAACTGTTCAGAGCAAGAACGAAAAATACTTGTGAGAAGGGGATAAAAAAATAAAAATGTTTATTACTAAGATTTTGTAACCAGGCAGTGATGTTAGAACATAATGCACTACTAGAAAAAGAAGACAGAAAAGCACAGCTACTTTAAGTAAGCTCTAGAAAATTAGTATTTTGATGTACATTTTAAAATCTGTAAGAAAATATAGTACACAGAAATTGGTGAGTTGTTCCTTACTGTTCACTTACACTAAAACAGATACTTAAAAAACCAGGAGCAATAAATAGGAAAAGATCTAATATTACATTTATAATTATATTAACCTTTTAGGACAGCAACCCCTCCATTTAATTATTCAGTGCTGAAGAGAATGCCTTACCAAAGCTCTTTTCAATGACAACTGCTCTTGCTCTTTTATCTTACATAGTTTTAACTCTGTATCTTTTTCTTCAACCATTTTATCATATTCATGCTGTTTTAAAAATAATAAGAAAAGTTATTTGACTAAATGTTACAATTACAGATATATCTAGTCTTAAAACATTACTCTTTTTTTGAAATAAAGCTCTTCTGGAGCTTCAGAAAGCTATGAATAAACATGGACTCTTCTGCAGAAACTGTACAACAGGGAATACACAAGCAGTGTTATTTTGTGGGCAATAGTGTTTTATTTCTAGGCAGTGTTATGCATGTTATCTGCTAAATCTACTGCAAAATACAATAGAAAATGACAAAAATAAGTTATACTGCTGAAGTTCCCTAAATAATCTCCTCATAAAAAGAGACCCAAACTGATATTGAAAAACATTACATTAGGACAATATCAAATGAAGTCAGAATATAAAAAATAAAATAAAAAAACCTGTAAAGCACAAAAACCTACACACTCCTTTTTTTCAGTCTCCGAATATCATACTATGAAAAAAAAATGCAGCCTATAAGACATCTTCACAAGGCCAGTGCCACCACCATGTCTTACCTTAAAGGTTACTGGGAATTCTAAGGTGCTACTAGTTCACATCATGTTAAGATTCCCAGAAATTTATATAAATGGAATTTATCTGCCAGTAAACATGCTTTCAAAATATGAAGGTGAATTTACTTTTAGATGATGAAAAGTCAAGTGTGTTAAAACTCATTATCCTAGACTCGGGTCTTTATCACTAAGTTTTACTTTCTAATTTGTAAATTCTCGTTTTGAAAGGTTCTTATTTATCATAGTATCACACATTAGAAATCTTACTTTGTGCTTTTCCATAAGTGCCATCATTTCAGTTATCTTGTGTTGACATCGGATGTCCATTTCTCTCTGGGTTATTGTTGCTTCATCAGCAAGTAACTTCATCTTTTCTACCTGTTAGTATCAACTCTTTTAATTCATGAACAACTAAGAATAACATATTAAAAAAATCTTAGTTACATTTCTTCCCACCTCTGTGTGTACAATCTATATAGTCTCATTTAGTATAATCTTCATTTGCTTCCAAGATCCTTTTCAAATCCTGCATCTTTTATACACTTTGTTAAAATGGGCAACTAAAATCTAGATTAAAAGTACCTCTATTGTTCCATGGCAGGTAAGTGTCATTTTGAACCACAAGGCCATTTCAAGCACTCTGCCCTACCATTTCTTGATAAGAAAAGAATCAAGAAAATGTGGGCAGGAAAACATTAACATGAGAATTTTTTTTTTTTCTTACTCTGTTCTTATATCAAGAATAGAATTTCTAGGGACAATATCCTGACAAAAAGATTTTTTAGCTAGGTTCTTATTTTTAAAGACATATACAAATGCTTCAACCTAAAGAATCTACTATTCTAAAGCTTTGCTCACAGGTGTACACAAGAAGTTTAAGTTTGTAAGACTGCTATGAAAGTGCAAGGAATCTCACTGGTATAGCTTCATAAAACATATCAAGAATTGATAAATTATCTTACATCAAAAACTAACTAAAAGATGCAGTAAAAATTAACAACTCTCACCTCTTCAAGTAATTTATTTTCAGTTACTCTTTTTGCTTCAATTTCTCTTTTATACGTGTCAACTGTTTCTTTATGTTGATTTTTCATATTTTCCATCTCTAGCTGTAGTTTATTCACCTTTTGAGAATGGAGAATTATTGCTGTTACTTGTTCAAAAATAAATATGCCAATGACTTTATTTTTCATGTTATTTTCAAGTTGAGGACTCCGTACTTTTCAGGTATGTCACTGTACTGTTTCCTATTTAATTTTTATTTATTTATTTATTATTATTATTATTATTTTTTCCAAAAAAATTGTCTAAAGCCATCTATTTTAAGAAAATACATCCAGCAAGGTAGTTAGAAACTACAGCAACACCAGAAATGGCAGCCCATAATAGCAGTTCTGTGCATCACTGTCAATAAAGCAGTCCTAAAACTAGAGCTAGTGAATTACAAAAAATCATTAAGATATAAAGGAATAACCCATTAACAATCTGACAGTATTCTGCCTTTTGTACAAAGAGCCCTTTAGTATTGCTGGCATGGAATGCAAGGAAAGAAAATGAAGCATAATTAATAGTCTCCTAAAAGATCTGGGAGTAGGACTGTACTATGTTTAATTAAATCTTTCAAATTGTGAAATGAAGAAACAGATTATTTATAAATAATTTATTTTCAGAATTTTATTTAATTCTAAAAAACGAGAAACTCCTTTTAGCTGCTGATATTAGTGAGAATTTCATATGAAAAAAATAGGAAAAGCCTGTTCCTAAGCAGCCACCCTAAATGCTGTATATTCTTTAAAAATATTGAGATGGACATTTTATTTCCTGCCTTGCAAATCCATTTAAGATTTTAACATTTTTATGTTTTCCTACCAAGTATTTATTTTGATTAGTTTGTCCTTTAAGCTTCTCAAGAGAATACCCTCAAAACAGTCCCCATCTTTCCTGAAGTACCCAAAAGTGGACACAATATTCTAATATTCAAACGAAGGACTTACCATAGCAGAACACAGTAAAGGAGCTACCTAAAGTAAATAATACATGCATTTCTTTCAATGTTTTTCATTGGAGTCACATCACTGAATAATGTTCGGTATACTCTCAACCAAAAAAAAAAGGGACTTACTGGGAACGTAACTCCTTGATATATGAAGTCTCGCTCTTACACATCTGATAGCCCCACATCTAATTATTTGAAAATGAAACATCTTCCAAAAATCATGTGCTTATCTATGTAAAATCTTTATCCCAGATCCATAAAGCAATGAAGAACGTGTTGAACATGTTTTATAATTAATTACACAGGGACTTAGAAATTCAGTCTTTGTTCTTTACCCTTATCTTACATGTGACATGAATTAAACCTACCTTCCCTTCATAAGTACTTGTTTTCTTGCTTTCTGCAGTCATTTTCTTTTTCAGCACCTTGTTCTGTTAAAATTAAGAAAAATAATCACTAAACAAGTTAATAGTATTACGCAACGATTTAGCCTCATATAGTAGGTCAGAATCCTCAAATTTCTAGCTTTCAGCAAGCAAATAAATGTCTTCTCACTGTAGTACAGTTCAGGTTCTAGAACAATTTTCCAAACAAAAGTGTTCAACTGCTTTAATAATATTGCTCCTTACTCTTCATGACTTTATGCAAGACTCCTAATGGGTAACAACAGAAAATAAGGAAAGAGGGTGCAGAACAGGAAGAAAAACTAAGATGCATCATTCCTCTTGCCTTTGTTCTACAGTGATTATATATATATATTTACTCCTGTGCTGCACTACAATGAAAGAACAGATATAATAATCAATTGATTCTAAGCAGATGGTTCAGGGATTTTATTCTGGGCAAATGCTGCCAACCGAAAACATACAGATGTAATGAAAAAAAAAAAAAAAGTGTATGTTTTTACAATACAGTTACTGACAATTTGTCCTTATGTACAAGTCTTTTCTATTATCAGTAACTGAAATCATTATGCCAAGTGTGATACCATGGATTGATGATACCACGTGCTAAATGAAAATAATAAAAGTTTAATAAAGACTATTTAAAGAGTTTACTATAATTGCATTTTACAAAAGTAAGAATGATTTTATAAATCAAGTAATTCCAGAGGTAACTCCTTAGTTTGTTCAGAGGTAAGGTAAGAAAGGAAACGTTCAAACTTACATAGCTCTATCTAAAGAAATTACACCAGACTAAAATTTTTGAATAGTAACAGTAACCTCAAAATACCATGTTTTATGTATTTGAAACTTCTAAAAAATGCATGTACCTCCTGTTGCAGCTCTTCAATACACTTTGTTTTATTTTCCACCTGTTTCTTCAAATTATTCAACTAAAAGAGATATTTCAAACATTAATTTATAAACGCTTAAAAATGACTCAATGTGTTAGACATTACTGTCAAAGTTCTTAAATATGCATTTGCACAGGTCCAATTAATTCCAGTGGGACTGAAACACATGCCAACACATTACAACAACTGGAGTTTTGACCATGCAGTACTACAAGAATTCTGCTAGCCCCATAACAAACATCAAGTTTAATAGCAGCTAACCAGATCTTCAGTGGTTATTGAGCTTATGGAGAAAAAAAAAAAAAAAAATAGCTTCATGATTGAAAAAGTTAGCTTGCATGAAATTACCTACAGTACATGAAAATTTTAAATTTCTGACCTTACTGTCTAGAATCTTCAACTGCCTTTCCTTTCTTGAAATTTCATTTTCAATACTCTTAGTCTGGAATTATAATTGTAAATCTAGTCAAACCATTATCAGAACTTTTGTACTAGCTTAAAGAAGAAAAATGCATAATCACAGCATTACTACTAATTACTACATTAAGTAAAAATATATAAACATATTCTAACTGAAACTCGTATTACTTATTGAAAGCTAATCTGGATGCTATTCATCACTAAATGGGTAAATGGAAATAATAAATAAAATGAGGTTCTATGTTTGCCTAAAATATAACAAATTTGGACTCTTAAGCTTCCATAAAAAGAGTAAACATCCCAGTGAATGTCCTTGTCTTTTAAACCGGAAGAGCTCAAAATATGTATATATGGTGACTCAATTCATAGAAGCACTGAAAGATGAAAACTGTTTTAAGAGATAATATCCCTAGGTAGGGCTTTGCATTAAATATATATATATATATATATATATTTTACATTTACGTATGTCCTACAGGTAATGTTATATATGTTATATATTTCAAATGATAAAGCACATTACATCACATACATTTTCTTCACTTTCATCCAGTTTGCTTTTAATCTCTTCACCTTTCTTTGCCATCTTCTCCTTCAAAGACTCTAGTTCATTTCTAAATGCCAAATTGTCAATTATTAGTAAATATTTATTTGAGTATATTAACTTATTTTCAATACAGCTTTATTTACTATTTATCCATTCTTTATTTTCCAAAAAGAGCTGGTTTGTTATCTACAACTAATATTGATAAGAAATTTCATAAGCTGTTCAATGGGATTATTCTTTAAATTTTGCAAAGTGACTTAAGTTAACGTCTGACCTGTACATACTTTTTGTAAGTATGAAAAAATGTTCCCCTTATATTCTGATCTGTAATAGCATAATGCTTCTCTGAAATTTGGAAGGCTGCCTGTCAGGGTACTAAGACTAACTTTAAAATGTAACATAATCAGTTTCACTCTTTCACATTTAATTAATAACCTGTAACTTCTATTTTCATTTCATTCACAGCTAAGAGCTTAACGCAGAACAGGATAGGTCTCTAAATGTAACATGAAGAAATGGCAAAAAAAAAAAAAATCGTATCAGTATGTATTACTAACTTGTAGAAACTTCTACATGGCCAACACCAATACCAAATTGCTTTTGTGTAGAAAAAGGCCCCTAATTTAACCACAATGCATAAAAAAGCATTAATTTAAAAAGAACAGAAAGCAACATATGAACACAACATTTAGACTAATGGTGAAAGAAGCAAATCTACTTCTTTTAACAACATTTTTACATTGATATTTATTTTTACTTGCCTTAGCTGGCCATTTGTTTCTTCCAGATTATCTACTAACTGCTTTGTATTTTCTTCTTTTTTTCTATCACCCTAAATAAATACACATATAAGTAAAATTCAAGGTGGCATCTTAAGCAATATCTTGAAATGCTAAATTCAAAGGAAAACTGCACATATACTGTATTTTAAAGACAACAAAGAGTTCAGATACTCTACAAACCTATGTGATATTAAAGTTTATCATATGATTTATATTTTAAACAGAATGTTATCCTTTAAGAACAGCTGGAAGTCTACAACTTACCTCATGAATTTCTTGTAGTTTCTTGAGTTCTGCAGCTATATTACTTTTCTCTTGGTCCATTTGCTCTTTTTCTAATAAAAGCGTGTTGATATGCACTGTTAGTTGCTCATTCTTTAGCCTAATTTAAAATAAATGGTCAAGAGAAATAAGAATGTCCACTTTCAAATTTTCTTTTAAATTAAATTTATCTGTTATAAAATGTTACTTCCCACTGAAAAAAGTCCAGGCCTGAACGTGCAAATGCAATCTTTGCAACAAATTTAATATAGAGTCATAGTGATGTGAAAAGGCAACAGCAGGAGGAACAAAAATGAGTTGACTGTTGTATAAATATAATGACTGTTGGCAAGAATGTAGTTCAACATCTACATTAAAGCAGGGTTAACAATGATTTCAGAAACGTTTTCTCTTCGTATTAACACAACTAAGTCACAGAAATATGGGACGATTACATATTATAATATAATATAGTACATGTAATTGTATTATAATATGTAATTGTATTATAATATGTAATAATGTATAATTATACATATTATATTACAATATATTATTAATATAAATATATAGAGGATGTCATACTGTGTATATAAATTCAAAACTTTCATTAGAGAACAATCATAGATCATTTTGTTGTATATTAAAGTAACTTCTATGTAACACCAAAAAGGATAGAACTGATACTATATTTTCAAAAATCATCATACGCCTCTTGTTCAAGATCTTCATTCAGTGTCGTAAGTCGTTCTATATAACTCTGTTCCTTTTCAACTTTATTAGTCAGCTGTATTTGCAAATCATGCATTTCTTTCTGTAGAAGAAGAAATGTTGTGAGTATACATATGTAAATTACAAAACATGAAAGCTATCAGAAAAGAACTGGTGACACAAAGCTTCAAGATAAAACAAAGCTACGGACACTCCATAAATTAGCCAGACTTTTATCTTTACATAACACTGGTGTAATGTGGTAGTGTGAAATCTTGAAATCTGATATGAATGTTAAATGTGTCCCCTATTTTATGGTCTAACTATGCTCTGCAAAAGTACTGACAAAACTGCTTTTCCATGGGCATTTAAATAAAGACGGTGTTGCCTCAGACATCATAAGCTTTTGAATTCACCTAAATATATATATATATATTAAGAATTCCAGTCCTATGTGATAGTATAAGCACATATTTTGAATGCATTCTGAACTACAAAGCTACTACTTTGTACAAGTTTTCTGAACTGCTCAGAAACTGGTTGTCATTACAAGACAAGGCAAGCTTTGTAATGTGATGTAGTTTATAATACACAAATGCTTTGAATACTATTTCCTCTGAATAACTAGTGATACAGTGTATACACTGGCATGCGGTTGATTTAAAACAGGGAGAAAGAGAGTGCATGTGTGTCAATGTACACTTAGTTTTTTAAGCACAGCATATAATGAATTTCTGGAATTTCTTATCACAGAAGTCTATGGATGCTAATAGTATGAAGATGTTCAAAAACTGATGAAACTATTGGACATGGCTAAGTCTATAAGCAGGTAACAAAGAGAACTGACAAGGATGTGTCCTCAAACATCCTTAATAGAGTTACTGTAGGAATGTAAAGGGGATGAACCAGAGATAATAGCCAGGCTACTCTACTGCATAGAACCTTTTGCTGTCGTTTTCAGAAGCAGAATACTACACTGGGTGGACTACTGGCCCAAGTACATCAAGTTTCTTATGTTATATATACAAGTGATAAAGTGTAACAACTATTTATAGAGAAATGTTAGGATCACCCTTTATTCTGACCTCTCTAATTTGAAGAATATTTTTCATTTCTTTTCCTCTCTCCTGCAAATTTTCAACAGTAGCCTCAAGATCTTTCTTTTTCCCAAGAAGTTCCTCAACTTTACCCTGTTTAAGAACATTAATGAAACTGTTTAGAAAATTAAATGCATAAGGAACAAATACACTTGGTAAACGCAAACCTCATTTCACACTATCTTACTTTAACTGATGTAGTTTCCTGTTAGACTAGTAAATACAAGATCATAACTAAAGTCATTCTGTATTAGAAGTGTATTTCATATAACTCAGACTTCCATAACAGAAAATGGACCTGTGTTGAGGTTTAGTAGAGTTCATATACATCAGAGCTGATTACCTCAGAAAACATCCTTATAAGGAGATAAGAACACCCAGTCTAATGGGAATACATGGAAAATGGTGTTATAAACCATAAGACAAGTCTCCAGATTCAGACTCCTAATTGTTTTCTCTGAAAAGTGACATGTATTAACACAGTAGGCAACGCTTTCTAGATACTAAACACTGCAGTATGGAGGAAGCCTCACCGTAATTAACACCTCTCAAAGAGCAAAATAATTGCAACAGACTTGTGAAGTAAGAAACCTAGGAAATCTATGAAATTGCTTATTAGATCCCTCATTTTGTCACGCATAACCTTTTCACAAATTCTACTGCCTTTTCCAAGTGGTGTCAATTAATCCTTCAGGCTTAAATATCATATGTTGTATTCACAAGAAGTGAGCTAATGTTCATCACACCCACACAAAAAATTATTTTTCAGAAAGGTTCAGGATGAGGAAGGAGTGAATACTAGGCATAACTAAAAATAGGAAATCCTTATCATAGAGAGTGGTACTTGAATAGGTGTGAATGAAGGAGGAAACAACCAGAAATTTTGACATGGAAAAATAAAACAAGCTAGACAGTGGAAGGAAGTCCTTCAAAGAAAACACCAAAATAGTCAAAAAGGTAGATAAGAAAGCAACATTAGGGCAGATTAGACAGTGTTTATATGGCATATAAGGTACTTACAAGGCAAGAGAGACTACATATGAAAAGTAAATGCCATGAAACTAATAAAATAAACATTTACCAGTGTTTCTGACAGCTCTTCAAGTTGCATTTCTTTGTCACATTTTAGTTTAGTCATCTCTTCTACAGCACATACCATGTAAAATTAATTGAACAGAAAAAATTACATACATAGAAGATAACATAAGCATTTAACCCTTCACAGTGCCCAGTTTTCAAAACTTGTTGCATTAAGTTCAGATATTTTAAACTATAACCCAAATTATCACTTAATCTGAATATAGAATTAAAAAAAAAAAAAAAGATTCAGAAAGATATTAATGAATATACATCTGAAGAAAAGCTAATCTAATCATTCATCTGAAATAAAATTCAGAGCCTATTATATTTTCCACAACCGTGGCTTCAAGTCTTAGAGTGTGGACTATAAGAATGTTTACAAAGCAGTCTCAAAGTATTGATGCATCTACATTTTTCTGGAAAAAAAAATTGAATATGCTGAAAAAGGAAACCACTTATTAGGAACTTTGAAATGTGTTTTCTAGCTGCATATTAACATTATTGATATTTTTTGCAAGTACTGAACACCAAACTCATTTTTGCTTTGTTATCATCACAGGTCACATCTCACCTTATTCCAGAGAAACATTATCAGCGATTTTTGAACAACTTTATTGTTAGATTCCCTCAATACATATATCAAACTATATTTCTCATCTATCATATCAGGGCTATAGACATACACTGCACAGTGGGAAAACAATGCCAAAGGTTTGGATGCTAAGGAGTGCATATCTAAAAATCACAGGGTATCAAAACAATATTTATAGCGAACCACTGTAGGTGTCGTTCTACATCCAACATAGTGGTCTGCAGGAAAGCTTAATGCAGGTGGTTTGTCTCTACTACAAGCTACAGAAGTAATTATTGGAATCTATTGTTCAGCAGTCTAACACTACCTCTGAAACTGGTCTGGCCTGCTTTTAGTCTTAACTGGGATAATGCAGAGAAATCAAAATGAGTTCTAGGAGCATCCATGCATATATGGTCTCACTATTGAGTCTGTACAGTATTGCGGTTTGACTATTGCCAGATACAATAACTACCAAACAAATGGGAATAGGATGAGTAAAAATAAATTTAAGCAGTCCTGGCAGGTATAGGCTATGGTAAATTTATTTTTTCAAGCAACAGCTACAACACAGAGATAGTCTATTTTCAAGAAACAGAATAAAACATTCTTATTACTATGCTCATCTTCCTTCTTTCTATAAATCTTACCCAGCTCAGCAGACTTATTTGTGAGCTCCAAGGTAAGCAGTTTTGACTCTTCTTCATATTTCTTCAATCTAAGAAAATTTTAATTAATTTTTGTTGTTGTTCAGTATACATCACTGCTTTTTAAAGTCTAAGGACAGTAAGACTTTGTCTTACCACAAGCATTTTAAGTATATTGCTTTTCCACAGGTAGATGATATATCAAACATAAGTGATGTATGATTCATATGATATATCAAATGTATCAAATTCCACTTTTACAGCTTCTGAACAGCAGACAAAAGTAAACAAATATATATATATGTCTGTACTTTATGAAAATCAAGAGGGCAAAGATTTACTTTATCATAGACCAGCATCAACCAGCATAATTAAAAAAATACATTAAATTATTTGCATTTAGACTGATGTGTCAAAATATGAATTTCAGTTTCATCTCCCTTTGTTCTTGGGTTTATCATAGCCTGCAACTACTTAGAAGATACCTTGATGCCAGGTACCCCAAATCACTGTTTATTAAAAAACTCAGTTGTGATAATGTTTTAAAATACACACTTAAAGTTCTATTCCCATTTTTAGAAAGGTTGATTTTAGTTGCTATTAGGTTCTTTGACATACACATATTTTTTAAAACTACAGAAGGTCTGAAATACAGGAATAATAAAGATTGGTATTAAATAGTACTGTTATCAGATTAAGGAAGAATATCTTCCTCACTGAATGTTTCATTATTAAAGAACTTTAAAGTTCCAAGATGACCGCTCTATTAGTTAAGAACTGCATCCACACAAAATCAAACAGCGCAACCATGGGCAGGGATATCTAGTGGAAAGTATCCCTGCCCTATCCCTACCCATGGGAGGAGGGTTGGAATTAGATGATCTTTAAGGACCCTTCCAGCCCAAGCCATTCCATGATTCTATATCCATCTTCAAGGTCTAGATGGACAAAGGACATACAAAAATAAAAACCAAAGTGTTTACAGCTACTCATTGATGATGACTGAATGAGTTACTACTGATTCAAAACAAAAAGTTATTACAACAGATCACACCAGGTGTTTAGGTTTTATTCTCAGCAGCTCAGCAATCTAGTATTTTACCCATAAAATTATTATTTGATTGTAAACTGTTTAAATTACCTATTTTGTTCTTTTTGGAGCAAGCTTTTTAAATTGGAAGTAGAAGTCTTGAACTCTTCTATCATGGATGTATGCAAAGCCTTAGTTTCTTTACATTCTTCCATCTGTGCTTCTTTCTCCTGAGTGACCTGAATTATTGTTTTCACTGCAGTCTGCAGTTCAGTTTCTAAGCTCTTTTGAGCAGCCTACAAAACAATTGTCATTTCTAAACGTGTTGTAGCAAACAGCTACAATTGTTCAATATCTAAAGAGTACTGGCAGTTATTTATGCAATTACTCATATATTTATATTGGAAAACTATAAACAAGCTGTACCTCTGTTTTTTGCAATGAAACTTTGGCTTCTTCCAGTTCTGCCCTCAAATACTCTTGATTGAGCTGGGATTCTTTTAACATTTCCCCTTCCAGTCCTAAGCAAAAAGATAAAAACTTACATTTAAGAAAAACAATTTTTTACTACAAAAACATATTTTTACTAAAATATGCTTGCATTTGTGGTTTACAGATAAACATATTCCTACAATTTAATCAGTTAATTAATAATGTACTCGTATAATTGTTAAGGAAAAAATCCTCCAAGATGATTATTCAACTTATTAAGTAACTACCTAAAACGTAAAATTGCTTGTACTTATAAAATTTAACAAAATGCAGTCACTCATCTGTATCTGGAATAAAAATGTTACTAAATGTATCCCTGTCTATGGCAGGGGGGTTGGAGTTGGATGATCTTAAAGGTCCAGCCCGAGCCACTCTATTATGATAAAGCCTCCCTTTCCACTCCTCAGAGAAGGAGAGGCTGAAAATTGTCTTTCTGAAGAACAAAGCTACTTGCATCACATACTATAAATATTCTGTAATATAAATGGCTTTTAAAATACTGAAAACCTAGTTCTAAAGCTCTAAGTTTCCTCAGCTGCACCTGACTCTAAGTCTGCAAAACTGAAGTAATATATTTTCTCCTTGTAATCTTCAAAAGCTTTCATTGCTTGGCTCACCCTTAAAACAGAAGAACTCTTTGAAAATAGTTCTACTTTTGCCTATTTGCAAATATGAGATTCCATTTGAAAGCTGTAACATTCTGGGGGCTTATTTGGCTAAGATGTGGAAACGTTTTGTTGAACAGAGAATACTACTATTTATGGACTACTGAGCAAATATTAGATGTGGAAAACTTTACTAACTTGATTGAAAACAGATTAACTCAGTAACCATGAAAAACACTACTGTCTTGCCATGTTTACTATACAAGACCAACTGAAATGGAACAATCCTAAGAATATGGGCAGGGTTGTACCATGTCCTGGTATACATCTGTCTATACTTTTGTTACAGAAAAGAAATGACAGGGTATATGACACCTTTTTAGTAGCATAACTATTTTCACAGAAGTGTTTATGGAAAAGTAAGAGAAGAAAAGTTCCTCGCAATGGAACTCTCGTGTCAATAGAAAAACAGGGTGTAGCCTAAACCTAAAAAGAAAACCTTTATTATGAAATAAGGGCCTGTATTTTACATAAGGAGAGTACACTACAGGTCCAGTACCCACATCAGCAGCATCTTGCTAATTTCCAAACACGAATATGACCTGCAAGGTCCCAAGGTTCTACTGCTGACTAATAACACAATGAAATTATCATCTATCATCAATTCTGTTTTCCATACTTCTATAGACAAATGTATTTTCATAGAATCATTAAAGTTGGAAAATACCTCCAAGGTCATTTGGTCCAACCATCCCCCTACCACCAGTATCACCCACTAAACCATGTCCCTAAGCACCACCATTTTAATAGTAGAAAGGACTCTTACTTTTTGCTTCTTCTAAGTCTGCAATCTTATTTTTTGATTCCTGCAGCTCAGTCTTAAGGTCTTTTATTACATCATCTTTCTCACCACTCTGTATGGTAAGAACTGAAATCTAACAAAATGAAAATAGTACCACAATGAAATCTAAAAAATAAGACAGATTTTCAACTTCATTTGTGCATCATGTATGTTTAGTATACATACTGCTGTCATTCAAGTTAAATAAGGTGGTCAGGTCTTAGACAAACATTGATCAAGTCATATTACTCTGGATGAAAAAGCTCTTCAGTTCAAAATCAGAACATGAATACCAACAGACTAAAGATACAAGAACATCACTAAAGTTAACAAAATCTGACGGAAATGCAGACTCAGGTGTTATCTTTTTCAATTTTCATTCATTACTGATGCCCCAAATACTCCTTACCTCTCTACAAAGTCACGTATGTCCTCAGAAAAAAAAAAAAAAAAACAAAAAAACAACAGCTCTTCACCTTCCTAGAAACTTATACAGGTAGACACCCTGCTTTTCAGTCTTCTGCTTATAGACTAAAAACTCCTATGACAATTATTTTTTTTCAAATTAGTCTTCCATCACAGATACCCCAACACCACTACAAAAAACCTACTACAGTCTCAAATTCCTAACCTCTTCTACCAGCCCACGGTCTGATACGCATTTAAGTGTTCTTTCCACCTTCCTTCTTACCAGATATGAACTATATCTTTCTTACCTATATGGAGTGATGACTATTCTGTTAATTTTATGCTTCTGCACAAGTCACTTTTATACTAACTTATGTACAAAAAACAGAATTAAGTATTTGCTGTTCACTTGGTGCTTTTATATCCTGTCACAGACATGTCCCTTATTATGATAGAGCAAACTAATTCAATTTTTATTCCAAATAACACTGAATAATCCACCAAAACGTAATTTGCAATAACAATTTCCATCCTTCCAAAATACAAATATTTCACAAACAATCAAGCACTTTTAAAACAATTATTTAATTTGATATATCAGCAATTCATTAAAGCAGACTTTAAATATTATAGAAACAAGATTTGCTTCAAAAATAAAGTTCTACATATTAGATTTTAATAATAAGCAAACCTGCTTCTCCTTCATACTGACTTCCAGTTTGCATTCTTTTTCAAACTTGTCCACTTTTTCTGCTTCTTCTTTTACTTTTGAGAAACAGTTATTATAAACAGTTTTCTTTTGAGAAACACTATTAACAGTTATTAAACTAAAACATTCTCCAAGGTAAATGCAATTTCTATTTTAAGATTGCTTTATAATTGTACAGTTATACATTTTTTTCCTTAAAAGGAATTGTTCAGGTAATTTTTGAAGTAAATTTCTAATCACACAAAATACCTTTTCTGCCAACTTTCCATAGAATTAGTTCATTACTGCATATATTATTTGATAGACTGCTATATGAAACTAGCAGAAATGCACATGTAAAAATAAGACAAGCAATTAGTGGTATAAATAAAGCAAATATTTAATTAAAATTTCTGTAGCTATATATTAGAACACTATCGTTTAAATAAATGAGCTACATAAAATATGTAGTCATCTATAGACTGTACTTCACGGACAAAAGTAAAAATTTAGTGACTACTAGAAAAATAATATTTTAAATCTGATTTATTAGAAGAAAAATAAATAAATAAATAAATAAATAAATAAATAAATAAATAAATAAAGAGTCCAGGCAGCATGAGTAAGGCAGGATCCAAACCCTTACTAAAATAGTCATGCTGCTGATGGAACAATTCATTGGAGATAAAATTTAAACCAGAAGTAAAAAAACTCTGTCTGTGAGGAAACCTAAGATGTTGCAGTGAATTTAGCTTTTCTAGGAAATTTGAAAAAGACCTATCCCAAACTAAGAGAAACTGAGGTAGTGTTAAGCCTGCTGCGAAGAAGCAGACCATACCACAAGGAAGTATGTAACTTACTTTATAGGAATAAGACTCAGGTAAGACATAATTGACAAGAGATTGCCTTATCAAAGTGACTGAATCTAGCTGACTGTCTTCAACAACTGTTCCCTTAAAGTAAAAGGCATTTACTACTCTATTACTATGTAATGAGATTCCAGGACATAGTCTCAGAACAAATATCAGTGTTGACAAGTTCACCATTCTCGCACATCCTATTTTTCTGGCATGAAACTGCAAGCAATAAAATCTGAGAAGTACAAAATCGTTAAGCCTGCAACATTAACACAGTAAGCATAATTCTCACATTTGAAACACATTTCCAATCTGGTGTTCTCTGCTTGCACACGAAGCTCTTCAAACGCCGCTATCATTCTCTAAAAATAAAATTTGAAATGTACATTCATATAAAGCTATGTGCTTCCAGTAATGAAGAACAATATTTGTGGTTTGTAAACAAGCAGGATTATAAGCTTATTCATATTTGTAGATAAAAAACGTTAAAATCTAAAGTCAGAGTTAACAGAATGCTACTAAAGATATAAATAATTTCAAGGATGAGATATTTTTACTGGTCCATGTTTGTAGATCCCTACCATAATGGAGAAGGTGTCATATATTTCTTAGTTGCTACAACAATTGGTAATTAATATATAACAGTTATAACATGTGCTCCCTGACTCTGCTTAGTATCATCGATCCCCAAAAATGATGCCTCACATTTCTCTATTATAAATATAGTAGGGTCTTATATTCCACACGGAAGTAATTATTAATAAAAATATGGCTTTTTGACAAGACCACAGTTGCCTTATAAATTAAAAAGGAAAAAATGCTCATTTAGTCAAGGTATATTCACACCTTATACTTCTCATTTTACACAAAATTTCCAGTTTCCACCACTATTGTTTTGTTTTGTATCATATTCAAGACTGAAACTCATTTTCTTTGTTTATGTAATTATATTGCATTTTACATTAAACAAAAAAAAAACACCTACTAAAATAGTCCTCATATACCTGACCCCATTCCACATCTCCATCTTTGGACATACTCAAAACCTAACTGAACACACTCCTATGCAATCTGCTTTATTTGATCCTGCTTGTAGCAGGGGAAGTTGGACCAGAGCTTACTTCTCCGGAGGATCCTTCCAATCTCAGTCTTTCTGTCAAATCACCAGATAAGTTAAATAGAGTACAAAGACAGCAGTTATGCCAGTCAGATAACACTATGCAGATCTGTGCTGCCAAGCAGTGTTGCATTTTAGCCAATGAAAATACTATATGCAGTACAAAATTAACTCTTGAAAAGCAACTGAAAATCAGACTTCCAACATCCCACGCAAACTTTCTAATCACTTTATCAGAGAATGTTCTTTTTACTAACAGTATCTCTATGTATACATGCAACTCAGGTATCTCAAGATGCGCGTATAACTCATATTTACTAACTCATAACTCATAACACATGTGAGGTTTCTAGCACACTAAGTCACTTACTTCAATGTTGTTATTAAGTTCCACATGTAGTTGTCTTGTTTCTTCTCTTTCGTGTTCATCTATCAAAGCAAGAATGTACCATACAGTTTTCCTTTTGCAAAATAATGCCAGCTGTCCAAGCCATTGTGCTTAAGCAGCATAATGAATTTAAGAAATTACAGACTTATTTAAAAATACAGATTTATTTAAAAAAATCATTGCGTAGTGCAGCAAAAGTTATACACTTGAAGAAAATGCATGTTCCATCAAAATACCAAGCTCGTCTTTTCAAATTTCCTTCCCAATCTCATTTTTTCCACAAAGAACATAATTCTCAATCAATTTATATAGCTATATTAATTTTGACAGCATTAACGTAGTTGAATACTACGTTATCAAAAATGTTAGCATCTGAAAAAATGTAAGATAAAGTCTAACAATGAATTTCCTTCCATCAGCAGAGATGTCCATGACCACAGAACTGTCATTAGAGAACTGTCACAATACTCCATTATCTCCATCTTTTAACAATTCCAGTTTCCAAACTGATATTATTTTTTCCTTAAGAAAACACTTACGGAAGATAATGGTAAGAAACACAGCTATCAAGGGAGTACATTAAATGTATACATAGGACTTTGTAGAAACAAGGCTAAAAAGAGTCAGATACTTCTTAAGTACCCGGGATCAAGTCAGCCAAATTTTAAAAACTATTCACGAATTTGAATGTCATATAGACTAAAATCCCCAGTCAAGAACGTATTTGAAAACCTCAAGAATGCTAATTTTGTGTCAGCTTGGTCAATTTAGTGAGAAGAATGTTAGTTACTCATAGTGTGCTGGATTTTGGACTTTGTTTTTCCCCAGGAATCTATAACTGCTCCAAAAAGAATACCAACTCCAGTATTATTTTTAAAGAGATGGGAATGGTAACTAAAGCAGATTCTACTGCTTAAAATCAGGCAAGAAGTGCCACCTGATATATCTTAATATATTCAAGGTATATGGACATGACTGACAAGTGTGACAAGATTTCAGGAGACGCGTACTCCTCTGGAGCGTTTGCTAGTGACTAACCAATATTGCTTACAGTACATAACACTTCTCATACCCGGACTGGTATTTAGACAAGTAAGTAGGTCCTGGGCACGTAACATTTTAGCAATCATTAACTTCAGAAAACCTCAGAATATAGCATTACAAAGTATATGTGTATTAGACTTCTGGCTTCACTTCTCAACTTTACTCTGATGCATTGAGACACACAGTTTATCTCAAGTAGAAAACTAATTCAGAAACAAATGAAAGGTTTTTCCTTCATGAATTTAGAGAAAGTTATAAGCAAATTTACTTTCATAAATCAAGATATAAAGAGCATTTACATTTGGTGGACTTCTCTGTGAAGTGAGTACAGGTTTCCTTGAGTAGGTTACATAGATGCCTTGAAGTGCTGTTTCTAAAAGAAGGCAAAAAATTCCATAATATGTTGTCAAAAGGATGCATGGTACTTCATACATTTATGTAGTAACAATGTGAACGCTTTCATGAGTTTTACAATTAGATAACTAAATCTAACTTTCCATACCAAAGCATTTCTAAGCAAGAAACCCCATTATTTTTACAAATCTATATTTAACAGTATTACTTACTCTTTTAAAAGATCTTTATTTTCACATATCTCATCTTCCAGTTTTAAGCTTAGTTTTTCATTTTCAAACTAATGTCACGGGAGACAAATACAAAATATATTGTTACTGAAAAATATACTCCAATTATACTTTCAGTTCGAAATACACGTGAAAATGTATTTCTGTGCATCCAAAGTCAGAAATATGCTTTATTTGATGTTACATGCCAACACAACTTTTATTAGTTTGCACGAAAATATAATAAAAAATAATTTACCATGAACTTAAGCACTTAAAGACATATTATCAATACACACATTTGCACACTATGGATACGCATGTTTTCTCAGAATAACCATTTTCTCAAGGCAAAAGTTAAACAATCAAAGATGACTTGGGTTACGCAGGTTGATGCAAACAAACAACAAAAAAGGACCAATAAATTATTTAAAATGTGTTTTTCAGTCACAAAGCTCTCCATCACTACCAGCAAGATAAAAAATGTGGATGAAGCAAGACTGCACCACTTCCTGTACGTGCTGAGTATAGAAATATGTGGGGGCATAGTTTACACATACCAGGAGGATGAAAGCTTATTCAGTCTTGAGGTTTCTGCATCCCCACAGTATGATGTGCATGTAAATAGTATAATAATGGCACGTGCATTGTTAAAATATGGTAAACAACTTTTTAAAACAAAAAATATACTTTTTCCTTTTGAAAAAGTAGAAGCATGTGTCATTAATAACTAGTCAAATAGCTTCTTTAAAGTCATCCCACTAATTGGTCAAAATTATTTCTTCAACCTCTGCAACAATCTTTAGTATTTAATTGTATGAATAATAATTTCATACTAAACCAGGAAGTTTTATCTTTAATTTACATATTCAACATATTTTGTACAATACTGGCCTGCAATTCTTGAATGGCTTTACGCTGTGCTTCAATAATCTTTCTATTTTCTTGCAATTTTCTTTCCTTTTGCTTTAGTTCTGATTCTACAGTTAGTTTCCATCGCTTGATCTTCTCAGCCTCTTTGTAGAGTTTTGAATACAATTCATTCATTGTTTCTATATTCTATTAAAACATGTTGCACAATTTAAATCTCAAATGCTATTTAATTAATAACATCTTAGATACACATTTTTCTCTTAGAAATATCACAGCAAAAGTCTTTTTCCTTTTTTTCCTCACAGATGGTGACACAAACTTCTGTACATGGGAAACAGTATCCAGGGATATGTCCTCAGGGATATGAAAATCATTAAGAGGGGTGCAAGAAATATGTTCCATTTTCTTTCAGAAACGAGCATTTCATATCTAGGAAGCACAGGAAGCTACTGCAAAAATCTAGTTTTACTGAGTTACACTAAAGCAGAACATGGGCAAAGAGGTAATGAGAAGAATCAAATGCTTGAAGAAACCACTCCAGTAAATTCACTGATTTATAGATAAAATAAATAAAGACAACGTAATTGGAATAACCTACTTTGATTCTCCAAAGAATATTCTGACTTCAACCTTTGTGCCTTCTGTCAGACTATTCAGAATAACGTTCACAATGATGAGTGCCTAAATCTTACTTTGCTTAAAACTCACAGACTTTACATGGAAATCACCTTAATATCTGAAGATTTATCTATAGGTATGTTCATTTAATATTAAATACCTCCTCAAACTGACACAGCTTTAAACTGGAGATACAGAAAATGATTATTACCCTCTGGCTACTTCCTCTAGCATAGAATAGTGTTTTAGACACTGTTTCAGGAACAAATTTAGAGGCCCTAAGAAATTAGTTATGCAGTTTATACTTAAATGTAAATTTTATACTTAGCTGACCTCTTCATCTATCTCAGAGCAAAGTTTTACTTGTTGTGAAATCGCATCTGAAATATTAAGAAATTCTGGTCAATTAAAAAAAAAAAAAGTACAACTGCAGAAGCGTTACAGCTATGAAATTACATAACTACTAAGGAAAAATGTTCAAGATATTAAAAACTTTTAAAAAAATTTGCAAGATAGATGCTTAATCTAGTCTTACCTGAATCAGTGATTTCACTATGGTTCAGTGTACTTGTCATTACAAAAGGTGAATTAAAGTCATCATCTAGGCATTTGTTAAAACCCTGCATAAAATTAAGAATAATTTCTTATGGGTAGATTTGTAAAGAGGAACTATAAAACAAATACATCTGATTTGAAAATGGGATTTCCCATTAATAAATCAACTATCTCCTATTTTGAAAGCCCTTTGAAAAAGCCTTTTGAAAGTATTAGTAATGGCTTTGGAACTCTATTTGCTTCTTAGTTAACAGTGGCTTTTCAAACTGTTGTTCTGTAGCTATGTTATAGACTATACCGAGGCTAAATGTGTGGATGCTTCTGATTACAGCTATGAACTTATTAGCTACTGCATGCTTGTTCCCAGCTGTATGGTAAAGAACTCATTAAAGCAAATTATTTTTTTTCATATTTATTTTTGCTTTACTGCCAGTCGTACTTCTAAAACACATCAGATTAAGTTCTAGCATGAACATTTGACTTTACAAGGTGTTTTGAAAGTCACAGAAATTTATCTTGTAAATACTGTAACTCATTTCCTGTCAGCATCATATCTGAATCTAAACATATTAATAAGCCTCAACATGAAAAGGCATCTTGTAGAATTCACATAACAGTGCACAGCAACAGTTCATTTTCACTGCACCCTTGGATCTGGTGGGACCAGTAATTCAAAACAAGTAAAATTATGGGTGGTATATTTGCCACTTACAGTTCAGAATTAACCACATCAAACATGTACGTTTATTTGTCATCGCTGGGTGGAGTTAAAATACATAGCAGATGCTGGAGAAGACGGTTATTTCAATTTTTGACAGAAAACAAGTAAAAGCCTTCGAAATTAATTTGAAAACGTTAACACTAGTTTCCGGTAAAGTGATCTCGGCGCAGACACTTTCAGGCATACGTACGCTGGTGCGGCGGAGGCTTAGCGCTTTGCTGGGGAGCTACCCGGGAGCACGGCTCCTCCTGCCTCGCCGCCCAAGGACCCCGCGTCGGGTCCGAGCCCCCCCCCCCGTCCGCCGCCACCTCCAGAGCAGCGCCATTTACCTGACACAGCCCCGCGGCCCGAGCGCTGGTCTGGGGTTTGACTGCAGACACCTGGCCGCCGCTCAGGCGCGGCGGCACGAACAATTTAAATGGCTTTCCTTTTTCCATGGCCTCGGAGGAGAGGACGGGTCTCAGCCGAAGCCTCACGACGGACGCCCCGCCGCTCCAGCCGGTCTCCCTCAGCCGGCCGCCGAGGGAGGACACAAAGGCGGGAGGCGAAGGCGCCCGCTCAAAGTGGGACGGGAGGCGGCGGGAGCGGCGCGCGCCGGGCTACGCGGGGCGGGAACGGCGCTGAGGAAAGCGCCAGGCGTCTGTGGTGCTGCGGCGCGCGGGAGCGGCGCGTGCTACTGCAGGTCCCAGATCTCGCAGAGCAGGGAGGTTAGCCTAGGGTCCTTTGTCCTCCACGTCACCAGCACCTCCGCGTGGGTGTGGTTGAGGGTGCGCAGTTCCGTGAGACGCCCGATGAGGCGGGCGAAGTGCTGGGGGTCCTCAGGGTGATAGATCTTCGAGTACTTGTACAGGATGCCCAGGAGCGGCTCCTGCAGCTCCTCGACGTGCCGCTTGTTCCTCAGCAGGGGGCGGTCTGGGGAACACCAGGGGACGGGGCGGTTACCGGGCGGGAGTGCACGGAGGCGGTGCCGCCCCCGGGGGGCGGGGGGGGGGGGGGGGGGGGGGGGCTGCGGCAGCGGGACGCGGCCGTGGCGGTGCGAGGGCTGGCGGCCTCCCCGCTTACCTGAAAAAAATACCGTCGTTGCTACAAGCAGGGCGTATTCGGTCTCGGTAACTTTCAGCTCCCCCATGCTTCTGTAGAAGTAAAAGAGTGCGGTAATAAACTCCTCGGTTATACCTTGAAAATGAAATAAAATAATCAGAATGCTATTGCGTTAGACATAGGCGCTGCTATTATGAACGTTTGTCCTAACCTTTTAGAGTTTCAGGCTGTTCCATTACGTGGAATAGTTAGACTTAGCAGCAACAATTCTAATTACTGAAGTAGCAACAAAGAAGTTGGATTGCAGTTCTACCGTGGAGCTTCTGCTGTAGCTCAGGGCTTTATCCCCGACTCGAAGAGCGCCAGCCCTGCCCCCCGCGGAGATGTGGGGCCCGAGCCGGCTCCTCGCGGGTCCACACAGGGCCGTGGGCACGCGGGCTCTGTGGCACTGACTAGGAACGCAGTCCGCAATGCAACAGATCTACAAAGATTTTTAAGTCAGGCCTCCAGTACCTGTGGTAGTAGTGGAAGTAGGACTCTCTTCGTTGTGTGATATTTCAATGGAGTAAATGTTTTTATCAAGGTTTTGAACATGACAACATGTCGCTTGCTCAGGAAGCCTTATATGACCTGGAACAAGAGATGACAATTCACAGCCAAGCTTAATATGACTAAATGTTCATCTACATCTGCTTTGTGGATAGACACCTAAAATGTGCAATGTTTTTATCAGACCCGTGCAGGAATAAAGAATTGTCCTTTTTTGCATCCAGCACTGAGTTCACTTTTACATTCCTGTTGGTCAAAATCTCATGTCAAGCTTGACACAATAAATAATATGTCATTAATATAGCTCATGTTATCTATCCACCCCATCATTTGCTGAAACACTCAAAATGTTTGTTTTTGTTTGGAAGTAATGGGAGGGAAGCAGAGATCCAATTAATTATTCTTTTTGTATGCTCTGTGGAAAAAAATGCCTCTAGAAGGTATGTATGCATTACTGATGCTATTGTAAGTACTGCTGTGCTTTAATAGGGCATTACTTGAGATTCACTGAATTAAAATGAATGGAAGTTATTTCAAAATGGCCAAACTCCTTTTGTTGTTTGCAGAAAGCTTATTAGTTCAACTTACTTTCACTTGCTGATGATTGGCACTCACTAATTCTTTGGTTATATATTTGGGCCGAACGCAAAAACATTGCCTCAACTGTTGACCCTTTTAGCAGTGCAATCTGATCTTCACTAGCTAAACTTTCAAATCCTGCAAAGAGAGAGACTTGTTAAGAATCTGTGCTGTGTCTGCCGTTACGCCCAAAAGATGGGCTGACAGAAGTTATTTTTTAATAAATGCATTTACTGAAAAGGAGGAGCCATAGTTAAAAGACATTTGTATGAAACAGTAGCTAGTGCTCTTGCACTCTTGCTAGTTTGCACGTTAGAAAAAAAATTGCTGTTGTCAGTGTACAGAAGAATCACAGGAAGGTACAAGTAACAGTTTGGGGAATAAGCACAACTTTATGAAATATTTCTTTGTAACATCTGATCAATGTCATATGACCGAATGCAGTAAGTTATATTGCTTAGTGATTGTGGATATTCCCTGTCTGTTGATAGTTAATCTTTTTAAAATTATGTTCCTCTTTTGATGAATTAGTTATCTGCACATATAATTCAAGAACAAAGGAACTTCATTGGTTCTTTTCTTAATTTTAATCTAAGGAGGAATGTAACATAAGAAAACAAACAAGTCATCCATTCTTTCAGACCTGTTCTATAGTAGTGCTATCACTGATACTAAATAAATTATATCAAATACTTGATTTACATGTTGATTGACTTTTGTCAATGAATTTTGCTACTTAAAGAGTAATAAATTATCATCCTCCTGTCAATTGTTATTTTGTCGACTTTACATTGAAATGCAGTGAATTTAATTGCATGTTCTCTTGTTCTTGTATTGTAGGAAAATATGAATAGGAGCACCTGTCCCTTCTGTTCTGACTTTGCCTTTGAAGGAACATCTACTTTATCTTCGATACCAATAAATTGCAAACTGAATTGGATTTCAGACAGTCTGTTAAAACAGTAACTCACTCAATATAGCATTTTGAAGTCACAGTGCTATCAGAAAAATGAGTCCCAAGTCAGGAAGGGAAAAGAAATCTAATCATAAGCTTTTGAAGAAAATGCTTCTAACTTCTCCTCATAATGAATAAATGGTAATCCTGACTGTTAGTGGTGGAAGATCAGTCAGTTAAATGAGAGTTTTCTTAAAGCCTATATTTTTCTCAGATTCATGCCACCAGTATGGCTTCTAATGCATTACAAAAATAATTTTTAAAAAAGTCAGGTGACTAACATTTCCCAAAGGAAGAAACTTACCTGGGAGTCTTTTTGTGAAATCCACTAGCACTTGCACATGGACAACTGCCGTCTCAGAGAGACGGAGAAAACTTTCCTCAGGACTTGCAGTTTCTTGCAGCTGCATGAAAGAGCATTTATACATTTGATATAACCAAGATAAATTGCTTAGGAAAATACTAACTCAGTAATGCGGGCTGATCGTTCTGTATACGTACAAACTTTTTTGCTTCCTCAAAGGGAATCATGTATTTTTGGTGTGCTGCTACAATGTGGTCAAGAAGTTGATGTTCCCCTGGAGTAAGTTCCATCTTCTCTGGAATCTGTTTTGTTTTTTTAAAAGATAAAAAATAATAAAAAAAAATCAAATGACAATGAGTTAAGGCAAACATAAATGATAAAAAAAGTAAATGGAAATATGTCCCACTTTTCCAGATCTTGTTGTAGATGATACATGCTTACTATTCAGTCTCTCATCTTCCAGTTTTATGTTGCAAAGAAAACTGCTCTTTTGTTTGAAATTCTTCCTGAGTCGCTTTGACTTACACTGTACTTCAGTCAGCAAACCTGTGAGGCATGGAATTATGTATCAGTGCATATATTTTCAAACAGATGACAATTTGAAATCATCACTGGTATATGGATAACACAAGTCTTGCATCTCAGGAGCTGTCACCTATAAGGAACTATTCTTCCTAAAGAACATGACAACGTACTGGTGATTTGGTGAGTTACTGTTCAATATCCACCAAAGGCCTGAGCGTTTGCCATCTTATGTTACCTTGCTTATGGCTTCTGTGACGTGAGCATAAGAATTTTTCACAAAAATTTTGTACAATTTTTTTTAATGTTTTGTATTTCTTTCCAAATATGAAAACCTATCTGATATGCTTATGGCTGTCCTGTAGAGGTGTGGGATATTTAGATTATTTTTATTTTGTAATGTCTTTTAAGAGCAGTGCTCTTAACTTCAGGAGATACTTCCAACTACTGGTGGTTTCTGCAAATGATGCTACAGGTGCCAGACTCCAAAGTTAAGTTTTCCTACAGCGAAATAAAACTTAGACCAATACCACTTAGAATCATTGAATCACTGAGGTTGGAAAAAACCTTTAAGATCATCAATCCACCTAACATTGCAAGCCCACCACTAAAATATGCCCCTAAGCACCACATCCACACATCTCTTAAAAACCTCCAGAGGTGGTGACCCTACCACCTCTCTGGGCAGCCTGTTCCAGTGCCAAACCATCCTTTCCATGACGAAATGCTTCCTGGCTTATATCTAAACCTCCCCCTGGTGCAACCTGAGGCCATTACCTTGTGTCCTATCACTTAGCTCTACTGAGAATAGAATCTACTTAGAAAAGATTTTATTGGTGATGAGTATTAAATCAGCCAGCATGGAGGGAGCACTTACATTCTGCTAGCATTCCCACAGCTTTACACTTCTTTAAGCGACATTCCTGACACTTCCTTCGCATGTACATGTCCATTTCACAATGACCACCGTTCTTACATCGATACACTGCATTTTTGGTTATGCTGCGTCGAAAGAAGCCTACAGGAAAGAATCAGCTTATGAAGGAAACTAAGGAGTTTTATCTCATAATTTTAATAAAGTATAATTATTTTCTTTATCGTGAAAGCATTACCTTCATTTAACATGTAACATGACTTGTTCTTCCTGACTAGTATTGATCAGTTTTCCTTACCTGATCAGGACAGCTCCCATATAGCATTAATAACACTGAATTAATAGCTTACTAATGACTATTAGGAACAATAATTAGTGAATTATACATAAAGATCTCTAATAAACGGTCATGAGAAAATCTGCCACTGCTTAAACAGGCACAATTCCAGTGAATACTTAATTGAAAAATTAGTTGTATGAAATGAATAAATAAATACTGTGAAAATGTTTCTTTAAAAAAATGTTATAACAATGTGAACCTTAAGTAAACATGTTAGATAAAGGGTTCCTTAGATAAATTATAGTCCTCCATAGAAATGTCACCTTAAAAATTAATGAAATTTCTTTGTTTAAATGACAGACGTGAAACATTACACTGAGTACTGTGGGGTAAGATACTGTTAAATCTATTTGCCTCTTACCTTTACAACCTTCACAAGTAAGTGCGTTGTAGTGATACCCAGAGGCTTTATCACCGCAGACAACGCAAAGCTCTTCCTGTCCCTTCAGTCTCAAAGAAGAGTGGTTTAATCTGGGCCTTTTAAGTCCTTGATATCCGCTATCATCAAGGTGGGAAGCCATGAATGGGGGCTTACTTAATTCGCAGTTACTGATTATATACTGCCCATCGTTGTATTGGGAGTCCAGGGTATATGTACTGTATTGCGATTGTGATGGTTGTGACTGTAATACTGGAGAAGGAATTTGAACTGTTGAGTACTGGCAGTAAGGTGCAGTCTGAAAATCAGCATCTTGCAGCTGATAATTGATGTGCTCTGGTAAAACATCTAGATAAAGAAAAAAAAAATGAAATAAAAGCCTAGGGAATATCTTCACATCAGCAACTTTAAAGTTTTAAAATGTTTCATAGATTAAACGTTTAAGCACAAATATTAGAGGAAAGCATTTTCCTAAGGGCAGTCTGACATATTCTTTTAAGAGGTGCTACCTGTAACTACATCTAAGATTGAAGTTAAATCTAAGATTTAAGTCTGTAAATTTCTTAAATTTCTTAAGCAAAATCTAAAATTTCACTTAAATCTTAGATGTAGTAAAAATGGTTTGATAACTGTTTGGGCAATGTCATGTGGGTGCCACTGGGTTCTTGTTAGTAAATAATTGAATATCAGTTCTCAACCAAGTGTATAGTTACCTTTAGATTTACAGTTAAAGTTGTTTTCATTTAGTTGTCTACATTACAGAAGAATATTTCCCATAGGGAATTGAATTTGTTAATGAGTGAAATGTTTGTTGTTGATATATATTTCAGGCATAATTTTGGAAATGTCTTACAATAAGAGTCTGAGAAAGATGTTCCAGAAATTATAGAGTGGTAAAATTTACTGTAATGTGGCAGGAGTTCAAAGTTAAAATTCAGAAGAGTAAAAAGTAAAATCCTGTTTTATTTAATATTTTTCCATATATAATCGTTTATAGTTTTGATTTTTTTAGGCAAAATGTATTTACATAATTAGGGGGAAAGCTTTTTCCCGCCCTTCTGGTTGTAGTGTTTTAATGTAATCCAGCCTTGCTTAAATGTACACAGCTGTATTGTAGAGCTCATGCAACAGGAATCGTGTTTCATTCTTGTCTCTGGATTGTTCAAATCTTTGTAAAAACAAGTTAGGTGTTTTTTTTGTTTGTTTTTTTAAGCAGTTTGGAGGTCCTTTTGTTTTTAATGGACTTTGAGTCCTGCCTTTATTTACCCAGAATCAAATTAATTATTGCAATTATAATTATATAAGATACATAGCCATTATATATTTATAATGCATTTGGAATACTGTAATCAAAGGAAGACAGCACCAATAATGTTTATATGAAACGATCACTCAGCATTACCACACCATATGCAAAAATCTGTACGATCATAGGTCATATATTGAAAGACACTTTCTGTATGGGTTTGATAGTCAAATGTGTAGCTTCTTAGCTTGTAGAGATATAATTAAAATGAAGAAATTAATGTGAATTCCCATGGACATTCCTTTCACTGCACTGCTTTCTCATGATGTTAAAATTCGGCTTTACTCACCATAATACTGTATGGGCTCAGCAAGACAATACCCATCAGGCACAGTGACAAATGTATTTGCCATGTTCTGCTCCCAGTTTCACTGTTTCATTCACTTTTCTATGTGCTAGACTTTTAAGAAAGAGACCTGGAAAAATGCAAACATATGAGAAACATCACATGACAAAGAATTGCTGGGTAGGCTTAGCTACAGAACTAAAACCAGGAAACTCCAGAACACGAAACCGTTTGCAGATCACAAGAAGAGTAGAGGTACGTGTAAAGTCACATAATATTTGCAATGAGGTTGCTTACTGTCTTAATAGTAGGGATTTGGTATAGAATCCATTCATAAATATCCAAGGTAAGGTATATTTAGAACTTTTGCTTCCAACTTTACGTGAAACCACATGGGGGAATGAGACTAACCATTGGTAGATTTTCTAGTTAAGGAAGGGATTAAAGGACCTTCCCTAGACAGAGAAAAAATAATAATAATAATAAAAAAATGCAGAATGTGTTCAAGCATCACTGGTTAAAAGTATATTGTATCTGCTGCCCACTAAGGACTTTTCAAGGCACTGTGCCTATGAACCATTCATAGGCTTTCCATGAGCAGATGGGAAGGACAATAAAGATGAAAAAGGCAAGTAAGTATTTGGAAGTGAGTAGGCAAATCAAATCCTGCAGCAGGGCTCTCTACATCTGCCCCTTGCAGAATGTGCAGCAAACAGTGTTTAAAGATCTTCCTTGAAAGACTCACATACTAGATTTTATGCAATAACTATACCTAGCTACAGCTGAGAACATGTGCGTATCATTTCAGGGAGCCTGAACTGAAGTTCTGTCCTTAAAGACATATGTCCCTTTCCCCAAAACTGGACATATTTTTCGAACTAAACACTTTCCCTTTGTGTTGCCAGCAGAAGGAGCAGAAGGTGAAAAGATACAGTGAGGATGGAATGCCTTTTTTTTTTTTTTTTTTTTTTTTTTGTTATCTCTGCTAGTAAATATTTGTTTGAAAGAGAAATGACTCACTGAATCATGAGGTCCTTATCAGTTAGATCAATTTGGCCTGGGCAAAGTCTGCATTTTTTCCTCAAAAATGTGTGGAGAGATGTGTTTCTGGATTTCAGTGGTTCCTCTAAATAAAAGTAATAAAATAATAGAAGCTACAGTAAAATTACACTGATCCAGTCTAACACAAATGTCACATGGGGAGTATGAAGGACAAATTACCAAATGCAAGTTGCTAAATGTTGCAATTAAACTTTCATTAGGCAAGGTTTCCTCAACTTAGGTGATTGTCTGATAATGGATTTAGGAGTTAGCCCTTCTTACTGATTTTTATGACTAATAATAGCAGCTGCAACCACAGAATTCCCAGCTTAGAATGAAATTTTGTAAATTCAAACTTAAGAGAATGTTACAGCAGTATAAATATTAAATCCAGTAGTTATTTGAGGAATGCTATACCATCTTGAAATGAGATGTAATGATCATAGTACCTATGTGTATAAATGTTAACTTTCATTTTCTGACCTTTGAGAATTTAGTGTTAACAAGCTTGTTCTTCTGATATGAAATTGCATGGAGCCTTTTAAAACAAAAGGTATAGAAAGCTAGATAGGATAGGAAAGCTTTGCTGATTTGTAGGATTGGCTGTCAAAATCACATGTTGCAATTTCTGCCTTACTGAATTACTCTCTCCTTTATATTTGAGTCAGTCAGCAGTATGGAAGCCTCCTCCAAACTTCAGATATTGCTTAACTGTTGTGATTTTTATATACTGATCTCTCAGAAGTTCAGTAGCCATTGCTAATCTCTAACACCTCACTAGAAATGAACCGTGACCTCAAGGACACTTTTTCAGCCCACATATGTGTTCAGTAAACCCTTTGCCATGCAAGCAAGTAAATTCTCCATGCACACACAGAGGAGCTATGCACTGTGAAGTTGTGGAATGCTTGACAGAATGTAGTATACGTGCCCAGCTGTAATTTTCAAAACATAAAACTTGGACAAAATTGAAATCAGATTAGGGGAAGAGCCTTGGGTGTTCTGGTCGATTACAGTCATGCCATTCCCAAACCAAAATATTTTATGCTAGTTTTTGTCTTTTATATTACTCAAAATATAGCCATACTTTTTGTGTATGTGTGCTTTAAAAAGGGAAAGAAAAAAAATACATCCCCAGATATGATTCTTAAAGGTCTTTAGCTTAAAGTTCTGTGAAAAGGGGGTAATAACTGAAAACAAAAGAAGCTGCATTTTTAATAACTTGTTTCATAGAATCACAAGTAGTAATACAGTTTTGAGTCCTTTATCAGACATATCAACTTCAAAGTAAATTTCATCTGCATAAAGACATGCTGTGCCCTGCTTTTCCTTCTTCAATTACTTCTGAGTTGCTATATTTTAATCTGTGAAATCCAGATCATTTGAGGATTCCTTTTTAATTATTACTATTTTAAAAGCCTTTACAAGCTGAGAGATTCTTTTTCCTTCTTCTGAAGACGTGACCTAGAGTATAAGTTGTTGAAGTATTTTTGAAAATGTTGCTCTTTTACGGGTTTAGTTCTGACACTGATCAGTCTTCTCAACTGTGTTCAATATAAACCGTAATGTATATTAATTCAAAGGGTTAGTTATTCATCTAATACAGAAATTCATCATGATTGTTAGTAGTCCTAACTGAGAAACTTTTCAGTTAGGCTTCTTTATGGACGCCATTAAAAAAAAAAAAAAAAAAAAAAAAAAAATTTTTTAAACTGGAAAAAAATTAAAAAAAAATTACTTTTTAATTTTTTTTTTGGGGGAAAAAAAAAAAAAAAAAAGATCACTTTTATACCTTTTTTTTCCTATAAAATACCATTATAAAGTAACATTATCAACCTCTATTATCAAATTTATTAGAATGCAAAACATACTGCTTTTGTAAGAGGCTCTGAGGAGCTCTTTAAGTGGTATGTATCGACAGTACTTTAACTGCTATCATAAATATTTTGACAGTTGAGTCATAGGGAAATTTCTTGTTTGCAGGGAATTTTAGGAACTCAAGCTGAAGGTCTACAATATTTATTTAACACGCTGTGTGGCATGTTAATGAACACGTAGTGTAACTAGGCAGTACATTTCAATCTCTGTTGTAATCACAGTACTTTTTTGCTTCTGGAAATCATAGCTTAATTTTCTATTTTTATTTCTTAATTTGTGAAATTTAAACCTAAAACTGAAAAAAAAAAATGAGCACAGTCAGTGGCTACCATGTGCAATGCCAGGTGATAGATTCAATTTCACTCAAGCAATTCACTAATTACATCTGTAATTAAAGAGCGATTTTGCAGGGAAAGTTCTAGGATCACTTGATTGATCCCATATGCAGCTAAACACATTATTAAAATTTCAGCTGTTTCTCCCAGATTTAAAGTGCTACGAAGCTCCCCAAAGCTTCTGTCTGAAGAAAATCCATTTTTGTTCCCATTAAATATGTTCCTTTCTTGTCATAAAATAGCCTTCTGAATATTTTCTGTAATAGATATGGTTTATTTCCCTAACTGACTATGTTCCAATTTTCTTGAACTTTTTTTTAAATTATTGCCTCATGAATATTTGTTGCAAGGGTGTATTATATATATAATAAAGTAAGAGGTGAGAGATTGTTTGAAACCTATGGCTTTCCTAGTACTTTGGAGAAGGGAAATAAATAACTGAATTTAAAAGTTATTTCATTCTGTATGTTACATGAAATACTGTTGGAACAAGTTATTGACAGCTAGGATACTTAATTTAACAGTGCATGTTTTCTAAATCAATGTAGTCAGTAGTTTAAAAAGAAAATCAAAAATCCACAATGCCTGAAATATTTTCACCTGGCAAATTGATTCATGGCTATACCAATAGTTTATAATCCCAGAGCATCACGAGAAGTAATTTAAATACTTACAGTAGTTTCAGAGCAAGTCCGTGTGGCTGTAGCAGGGATCCTAGCTCTGAGTCCAGCTGGAGCAAACTGGGCCTTTTCCCTATTTATCAGTTTCTGTGCATACACTGGCTCCAGACGCTCTGCAGAGCAATGCTGTGGCTCTGAGACACGAACTTCCCACACAGCATTTCTTGGGGTCGAAGCAAGGGCAGCTGCAAGACCACATAAATCAAATAATAACTGGGTCATCAGGGACAGGGGCCATGGGGACCTTCACGTCACTGTTTCCCAGAGTTCTCCCTGTCTGATTACAAAGTATTTTGCCTTTTTGGTAGAATTTTAAATTCTCCCATTTTGATTGCTTAACGTTGACATGCCCGAGTGTTAATGGATGATGTTCATTACTTTGGCAGGGAATATATTGCAATAACATTATTTTGATATATCTACATGACATAGTAATTGAGTTAGGAAATACTTGATCAGGTCAGTATTTTGAAACACAAAACACTTAGCTTGTTCTTTGTCTTCTAATTCTGACATACCTGTGCAGATGCAGAACACAGGATTCCTGCATGCCTCTATAACAGGCAATGATTTGTTAGCAAGTTTTGTGGCCACTAATTTTGCAAAAAAAATGTTCTTAAAAAAAAATAGAAGTATTTCCATTATGAATAATTTCTAATCATGTAATCGTTACAATTTGGGGTTGGGGGTTTCATCATGTCCTGGATATAAGATGTGGCCTTTTGGTTAGGGCGTGCCCTTTTTAATCACACTGTCATTAAACTTGCTGATAACATGATGCACAGCAGGTTGCAAATGTTTAGTTAGTAAGACCAGGAGGAGGTCACCTTTCTTCTGCATAGGAGCAATTCTTGATTAATCCCAGAAAAAAATGTTTCTGCTGTATACTTAACAATTTACATGGCAAAGGGAAAAATTCATTCCTGTCGATTTTCTTACTGCAGTCACTTAAGATAGCCTTCTGGAGACAACAGATCTCCATACATCTTTCATAGATCTGTGGCATAATACACAACAAACTGGCATTACCATTCAAAGGAGAGCCGTGTTTGTACCCAACAGGCTCACAAGAAATGCATGTTACTTGTTTCTGTGTATTCTGGCATCATTTGTGACTGAAGTGGAATTGTTGAGCTTGGCTTGCAAGAACATAAAAGATTGACTCAGATGCTATATTATTGATCATCTAACAGGGTGTTTTTTGTTGTTGTTGTTGTTTTGTTTTTGTTTTTGTTTGTTTGTTTTTTGAGCTTTCAAAAGCTTTGTATTGATCATGCGTGGTGATGGAATTGGAATGCATAGATTATGAAGTAGGGACACAGATAACAATCTTGCAAATGTAATTTGTCAGCATTTATCTTCTCAGTAAAAGCAAACTTACTCAGCAGCTAACATGTCAAAAACAACAACAATAACAAAAACAAAAAACTTTAATAGTAAAAATGAAGAGCTTACAGTTGTTAAAATGGATATTTTTCATAGCATTTCTTTCACAAATACCATTGTCTTTTTCATCCATATTTTCAGCCTTCCCAGTGAAAGCTGAAAAAAAAAAAAAAAAAAAAAAAGCAAGGCTTTATCAAATATTACCTTTAGCTTTTAAGTACTACTGACTTTTAAAGTTTTTTGTTTGTTTGTTTGTTTTATTTTGTGATAGAAGATAGTTTACTGGTAAGCTATTGAATTATACCAATGGGTTGTGGGTATTTAAAACTTACTGACTTCAAGAGACTTAAATCTGGAAAACAGGTTTTTAGAAGATATCTAATCCTGATTCTGCTCAGTGCTATAAAATCTAGTGGATTGAGAGTAAATTAAGTTGCTAAAATATGCATACAAGAACCTAAAACCTAGTTGGAGTAGAAATTAACTAGAGTGCCACATTAAGTATTAGCCCATGGCCACTTACTGCAACTCACATGTCATCTCTGTAACTGTGGCCATAAAACTGTTTTGCACAGTCACACAGTGATTCAGACCAGAGAACTAGTCCATCTTAAGTACATATATTTTAAATTATTTTAACAGATCAGTTCTATTTAAAGCTTATCACGACAATAAAAATGGAAGACCTGAGAGCCCACTTGACCACATAAAGAACTATTGCAAAAAAGAGAAAAATAAATGTTTTTTCCATGCTTTTGAAGAATACAATAAGAAATAAAAAGCTTATTTGGGAGTAAGGAAGATCTAATTTAGGTTCTAGAGATAACATTTATAGCAATAAAAATAACACCAGTATAAGTTACCTGTACAATCTTCATCACGGGAGACTTTAAGAAATCACGTTGGGCTATATCACAAATTAAGAATTGTTCTCTTAGTTATTTTGATCTGTAAAGAGGAGAAAGGACTTTCAATATGTCTTCTAAGTCTCTGATCAGTAATGTGCCTAATGCCTTTTAAATGGGATACTTCAAACATGCTTTACTAGAGATGAGTAAAAAAAAAAAAATGTTACTCACAGATACAGACTGAAAATATTATCTGAACAAGCTCCTGTCCTAAGTGGAAATCCAGAAGTGCCACTGGGATGAAGAATAAAGTGCACACATCATCAGTCTGGCCCGAGCACCTTACATTGCACTGCTTTTGGAGTCTCATTTCCTTCACTAGTGTAAACTGAATTTATGCATGGCCTAATCTACGTAGGATGTCTGCCTTAATGCAGTTAGGTCTAAGATTTTTTTTTTGAGTGCTGAAACTGCAGATCCAAAGAAATCTTGCTTACATCAGTGCCTGTTGAGAGATTTCATTTTCAGGATATGCAGAATTCTGCATTCATCAGAACTAGAGATTCTCAATCTCTATAACTTGCTTGGTGTTTGAATAGTTAAAGGAAGTTGTATCTACTCCAGCTGGGTCTTCTCTACATAACTGACCCATTCAGCTTGATCTGGAATTGGATTGTTTACGTAACTTCAGTAATTAACCACTATCAACCTCATTAATGAAACATAAACCGCCTCTTCTGCTCATTTATTAAGCATTTGTCAAACAAAACTTAAACAAAGGGCAAAATCTCAACAAAGTAACAGTCCTTCAAAAGCTACTGGGACTCTGACTACAAGTCATTATGGTCACTCTGTTGCTGTTTTTCAGTAAAAATTAAACAGAAGTGATGGCATTGTCTATTGCTTTTGGCTAACTTCTCACAAAAACATCTGAAGCCTGTCACATGAGGGCAATGATGCCTGGACAACTATTTTGGCCATTTCAGTGCAAAATACTGATGTTCCAGTTCATTACTGTAAATCATTAACTGATGAAAGCAAGAGTCAAATACTAAACAACTGAGATACTTTGGAAAACTAATTGCTAATTACAGTATTTGTTGTTATACGTGAGCTAAAGGTTATGTTGAAATGTAGATTATTTTCACTATAGAATTAAGTCTCTCCTGCTTGTAAACTGTTCTGAATGATATTAAGGAGAATATTAACAAAAAGCTTATGTACTAAAATGCTCAAACTCAAACTTTACTTATTTTTGACAAATAAAATCATTTAGAGGTAAAAAATACACTGGCAGACTAATACCAATAATGTTGTGTTCTAAGAGCTACTTGCATTTAGAATTTATTGAAGAATTAATTAAAAACCTGCAAGCTTTCTGTTTGCCCTCTGTTCTGGATTATTTATTAATATTCGAAATGTGCAATGTTTCTGGCACTGTTACAATTTTCTGCATGGCATGAATGAACCTCAGTCCTGGCTGAAAAACTGCAAAGCCTCATGATTGACCTTTTTTGGATGTCAGTGTTATCTTGCCCTTCTGGCTCTCAACAGAGAGAAAGATTTAATTTGAATAGGATGTGTATCTGTTGCATGTGGTAGTTCTGATTGTGGGATCACACATTTCAAGATAATATCAGGTCCAGAAGCTACAGCAGTAAGAATTTGTCCCTTTTTGTATTCAGCACATTCACCAATATTTTATATGTAAAACTTTAGGTCAGGCAAAGGAAGCTTGTGTGGGAACAGTATCAACCTGTACATAGCCATCAGTTAGGAAAGGGCTGCCAAGAACAGAAGAGGCATAGGATTGTCTGTCAAATTTGACTTGGTTTGATTTATGTTATTATTAGCCTAAAGTGTAATTAACCTAGATGTTTGAGACTTGCTTTTTTGACATGCCTTTTAAAAATTATTTTTTTTATTTATTTGTTTATTGTCAGTATCTGACTCTTTTGTGTGCAGTGGAGATATCACCTTTGTCAGTTCACTTGTGATCTTTATAGGTCAGTGCCTAGCTTTTCCTGCATACACATATGGGCTCCATTGGCTAGGGCCCCAGCCAGACTGAGTTGCTTAAGTTCCAAGTAGTACTTCCAATGATGAAGCAAAACATTTTTTTAAAAATCTATTTGTATGGCAACTTCACAAGTTTTATACGTACTATTTTTTATAGCTTAAAGGAACAAGGTTTGTAATTTCCTTTGAGCACTGGTTTGCAAAGCTTTTATCTTTTGTATGTACAGATTTTTAAAGCAGTACAGTAATTCACAAAAATTAAGGAGTAGTAGTCTTCCTAAAGCAAAACTAAATGTTTCAGCAGAGAAGTGAGAGTGAGACTAGCCAAGGAAATTTAATCAAGCAGTACCTTTCAACCTGAATTTATACAGAATACAAACATGTTATTATTCAGCTATTCTCCCAAAAAGGGTGACAGGGAGATCTATTACATAGTGAACAGCTCCTGTTTAGGATAGAGAGCATGTGTTCATCATGTTAGTTTAGTGTTCTTAATATAAAGACTCTTCTGTTTTACATCATATGTGTCAGAAATATTATCATGGTAAAATCAGTAGAGAAAAAAATGAGTAGAAGTTAAAGTATTTGTTAAATTCTGAAATATTTTAATGGGATGAAGTAACGGGAGACCACATCAGACCAGGAATAAAAACAATTCTGATTTTCTTAGGGTGATTTTTTCTTAATCTTGGAAGTTGTTGCAAAAATATTGAGAATAATTAAATACTTGACTTAACATTGAATTTTAATGAGAGAGACAAACTAGTTTAAACTACTTTGAAAATCTCAAGACAGGCTGTTTGTTCTGTGCATTCGCTTAAGCTTGGTATGCAGTGAAGTCCCCCCTACCTCAAAGTACGATAGGAACTAATAAACCTGTACATGCAACTCTAACAGAATGCATGTATATCCTTATGTCTCTGCCTTTCAATTCCCTGTTCCAAATTAATATGCTTCCCCTTGGCAGAAAGACCAATATTTATCAATAAAATGCTCCAGTGCAACAGTATTCAGCAAGGCACGATGTGAAAGAAAATAAAGGTAACAACCAAAACTCAATTACAATCTCCTGCAATGATCTCAGAATTTACAGTTCAAAGAGAACACATGAAAATGTAACATTACACATTGAGATTCTTAAGTCATTGCAAATCTTTGTAGGTCAGTAAAGAGAAGCCAAGTCCTGGACCTGATTTGCATAAAGGACAGCATCTTGACACTCAGTGTATTAAGCATTACAAAATAATTATTGTGGAATCCATTAGTCATCATTTTATCAGCAGAGGAGTCTTGCCTTTGAGAGACTAAAATAGTTGGTTATATCAGTTTATCGATGATAATGTTTTCCCTTTCTTCCAAGCTGCATTCCATCTGATGGACATTTGTTTTAATAGTAAAAAGAATATTAGACTCATAAATGTAAATACTATGGTGCAGTGGGTGACTCTTCAGATTTATCAAAGCGAGAAAATTAAGATGAACTATGAGACCGAGCTTCATAGTAATATCTAGCCACAGAATGCCTATTTTACACAACAGCAATCCACCTTGAAGTATAAGCTAGGAAGTACAGAAAGAGGATTCACTTGGCCTCCTGGTCTATGAGTCTCTGTGCTACAGATTTTGTTGAGAGCAATACAGGTGAAGCTGTGGCAGTAGATGACGAATAATATGTTAACACCATCGCTTACTTTTAAAAGCAAACAATAAAAGTGTTGGAGTGTGTGAGACAAGTCTGCTTTGCTTTTTAAGCAAGCTCTAACTGCTGAATTATATGACAGTTAGACACCAAATTTGTCAAAGAAGGACTTGTAATGGAAATGAGGAATATCACTTTTAGCTTTGGAAAAGCCAGTCTCTTCTGCATTACTGTGTGACTTGTGCATTCAGAAACTTGGCCAACATTTGTTGAACCGTGCTGACCGCACTCATGACTAACATGATTTTACCCCAAACTCAAGAATTCTCCTAAAAAATGTCTTTTATTCATATATTTTCAGCATTTAGATGCCCCTGAATCTGTGTCACAGATGTTGCCTTTTCCTACTAGTCACTTCCTCTGTGCATTTTATCTATCATTTACTCTATTGCCAGTTTCTGGGTAAGTTAAGGGCATTACCTAGTGCAAATTGTTTTAACATCCTCAGGACCAATGCCTGAACTCATCCCAGATTTAGAAATTATGTTGTGCTGAGGATTCTGTGCTGTCTAATATCAGTCCCTTTAATCACTCTTTCTGTGCTTCTGGTCTGTCTAGAGTCTTTCCCTTTTTGATTCTCCTACTGTGAGAGGAGTCTCCTAATGAACTATACTCAGAAACGTTATCTATTTTATCACAGAAATACTAGTTATGATTTTTCCAAGATGGCCTAGAAACGTTTTTGGTTATGTAGCAACTTTGCTGTTTTGGAGAGCTTTAGTATCTCCTATCTAGCATATACTTTTCCTGCTAGAACAAATCCATGTTCTGTTTGACAAAATACAGCCATGTGGTTAAGAGTTATTAAAAGCATTAAAGCATTAACCTCTAGTAACCTCATTTTTCACTTTGTACACATACATAAGTGTTTAATCGAATTAAAGTTAAACACTAAAATGTTTGAGAGGCCAAATTTATACATTCTCTTCAGTTTATACAGAACTGATGTGATAAGCCAAAGAAATTAAAAGACACTACTACTCTGAAAATGCTCATCCGTTTAAGCACTGTTGCTACATACTAAAAGTTCTGGTGACAAGCATTCCCAGCATTTAAATCAAGGAGCTTTGTCCTACTGAGATCTGATCTGTGCCCTGGCGCCATACTAGCTCGTTCTACTGTCCTTTGGAAGCTGAACAAATGATTCTGTGTTAAAAGATTTGCTGGAGAGGGAGTGAGCTACATCCTAGAGTGAGAACACATGACTACGTGCTCTGTGGTGGTAGTGTAGTAGACTCCATCTTCTTCCCATTCTTCAATTTTATTTCAAGCAGTCAGAATCCCATGGAGGGACTGCACCAACTCTGAAGTGTAAGTCTGATACAGCAGTGCTGACGCTTTCATCTCCCGTGCTTGTCTCCACTCGGCATGAAAGGTAGGATGTTATCTCTGAAGCCAAGGAAAATTGAGTTTTTAAATCATAAAACACCGCACAAAGGCAAGTAGAAATGCAAGTAACAGAAAAGGCCAAAAGCAGATATTGAGACATACCATATAGGTGCAGCTTCTGCTGAAGTACAACAATCGTTCATGCAGCATAGGACAGGTTGTTTCTTTAGCTGATTTCCTAGTAGATGTGAATTGGAATTTCTAGTGCTACATTTCTGAACAGTGTGTTCAGGGCCTTCTTCCTGTAAAACAGAATTAGAACTTTAGAGATTGCATATTTGGTGTCACTTACGTTGAATACAGTGAAAGGCGGGGAAGATACTCAACAGGTACTTATATATCATTCCATGTAAGTGTAATAGCTATTCCTTTGTGGCTGCTCATAGGCACTGAGAAAGCTGAAGTACTGGCAGAAGCTTTAAAGGCAGCCATGAAGCTGGAAGAATAGGAAGAGCAAAGCAACAGCGGGTGCTGAACAGCATGGGTGGGGTCATCTGAGGAGGTAATTGCAGGGACAGACAGTGGAACAAGGAATGAGCATCGGCTACAGCTTAGGGATGTCATGTCCACCTTAGGCCAGATCAAGCTTTTTCCTACATAACCAGAATTATAAAGAAAATAGTTTAAGTTTTTCAAATGTTCACAAATCACCCATTGTGAAAAAGAAACTCTGGTAACAACTAGTCTAAACTTTTTACTAGTCTTTAATTGGAATAAAAATAGGAAGACCCAGAAGAGAAAACACGCTATAAAGCATGGTCTAGACCTGTACTTGCGCAGTAATTACTATAAAGCAGCATTACATTGCCCAAATTTACAAAATACATCTCTTGTACTTCATCAATTAATCTGAGTCTGATGAAATAGTCCCAACACATCTGCTTACTCTATTCAATTTTGGATTGTATGACTGCTATGAAATTCTTGTGTATATAAAATTATTTTATTCAGCACTTCTTTACTCTGTTTGATTACCTCTGGGATCCTACAGAAACTTTTATTTGATAAAGCATCGTAAATGTTTCTCTTGGGTCTGTCTCAAAGAGGATGTAAACCTGAAAGATGACTCAAGGTAGCAGGAGTCCTGCTAAAATATTATTGTTGAAAACACTGACAATAAAGTTGGAAATATTAAACAAGTTAAATAATAATAAAAAAAAAGCGGCACAAGGTTACGTTTTGCATCAAGGACATCACAGATCGCTAACAGTAGTTTTAGTTAGCAAATAAATAACAAAGAACCAAGTCAGCATTACAAAGCTTGTTATTTTAACTTGAGTAGAGGATGTTTACTGTTAAAAGGGACAAACAAGAATATTAGATAAGAAGACAGCTCAACAGACCTCAGCTCAGAATTTATCACACACTGCTGAAGGGAGTATTGAAAAAGATAACGAGGACCACCCTCGGGTCAGGGACGGGCGCCCTCCTGCAAACAGCGCACTGCACAGAGCCGCCTGCATTGCACACGAAGCCCCCAGCCAGAGGTTTTCCACCCGGGCTTCCTTGCCATCTGAAAACAACGCCGTGCGCCTCAGGTCACCGCGTTCGAAAGCAAGAACCTTTGAGACCGGCTTGCCCGCAGCGTTCTGGCACGGAGAAAACCCGCAACATCGGGCTCCGTACATCCAGGCGCGCCGCAAGGCCCCGGCCGCTAACCCGCCGCGTGCCGGCTCCTAACGCGCTTCCCGCCGCGCCTCCTCCCCGCTC
>CM021790.1:6164922-6208063 GCA_011076525.1 Nettapus auritus | reverse complement strand
AGGCCGTCGCTCTGGGGCGAGCTCGGTCCCGCTCTCGGCTGGGTTAAAAGCGAACGCACGGCGTTTCCCCGAGCTCTGCAGCCGCTAAAGAAAACCGATCTTTGTCGTTGCTACCTTTTTTCTTTTCGTTGATGACGCTGAAAGCATTAAAATGGCATTGGATTTTTTTTTCCTGTAGTTTTTTTTTTTTTTTTTTTTTTGTATAGGTCTTTAGCGATCTAGTACATATCCGGTAGCTGATACGGCTGCTTGTCGTATTTCGGTTGGGGTGTTCAATAGATGGTACTCGGTACTTTTATCCGATAATCACCTCAGAAGATACGCAATAGCATTATCTCCCAGTGTCATCCAGCAGCTGAGCTGTGAATTCCTAATAATGAGAAGTTTTATCTCTGTTAAATTCAATCATACATAAGAGGTTAGAAGCCCTTGCATTAGTTCTGTGAAGTATATGTTCTCACAGATACATACCTGTTTTTGTGAAGAAAATGAGAATCAGAGCAGTGTCTAATCTGGCACTCTACTACTAGGCTATATAGATTTCAAGGTATGACCAACTCTGTGCGACTCACTGTCATCTAGCAAAGTCTGCATCAGAAAGACTCCAAGAACAGGACTAATACAGCTCTGTCTCTTGCCTTTGCACGAATCCGTTCAGCTGTAAATACAGAAATGCAGGGTCTGGTGTGACAAAGGGGCTGGGCGGTTGCTCAGGGTGTTTACCATTTGGAGGAGCATTTGTAGTGGCTGAATTAAAAAGTAAAGAACTTGAGCAGATGCACACACCTTTTTTTTCCAAGTTTTACTTGACTTAAGCTTGGTTCATCCTTCTGCCCCCCCCTTTTGTTTTTTTTTTAATGGTTTAAATGTAGTAAGCAAATTTGTTAATGAGTCAAACGTGCTTTTAAGGGAAAATGCTGATCTTTATCCCATTACCTGGCAAAATTGTTTTAGTTATCTTTGGGCAGACAGATGTTTTGATTGTTTTATAAAAACATAATACATTCCATGCCCCAAAAGTGTGAACTGTAATTTGATCTAATTGGTAGCTTTAGTAGAGCTCTAATAATACTAGTCTAACTAATTGAGAGAGAAGTGTTTTAATAATAAGATTAAATGTTTCTCTGCCTTTCCCATGGTGTGTGTGCCTGCTTCATTTCTGTTGAACTTGGGGGATGTTTGTTTTATCATGAAACAGATTATGATAAAGGTTGCTTGAATCTTGTAAAGAGGTGTGTGAAAAGTCTAGCGATTCTGTTACTTTTGCATTAGCTGTGTGTTGTCTTATTTCATTTTTTTTTTTAATATAGTTTAGTCCTTCACTGGAAACCTTTTATGCCAGATCCTTCTTTGTACTTGGAGTTAGATTTATGCCCTAGTTCAGTTTCACATTTAATCTCTGTGTAATGGTATGACAAGAAAGCTTAATACAGACCAAAGTTGTTCTGAGTGATGGCTAAAAGAAGATGTTTTATATGGAGGGGAGATTGCTGAAATATAAACTTCTGTGAAAACCAGCTGATGAATTTGCATACATCCTTTGTGTGCTTTTGAAGGTTCAGAGTGTTTATCTGGAGTGGCTGACTGCAGTCAGCATTCACTGTGGTAAGTGTTAAAATGGCTTTGCGTTCATTTGAATTCATGGTTTTTGTTTTTTAAGTGGACGGTTCCAGCTTCACAGTTCACTAGAGGAAATTCAAAGCTGATTGTAAAATGAAAAATTGAGTTTCTCACTACAGTGGGGAAATAGGCTTTGTCCATATTTTTGTTCATTCATTGCGGAGCTTGTGGAATGACTTCAGGAAGAGTTGTATGCTCAGGGGATTCATGCTTTTAGATTACTTTGTAACATGCTAGTAACATCCATAGATTCACAGCTGTGTTGCTTCTTAACAGGAATTATGTGCAAAAATCTCCATTCACCTTTTTTTTTTCTTTATTTACTAAGTAAGTAGCAAACTCAAATCAAAGCTTGATTTTTTTAAAAAAAATATTACTTTAAGAGTAGTTGTCTTCATAGGCTTTCCATTTTATGTGGTAGTAGGCAGTGTGTCTAAGCTGCTTTCCTGTGAAAACACAAAGTGGTACTGTAGAACACTAGGAGAGAAGTGTTAATCTAGTTGCTGTTGGGGAGAGGTTTCTGTGTTACGTTATCTGTACAAATATTTTCTGTATTTCATCAACACTTTGTAAGCAGGGTTTTAAGAAGGCCAGAGAATGACTCCGTGGTTATTTTACAAGTTGTGCCAGCTTGTGTGGTCTGTGTGGAATAAGCATATAGCATCTGTAGGAACAATTCAGAAGCTTGTTTCTTTTCATACAAAGCTAAAGGTGCATTAAGGGTTTTGCTGGTCCTTGACTTACCTTTCAGAACAAAGATAATCAGGAAATCCTAGTTCATCTCCTCTTTGTATCATGTGGCTATTTTGAAAGTGTGTGCAAGTTCTTGTTGATTAATTCTGGGGCTGCGCCCATATGAAGTTGTTGGTAGCAATAATAGGACTACATCATGTGTTAAATGATGCTGATGTTCATCAAAAAAGAAAAAAGGTTGCTGTTGTAGTTGTACAAACTGGGACCTTTCTTGGAATGCGTAACTGCATCTGAAGAGTTTAAAATTAGAAATAGAATATCACTGGCTTGGGATAAAGTTTCTCAGGAAACCAAAATTGAAAATGGGAACACCAAATACATCTGTAAGACAGCTTTTCCTAGTGTGGATCAAACCTGTAGCATTAAGATAGAGGATATGTGCCTATTCACAGGAACAGCTAGGACTGCATAGTTTCTGTTAAAGTTATTCTTAGTGTGTGTTTTTTCTCTTTCCAGTATGAAGTGGAACAGAACAGAATTTACCACCTGAAACTGCTACTTCAAGTTCAGATCAGGAAAAGAATATACCACATCGTAACAACAACTCAAGACCAAAGAAGAGGAAACTTACACTGAAGATACAAGGCTTGATCTGAAACCAGAAGTTTGTGCCTACTCAACAGCTTCAAAAGAGCACGTCCCAACGCTGCTAGTAGTCTTTGTTTTCTCCAGTGCTGTACTGAAACGGCCCAGGGCAGCAGCACTTGTATTCTTTATTAGCTCGATAGATCACTTTCTCTTGCGTGCTCTCTCTCTCTGTCAAGTAACAGCAGTCTTCATCCTTTGAAACTTCGTGCTGAAACAGAAGAATCGGCTAATACTACTGAAAGTGCAATATTTGAATATCACTGCGAGGTTGGTGCATGTGCTATTTAAAGAGTTAGATTCTTTCAAACTTAACTGGAAACATGTTATTAGCAGAAGGCTATTTTTTGTGTGTTTTTTTAGCAGTTCTGTCACTACGTTGGTTTGGTTGTAGTATGATGAACTAATATTACTTGTGTAACAGTTCTATTTAACAGTACCTGTTTTATAACCTTAGAGATCTGGTTATTAATGTTTGTCTATTCTAGTAAAAGTGTTGTGATTTCAATCCTTTTTTATTCCTAAAGCTAGTTTGTATAATCTCTGTTTAGCTTCCTTTCCATCTTACTGCAAAGTTGTTTTTTCTTCCTCTAAGTACTTGTGTTGCTGAACTATATTCATAGTTCTTACTCTTGTTAATTGACTGATTAGCTGTGTTAAAAGTGGGAGTGAGCTGTTGTGACTGAACAACACAGAGAGCTAGTTGTGGTCCAGTATATAACCGTGACATTTCAAGTCTGAGCAAGTCCTGTTTGTACATTAATATCTTGTAGGCTATTCCTAGAAGTTTCTTAATTCTGTGACAGTACTCCTGGTGGATGTTTCTTAGAGAACAGTTTTATGACACTAATTCCGTTGGTTTTTACGTTTTTATTCACTTACCAGAATTGGTGCATGTAGGTGTTCTTGTTGCTGTTTTGTGCTCTGTTACAACATTGAACAGTTGTGGCAATATGACAAGCATCTGGAAAGGCTGCTGATATGTTATGGCGTGGCTTTCTCTCTGCAGCAAAGCTTAGTGCCACCCTGAAGATTCTCTCTCTCCTTGAACTTAAGTTGTCAGGCTTTAGTTGATCGAAGACCCACTGCGTTGCTTTGTGCTACAATGGTAAATTCTCCTTTAAACCTAGGGTGTTCAGATGGCATCGTGCAGTGATGAGCTTTGAGCAAGAGATAATAGTATTGTTCTAACACTAAGCTATGCTACACTGAACTTGTTTTTTAGGTAGATTTCTGTTGTTTTCTGTAGCTGATGTACCTTTAGTCGTAACCTATTACTTAATGTCTTTGCCATTGTAGTAGGTGATGTATGTGTATGTGTGTTTGTGTACTCAGCCTGTACTGGAGGTGTGAAAAGACCATTTTATCCATGACTGACGAAAAGCATTTGTCACACTGATTTGAGCTTTCATAATAGACAAGACCATCAACCCATTCTTCTGTGAAAAGGTTTAATAATACATCATGTTCCCTTCTCACAGCCATCTTGCAGTACTAATTTAATTTTGAAAAGTATTTCAGTCTCTAGGGTGGCTTAAGGTGGAACACATCAGCTGTTGTCTTCCACAGGGGCATCTTCCTTTCTATGGAATGAATGTCCTAGGGGTTGCCTTATTCAAAAGATGAGGGTTCATGTGTGATGCTGGCAGGGAGTAATAGGCAGCTCTTAGCAGCTTGGTATAGTGCTTTTTTTTTAATTAGATATTCTGAGAAAATGTGTCCTCTAAACATAATCGACTGCATGAAAAAGGTGCAGTTCCTGTGGTCTTTGTCCATTAAACAGTTTAGTCTGGACATAAGGGAAATACTTCTTTGCTGGGAGCAAATAATAACGTTGACACAAGGTTACCCAGAAAGGTGGTGGAACCTGCGTCACTGGAGGTTTTCTAGACTGAGCTAGACAACGGGATGGCTGCCCTCATCTCTTGTTGGCCTTTGGGGAGGAAGGTGGACTGGAGTTTCTAACGGTTCTCTACCGGGGTCATGTCTTTAATTCAATGTATTTTCAGCCATGTTAGTATTTTACACCTAATTGACCATGTAATAGTATTTACGCCAGTTATCACAGTTTCAGGATATCCCACAAACCTTGACTTCTCATAATTGTAGAATAGGAAGGCAGTATTGATTAAAATTGATTGGGTAACTGCTTGTCTGTTACGCTGTAGCTTACCACACCACTCTTAACAGACAGTACTGCAGTTTTTTGTCTTGTTCTACAATACCTTACGTAACACAGTGCATTACTTAACTCCAAAACAGTATGAATGCTGTGGCAATAAAATTCATCGCTAATTTGCTTGAGAAGCAGCTGTTCATGTAGCAGGTACATATTTTGTTTGATATTTGTAAACTGCCAGGTTGTAATGTTTCCTTGCACTGGTGCTGTGGTTCCACGTTGAAATGGAATGTCATAATTCTCTTGAGGTTTTGACAGTTATGAAGTACCTCTTTTTCTTTTGGAAGCTTCTGTAGACATTGTCACAGCGGAATGACACTTCTGCAAAACGAAATGAGTGAAAATACCTCTTAGGTCTTGGTATAACTTTTTCAAGTGGAACTTTAAATAACATGTAAACAATAGAATGAAGGTGGAAATGTTCCAGGAAAAATAAAACAGCATGGGTTATTCTTAACAGTTTTACCATTATCTATTACTAGTGTTTTTTAGAACCATGTGGGAACCATGGTTGAAAGCTGACTTCTGCTGAGAAGTCGCTGTGTACAGTGGCATGAGGACTGGTATTTTCATTTTTCTTTTGGAGGTCAGAACTCTTTTGATTCTTAGCTCTTGTAGTTGTTCTTAGTTAATTACTTTAATATTAGTCTTGCTTAATAAAAAAAAAAAAAAAATCTGGCCAAGAAGTTCACAGCAAGTGTTTTTCAGTGCTTTTTGATCACTTTTAAACTGATTGCAGACAACTTAATAAGCCATGCTATAGCTAAGTATTTTTAGTACACTGAGTAAGTAGATATTTTACAGTAAGAAGCGTGACCATTTTACAGGTTGCTCAGGAGTTATCCATCTCCAGCAAACATAGAGTAGAGTAGTTTTGAATCTCTTCTGTTCAATGAAGCAGCGAAGCAGAGGGTAGATATAGTCTGATTCTGTGAAACCCTCCAATACTGTATTCCAAAATACACGTTGACTGTTGCATGTGTGGTTTTTTTTCAAGTGGTGTTTCTGGAATTACAGTATTTGAGGTGCGATACATTTCAACTGATGTAATTGCTAACCGGTAAATGGAAATGGTTTGCTTTAAAAATAACACCTCTTCTGCACAACAAAATCCAGCAAGTTAGTAAAGGACTTCTGAATATTTCAAGGTTGATCCTGTGCCTTGAAAAGAAGAAAAGTTTTCATGGATGTAAGTTAATTTAACCGTTCATTAAAGCTTTTACTTTTTCAGTTTAATGATGTTTTTGAGTTTTTTCAGTCTTTCCAACACTTGACTTACTGTACCACAGAAATGTTAGCTTGAGGTTTAATTCTTGGTATTTCATAACTGTACATTTTTTTTTAAACACTTAAAAAACATTTTTTTAGTATAAAAGACTCAACAGACAAACCAGGGACAGAATATGCGTGGATAATGAATCTAGTACTATTGTTTCAAAACTTGTGTTTTCTTAATTACATGATCAGTTTGGAAGAGCAGATGTTTTAGGCATTTTCAGGGTGTCTGATGTGAAATGGTGAATGTAGGAGTGCTTTCTCTGGGATGTACTTAGGAAAGTCAAAAGCTATTTTATGTTGCCTGTCTGAATTTAAGAATTATTGTTTTACAAGAGCTCGACAGTTTTGGAATTCTTACTGTATTTTAAAAATGTTTAGAGTTTGCTTGTTACAGTAAATTGCACAAGCTGTTGTGTTTCTTATTCTGTTATGTTAGTATGGAGAGACTTAAGTAGCATGTTGTGTTTTTCTTTTTTTTCCTGCTATGTTTTCTTTTGTACAGATGAGCTTTGATCCAAACCTTCTCCACAACAATGGACACAACGGGTACCCCAATGGTACTTCGGCAGCACTGCGTGAGACTGGGGTTATAGAAAAACTGCTGACCTCTTACGGATTCATTCAGTGTTCAGAACGGCAAGCTAGACTGTTCTTCCACTGTTCACAATATAATGGCAACTTACAGGAGCTCAAAGTAGGAGGTAATTAGGCAGCTTTTTGACCAAGCGAAGACCAGTCTTTACTTGTGGTAGAAAACCTTTTAATCTTGTGGCATTAACAGATGTGTTCTGTTGCTCCTGATGGGCTAAAAAGATGATTGAATTAATCTCACACTCCTGATGAATGATCTTTACTACAGCTTGTATTAACACAAATGTGGCCGTTCCGGAAAAAGGTGCAGTGTTAAGTCAAAGTTGCATGACTAAGAAACAAGTGCTTAGGCTGTTTAGGACTGTGCCTCACTTCTGTTTTTTGTAATAATTCTTTTTAAGATTGTTGATTGTTTTGTATAATAGGGAGGTTGCTGCTAATTTATGTGGCAATTAAAGTTATAAACTGTTTAATAACAATGTTATGTAGTCTGAACTCCTTCAGTGTGAGGTCTGCTATACAGTGAGCAGGAGGGAAGGGGGGAGGAAGTATTGCTGGGCAAGCCTTTACAGTGGAGTAGTTCTTTAGCAAAAGGAGTGAATAAGCAGAGAAGTAACTGCAAACAGCATATCCTTCCTACGTAACAAAAGTACCTGAGTTTTATTTTGTTGTGTTGAGTTACAAGCAGTGAATTATCAGATGTAACCATTAGGGATTTAAAAAAAAAAAAGTCTGTGATGCCATTACTGTGTTTGATTGTTTTGTAGATGATGTTGAATTTGAGGTGTCTTCTGATCGCCGAACTGGAAAACCCATTGCTGTTAAATTGGTGAAGATCAAACCAGAAATACTACCTGAAGAGCGAATAAATGGACAAGTTAGTGCCTGTGATAAATGTCTGTTTTCAATTCACACAATTTCCATCCTTTACTTCAGGAATGATAGATTCATTTAGTGTGCACATTAACTGCATACAGTGTTCAGTTATACTGAAATCTATTTTTGTTATTCTGGTAGAAATTGAGAGGTTTGGTATGACCTGTTGCTTTGCTCCAAACTGTTCTTCAAGTCAACAGGTGTTCTATAAGGTTGAAACGTTACAGCAAGGCATTCCCCGTTGAGTTAAAACTAGAAGTGCATCCTTGAATGTATAATAGAGGGTACTGAGATTCATTTTGTTTTCAACAATGCTGCTCCTTAAATGACTAGCAATGGATTTTTTTTTTTTTTTTGACTGGTAGGTTGTGTGTGCTGTTCCTCACAATTTAGAGAGTAAATCTCCAGCTGCCCCGGGTCAGAGTCCAACAGGGAGTGTATGCTACGAACGTAATGGGGTAAAGCTTATGTATTTTATTTGAACTCTTGACTGATCCATCACTGTGGTCTATGAGCAAAAAATCTGATAACATCGAGACAATTGATAGTCCTAAGAACTGTAGTTCTTAGAAGGGGGAAAAAAAAAAGCATACTTTGGTAATTGCTACAAGCAGATACATTAATTGTACAGCTTGCTTGCCCACCTGTATCTGTGGAGAATTTAATATAGAACCAAATAGTTTAGTTGTTTTTCAGTTGTAAAACTGAACAAAGCTTGATCACGTAACATTCATGTATTCTTAGTTTGAACTTTGAAAGTTTAGACATTGACATTTAAAGATAGCCATGTACATAACTTTCAATTTAAGTTGCTTGTTACGAACTTACCAAAACAACACTGGAAAAAAGTATGTATTTGCATGCAGTGTTTGATCATTTTCAATTTTCTCACTAATTTAATTTCTTTAATAGCAGTTACTGTCACTAAAAAAGTCTTAATCATTCTTTGAATTGACTATTTTGCAAGCAGAGTAATATTAGTCAATGTTAATTTACAGGAAGTGTTTTACCTGACTTACACCCCAGAGGATGTTGAAGGAAATATTCAGCTGGAAACAGGAGATAAAATAAACTTTGTAATTGATACAAATAAACAGTAAGTTGGTATTACAATTCTGATCTCATATTTCTCTTTTAGTAGTCAGGCAGTACTTTGTGCCTGTTCTAAGAGCTGAAATGACATGAAATAAGATTTTATTTTTTCTACAGTTTAAGTGTTTCAGGTTTATTATGTCTACTTCTTTCCCCTAGTACTGGTGCTGTAAGTGCTCGTAACATTATGCTATTAAAAAAGAAACAAGCCCGCTGTCAAGGAGTAGTCTGTGCCATGAAAGTAAGTGATGCTTTAGCTTCAAAATATTACTTGAAGATTAAATGCTTCTCTGAAAAGTGGTAGTCTAAGTAAATTCAGTACATTAAGAGCTATTAAGAGTTTGGAGGTGTGAAGGTCAACTGGGTGAAATGGTTTAAATATCTAATCTTTGATACTTAATAACCTCCTTGAAAACAAAGAAACTCCTGTTTGTTTCCCTTAACATATTTATTGTGGTGGTCTAAGCTGTATGTGCTAATAAGATTGCTGTACTGGGATGGCATAATCTTTTATTGTGTTTGCTAGAACTTGTAAAATGGTGTATTGATAAGAGATTTGGCAATTTATTAAACACTTTGTTCTGTTCTTAGGAAGCCTTTGGATTTATTGAGAGGGGTGATGTCGTGAAGGAGATATTCTTTCACTATAGTGAATTTAAAGGTGACCTAGAAGCCTTACAGCCTGGTGATGATGTGGAGTTTACAATCAAAGACAGAAATGTAAGACGAAATCCAGTAAAAACTGAAGATGAGATCCTAGGGTGCAACTGGACATCTCTCTGTTTTTTCAAATTTGCTTGTAAAAAGAAGGGGGAGGGGAGGAAATTCATAGAAAATAATGTGTTGCCTTACCACTTCAATATGGATATTTAACTGACTTTGTGCTTTTAGGGTAAAGAAGTTGCAACAGATGTAAGACTGCTGCCTCAAGGAACTGTTATTTTTGAAGATATCAGCATTGAACACTTTGAAGGAACTGTAACCAAAGTAATTCCAAAAGTACCCAGCAAAAATCAGGTGCATTTCAGTATTGAAATTTGTGAAATAATGTATTGGTTTTCAATCAGAGAAAGCTCCCCTTTTTTTGGAATAGTCTACTACGTAAGCATCATGTCAGAGTAGAAGACTGCTTAACTTGTAAAAACAATTGACAGCAGTCACAGTAAGAAATCTTTCTAAAGTTTGTAAGGACCAGGGATTAGGGTAATACATGACAGTGTACCTTGTGTGCAGTGTGTGTTGTCTTTTAATCTTTCAAGTACTTCCAACTGAAAAATGGGGACTTTTTTTTTTTTTTCCAAGGGTGTATCTTAAAGGCAAAAGCATAGTGAAAGGGGAAGAAAATATGATTTATGGATTCCTGTGTTCAGTTAATGAGTTGTATGTTTGTTTGTTTTTTGACAAAGATGACTTGACCTTTAATGTTTGGCTTTTAGGGAAGGGTGTACATGAAACCACTTCTCTTAAGTGTTTAGGCCAGTCTGCGTTGTTGTTTTGGGTTTGTTTAGTGGATTTTTTTTTTGTGTGCATGTGTGTGGAGCTGGTATTCTTGAATACTTAACAGGAAAGCCTCTTGGAAGTGTGGTAATTATGGTTACAAACTTAATTTTCAAAATTGATTCTTAATTTATTTGGCAATACATGTTAAGTACTTCAAAAAAACAAACTTGTATTTTGGTGTGCACAGTAAAAGTGCAAATTAGAAATGTTATAAATGAAGCCTTATGGGATAGAATCGAGCAGGCATTTGGTGTTGTCCAGTACAGCTGTTAGTATTAGTATTTCTGCAAACTGTTCTGTTTGCAGTGAAGCTGAAGTCTGTGGAACTGCTGATTTCATAGGTAATGAAATAGGAGAAACTAAAATAAATTCTGGTAATGCCACTGTAATCTTAGGAGCAGTCATTCAGACGTGGTGCCTTCCAATCTCAGATGTGGAAATGAAACTGTGTTGCTTAACAAGTGTTCTCCCAAGTGCTTATGTAAAGTTTTGAACGCTGAGTTTTGTAGGTGAACTAACCTTTTGTGTTGTATTTTTCTGTCCACTAGAATGATCCATTACCTGGCCGCATCAAAGTTGACTTTGTGATTCCTAAAGAACTTCCATTTGGAGACAAAGATACAAAATCCAAGGTGACTTTGCTGGAAAGTGACCACGTTCGATTCAATATTTCAACAGACAGACGTGACAAACTGGAACGAGCCACCAATATAGAGGTTCTCCCAAATACCTTCCAGTTTACTAATGAAACTAGGGAAATGGCAAGTATCTATTTTTAAGTATTTATTTATTGAGGGGAACAAATGAAGGTGAAAACTGGGGTAGTTGTCTCAGAAACATAATGTGAAAATCACTGATGTCTTTCATTGCCTTTTCTGAAGTCAGATCCTCGGATGTACTCTTCCAAGACTGTGCTTAAATAGTAGAAAATCCAGAATTAATGCTGTACACTTCTGCTTTACGAAAATAAAAAGTTAACTACTCAGTAAATGAATTTTTATAAGAAAAATGAAGGTTAATTGGTCTTCTTGGAGTGGATTGCTAGCTGGTTATAGCAGACACATCAGTAACCCAGTCTTGAACAATTAAAAACTTTAATGGTCTGAGTCGAAGTAGGTAATTCATGTTCCTTAGGAAAACTGGAAGAACTTGAGGATTCTCTGGTACAGGCAGTGAAAAGTCTTAAGGACTGGGGGAGATACTGTGTTCAGCTTCTGAATTTTGGTCTTAATGTTCTTTGTACAATCTCTGCCTGAGATTCAGGCAGAAGGATGCTAAAGAGCTAAGTTCTGTCATGTGCAGAGCAGCTCTTGATGTGTGACAGTGACTCAGATAGATGTGCAGGTCAGTATTAAAGAATATCTCATTCCTGTAAAAAGTGCTGGAAAAAACCTGTGTATGGGTAGCAGCAGGTTCTTTGACTGTAGTCCTTGTTATTGGCTTAAACTCTTCTGCTTCACTTTCTTCTTGATATGAATAAGAGAATGAGCTGAGGAATGTAGGTAAGTGGGGTTTGCTTGAGTTTCAGGTTGGCTGTAACCATTAGCACTACAGCTTGCAGAGAAGTGCATATACAAAGAAGTGTTTTTGTAGGCTTGGAGCTTTACGTTCAGATTATTATGTACTCTACAGTTTTGTCTTATTACAGACAAATGCTACGTACTTGTAGTAAAACTAACTGTCCCTTTGGTTATTTTCAGGGTGTGATTGCAGCGATGAGAGATGGCTTTGGCTTCATTAAGTGTGTTGACAGGGATGCTCGTATGTTCTTTCACTTCAGTGAAATTATGGATGGAAACCAACTTCATATTTCTGATGAAGTAGAGTTTACTGTGGTTCCTGTGAGTGGTACAATTTCTTTAAAAACTAAGATTTCACAAAAGTATTAACATGCAGCCTGTCTGAGATCTTATTTATCTTGTTTTTCAGGATATGCTGTCTGCCCAAAGAAATCATGCTATTAGGATTAAGAAACTTCCAAAGGGCACGGTTTCTTTCCACACCCAATCAGATCACCGTTTTGTGGGCACTATAGACAAAGAAGCCACTCCAGCTAAAGCCACTAGCCCAAATAAAGGCAAAGAGAAGGTAGTATGCTAGAAGCAGCAGCTGTGCTGTGTTTCTGGCTTTGCTTACTGAGGCTGCTTCTTTTAAATCTGTAACTGAGCATTCTGAAGCACTGATTAGCCTACATAAATAAGGACTGCATTGAATTGCTAATGACAGTGCTCAATGAAAACCAATTTCTGTGAAATGAGATACTAAAAGCATGGCTAATGATGCTGCAGTTGAGGGTAATTTGGAAGAACTTGATGAGAAGATCCTTTCTCTACCTCATACCGCAGAAGATGCTAGAATTGGTTGAAATTAAGGTTCTAGGACTGGAGAAGTGCCTCTTGTTTTTGTTCTGCTGCTTTAAACTATGGTAGAATAATTAAACTTTCCATAGATACTTCATAGGAATAGTATCTTTAGAGGAAAAAAGTTCTGGCTCTTATTAGACAGGGTTATGTTATTTAAAGCCTGTGTTTTTTGATCTTCTTATTCAGAGTTCATTGTTCTGTATTTCTCACCAGTTGCCGCAATACAAATGCGGCTCAACTGAGCAGTGCTTAAATTATATGTAATAATCTTGTTTGATAATAAATAAGACATTAATTGCTGAATCCTGATCTCTTGTCTTTAGGAAGCTGAGGATGGAATAATTGTTTATGATGACTGTGGAGTAAAACTGACCATTCCTTACCAGGCCAAGGATGTGGAAGGATCTGCTAATCCACAGATTGGAGATAAGGCAATATAACTGAGTATACCATTGGGGAATACTTTTTTGTGCACTTTAAGATGAGAGCTTCTCTTTGCCTTGTGACTGAATTTGTGGGTGCCTTGTCCTTAATTTAAGGAAGACAAAAGAGTCACCTATTTCTTTTATTCTGGCCTGGGTTTGAGTGGCTTAGTCTTCTCTATGGCTAAGAAAATATATTCTGAAACCCTGTGACACTTATAAAAAAACCGTCTTGCTACCTAAATTACACATTTTATAAGTAAAGAATTCTTAGCCTTGCTTTGAAACACCCTGACTCCACTTGTGAATAATCAGGAGGAGGTTAGCATAAAGACAAAGAGATGAATGTTGAAAAAGCAGGATGTTTCCTTAGCAGCAAAATGGCCAGGGAAGTAGTGGCTGGGGAAAATGCTGATAGATCTGTAAGAGCAGCCTGAAAACTTAATGTTCATAAGCCATGAAGGAGCATTGCAGAAAGGCAATGATGACTGCTTTTAAAATTACAAAAGGAGTGAGCCAAACTACGTACGTGCCCACTGTGGGCCACTGGTGATGCATGGTGCAAAGAGGCAAACCATTTAAAGGTAAGAAACTTTATATTTAGTACACAAAAGCAGAGTAGTAGAGGCTGGCTCACCTTTCTAGGTGTTACGCTGTGACTCTGTCCTTCTCTGGAATGTAATAAATGTCAGTGACTGACAGATGTTTCTGGGAGAATAGTGGCTAGAAGATGGCTTTCCTGCAGAACCTAGCTGTTGATTCCAGCTACACAGCCTTGAAATGAGTTGTTTGGGTTGTAGAGTATTTTCATTGCTTTTGTTGTTGATAGCTTTTGTCTGTAGTATTGATACATACCTCTTAAACAGGTTGAGTTCAGCGTTTGTGAAGTCAAGAGAACTGGTCTGCAAACAGCTGTTTCCGTCAGAATGCTTGGACGCAATTACAGTTCCAAGAGGCTTTTGGGATATGTGGCAGCCCTGAAAGATAACTTTGGATTTATTGAAACAGCTAATCATGATAAGGAGATCTTCTTCCACTACAGGTGAATGACAATCTTTTTTGTACATATGACTGTTTAACCCTTTCGGACCTCACATGGTTATATGCTTAGATTTCTCAAGTTCCGTTGATTATCTCTGCTGGACTGGTTCAGGCTTTTCTGTTAGTTGATATTCTTCGTTCTAGGCCTCTGAATACCAGGCCAAGAAATACAGTTACTGAATTGTGTATTTGAAAAGTTTCGCTTTCTTGAATGAGTATTTCTTGAAAATGTGAGATACTGAGTCAATTAAATGGATTCTAATCAACCTATGTAAATGTTGGATGAGCACCGCTGTTGTCGTGTAACTAAAGGAAAATTGCATATAATTCTATTTCTGCAGTGAGTACTGTGGTGATATTGATAGCCTGGAACTTGGAGACACAGTTGAATACAGTTTGTCAAAAGGCAAAGGAAACAAAGTCAGTGCAGAAAAGGTGAACAAAACACATGCAGGTAAGACTCTACCTGGTAATTTCTGCTTAAAAGGCCCTTGAGAGGTGCTGATAGTTAAAGTTCGCAATTTTATGCGGAGAAACCTAGTGGCAAAATTAGCCAAATTAGTAGTTCTAGTTGTGCTGTTCCTCACAGAAGAATTTCAGGTGTGGGTATTAAGGATTTTGGGGTGCAAAATGCATGCTTAACCAATATTGACTGATTAAAGGGAGCTGGGAATGCAGTGGTAGGAGAAGTAAAATCCTTCAGCATGCTTTTTCAGGTTCTATGGTCTCTAGATTCATGAGAAGGTAATACCCTTCAATTTCTGCTCTTGAACTGTCAGTGTGAACTTGATTAGAAAAGCTATCTCTCCGTGTTGCTGAATTAGAGCTGTTATGGTTTTACTGGACAATCGTGCACTGTTGTAGGCTTGTTCCAGTGCAAACTATAGGCTTGTGGTCGATATGGATCAGTCATCTTTTATTTTTAAAAAGAAGTATGTCTAGAACATCCTGATTCTTGCACTGTCTGTTTCTTTTCAGTGAATGGTATCACTGAAGAAGCTGATCCAACTGTTTACTCTGGTAAAGTAATCCGTCCTTTGCGGAGCGTAGATCCCACACAAACTGAATACCAGGGCATGATTGAAGTCATGGAAGATGGTAAGACTTACTGCTTTTACCTGAGGCTTGCTTTAAGTATAGTAAACATAGTCCTTCAGCTAAGGCAAATTACAAGTATTTTCTTCACAGATGCACATGAAACATAGGAATTTAATAAATTACATGTAAATAGAAGTGTTGAGGATTATATTCACACTACTAAAATGACAGTAAAAGTACTATTTCTAATACTAGAAATAAGTTCTAAGTAAGTTCTAGATAGTAGGAAAAAAAGGCTCTTAATTATGTCATGTATGTTTTCTTCCTCAAGGTGAGATGAAAGGGGAGTTCTATCCATTTGGAATTGTTGGAATGGCAAACAAAGGTGACTGTCTGCAAAAGGGAGAGACAGTTAAGTTCCAGCTGTGTGTGCTTGGCCAAAATGGGCAGACAATGGCTGTCAATATCACACCATTCCGCAGAGCCACAGTGGAATGTGTGAAAGATCAGGTGAGTGAAGACTGCTCTGAAGGCAAGATGCATGTGTCTGAGTTGGCATACAGCAGATGAAAACCTGCTTCAGTACTTGAGCATAGGAAGTTTGTTGTGCACAAATGGATTGCTTTATACTGTGTTCTAGGGACCTAGGCTTATAAAAACCAGGTACTGATTTGTGCGGTGTGTAACATGGCTTTAGTAATGGTGAGCTAGTACCTCATTTGGTGTTAATACTTCAGTGCTAGTGAGCAGCAGTTCCTACTGTGGTTGATTCTTTGTCCTAGTTATTTGCGTCTCAGAATAGTTAGAGATTTAATTGTTGTGAATGCTGTCCATTTCTATAGTTATTCCGCAGCATTAAACTCTAGTTACTGAGGGAGAGGCCAGATGGGTTTTGCTGGATATTGCTTTATCATAGAATATTGTGAGATGGAAGGCACCCACAAGGATCATCAAGTCCAACTCCTGGCTCTGTACAGGACCAACCAAAAAGCAAAGTTTTTTTTGGTCTGTCACTGGTATTAAAAAAAAAAAAAAGGTTTCTACTATGTAGGTGTCTCAGAAAAAAAAATATGCAGCAATGTGTTTTGTTTTGTTTTTCTCAGTTTAATACAAATGCCAGGACTTGGGGGCATTTTTCAGAACTTGCTTATAGGCTTTGGAGTTTAAATGTGCCTTTAGAAACGCCAGAGGAGTGGCTAGACTTCCAGAAGTACAGAGTTCTGTTCAGTATAGAAGTTGCACTTCCACTTCCATTAGGCTCTTCAGAGTCCTGTTTTTTTCTTTTTTTTTTTCTTTCCTATAAGTTGTTAAATTGCAATAATGTGTGTTGTTGCATCTGTTTGGATCAAGGGGAAAGAAATAACCCTATGATGTGTTGGTTTTCAGTTTGGTTTCATTAACTATGAAGTGGGTGACAGCAAAAAGCTCTTCTTCCATGTCAAAGAAGTTCAGGATGGTGTGGAACTACAGGCTGGGGATGAAGTGGAGTTCTCAGTAATTCTGAACCAGCGCACAGGGAAATGCAGTGCCTGTAACGTGTGGCGTGTCTGGTGAGGATTTAAAATTACTGTTTTAATCTAGCAGACTGCCTGCATCAGTAGTAGAGTGCATGCTACTTCTAAACTGAGCTAGCTGTTCCTAGAACTGGAGCTCTGAATTTCAGCTGGCTTCAGTGGGAGCCTCTCATCTGAGAAATACTAGCACTTGTAAGACATGCAGTCCTTTGTAGCATCAGAATTCAGCTCTACTTAATTGCAGATAGCTTGTTCTGCTTTTACTCTCTTCTTAAGAAGCTCCCCCACAGTAAGGACTTGGACACAGTCTTCTATGCAGAAATTAATGAATGATAAGAAAACGGATAGAATTCTTTATGAACTTCCTGGACTATGGCAATTTATGCTTTATGCATAGCACTTCCACCTGTTCCCTAAGAAGCAGGTGTCTTTCACTTCTAAATAGGAGAAACAACAACAACAAAAAAACATGGATAGTCTTTTTTGACTAGGAGATAGGGGAATTATTTCTGGGGGACATATGTGTTTGATTATTATTTTTTGCTTTTGAACGAATTCTAAATTGTACCATCTTGTTTTAAATGTATATTTTGCTTAAGCTTGAGAAATCTTCCTGTTGCCATGGAAATGATAATACTTAATTTTTCTTTCCAAAGTCTGTTGTCATTGTCTTCAGAGATAACTATATCCTGCTACTGTGTGCTGGCAACTCACAAGCCTTTTATTGGTGTAGTTAAAGGCAACGGAAAAGTAGGGAATACTGTCATGCATTCATTAAGAGCAACTACATCACCCTTTCTGGAGAAATAGCCCTTTTGAGAATGAGAATACTGTTTTGATCTACTGCTGTTGCAGTCTAGTGGTGTTAAAGTAATGGTTTTGAGGCAGACATCTGTGGTGTCATCCAGAAGGTCTGCTTTCAAACAAGACAGATTATGCTAATGTCTTAATATGGAAAGTGACTTAATTTAGTAGTTTACACCACCTCTGGCAATTGACCAGTACTCTATGTGGTTGACTTTGTTACAGTGAAGGCGCTAAGGCTGTTGCTGCTCCACGACCTGATAGACTTGTTAATCGTTTAAAGAGCATTAATCTGGATGATGCCAATGCTCCTCGTCTAACAGTTCTTCGTCAGCCCAGGGGACCGGATAACTCAAAGGTAAATGAAATATAAAGCTGGCTTGCAGAATAACTTCAGTTCATGTTTGAACTTGGATAACATTGTCTCTGCTACTGGAGTCTAAACTCTTGGAAATGTGGTGTCCACTTTAATTCCATCACAAATGAGTCTCCTGCTGTGTGAGATTAGCCTATTTTGGTAAGGAGTTGGGGCCCTATACTCTCTGTTGATAATGTATGCTGTGGTTTCAGAAGAGCACATCAACGCTTGATTTACGGAAGGAATAAAGTGTCTGGAATCTAGGATTTAGGAGAGTTCTGGTTTTAATTTGTAAGGAGTAACCCACACAACACTGTTTTGTTACTGTCTCTGTTTCTGAAGGCAAATGTGGTGAATTAGAAATGTTCTAATGCTTTACATGGCTGGAACAAAACCAGTTTGCCTTAAAGCATGGTGCTGGACCTTAAAAAGCTTTTTTTTTTTTTTTTTCTTGCAGGGATTTGGTGCAGAGAGAAAGATCCGTCAAGCTGGTGTTATAGACTGATCAACAAAGCCAATACCTGAAGTACGACTGAGTGGTGGGGGCTGGTGAAGGGTACTGAATATCTCCCTATTCATCCCTTCCAAATTTTAAGAAGCTATTACACCAGTTTTAACACCTTCTCATGTTATGTTTAAAATAAATTTATGAAACCATTTTAAAATTATGCACAGTTGCATTCTGGAGAACTTAAGGTGGCGCCTTATAGTATCACATTTTAGAAGCTTGTTTTGAATGGTGCATTTAACGCAACTGGTAACTGCAAATCTACATTGCCTATGTGAGTAAACATTATAGACAGCTCTACTCTGGTAGACCTTATGGAATTCTGCACTACAGTTATCTATGCTTTCTTTGTTATTTTGGCCAAGATATTTTACTATGCCTTAGTACTCGATTGCATTGTATCTTTCCTTCCAAGTGGAAGTGGAAGGCTCACTTCTGCTCACTCTGCTCAAATTCTGAGGACCATATGAGGGTGGAATAAGTTCAACTTTATAGAAAATCTGTATGAGCATTCAGATAACTTAAGTTGATGGCCAGATGTTACCATGTTTTCATATTTCATTTAACTTGAGTTCTTTAGACAGCAAAGTTGTGTTAGAGCTCAGTGAAAGTCTCTTTCTGGGATAGACTTACTTTTGTAGTGTTCTGAAACACACGCAGTGCAGAATTTCATAAGGCTGAGGTGTGCCATCAGTGTGGTAATTTAAATATATTTAAAACAATGCACAAATTTGCTGCTGCTTAGAACACTGCAGCTTCTAAACCCAGTTTCTTTTACTGATTTAAATTTACAAAGAAAGAAGTTGTGCCTGAAGTGAATACTTTTTTTTTCTTCTTTGCAGCCGGCACCCAGTGTACTGTAAAAGAATAAATACTTAGGCTTTCCATAGCTGTACTGAGACTTTCATCAAGGTGAAATAGTTGATGTCTGTGTGCTTCCCTGCCCCCCCACCCCTTCCCGTTTCCCCAGTCACACTTTATCAAGCAAGAAAACTGAATGATTGGTCTAAGTATTACTTTACCAAAAAGATCAGGAGTTACTTTCTTTGAATAGAGGGCAGTACTGTGTTGTTTTTTTGTTTGTTTTTTTTTGTTGTTGTTTTTTTCCATGTTACCTCTATTCTCAATTTAGGGTTTTCTTCTCTGGGAGATGCATTATCTTTGTAAAACAAACATTGCTTTCTCCAATTTTTTTTTTTTTTCTGTTAATGGCAAAGAATGGAAATAGTATACTGCTTTTCCAACAACCCCCCCCCCGCCTCGCCCTCGTATGTCCCGGCGCGGGCCGCGCCCTCCGGGCCGTCCGCCGGCCCCCGGGGTCACGTGGCGGGGCGCAGCGGCCGCTCTTCCGGCGCCGGCTGCTGACGGCGCGGCGGGGCCGGAAGGCGGAAGGCTCGCGGGAGGGTGGTCGGAGGCCGTCGCGGGGCCTGGGGCGGCGGCGGTGGGGGGCGGCGGGCGGGGCGGGCCGGGCCGCGCTGCGTCGCTCCCCGCGCGGCCGCCGGGAGGGCGATGACCGAGTACAAGCTGGTGGTGGTGGGAGCCGGCGGCGTCGGCAAGAGCGCGCTGACCATCCAGCTCATCCAGAACCACTTCGTGGACGAGTACGACCCCACCATCGAGGTGAGCCGCGGCGGGAGGCCGAAGTGCGGGGAGCCGCGCGGGTGCTGGGAAGGGAGGGAACCGGGGAGCGGGGGCGGCCGCGGGGACGGCGTGGCCGCGAGGAACCCGAGAGGGGCGGCGAGGGGCCGGGTTTGGTGACGAACGGAAGGCGCTTGTCTGCAGAAAATGCAATTAAGTAAACCGGCGAGAACCGCAATTCCAAACCGAAAGCGGTAAGAGGGAAAGCGGGGTTAGGTCACACTGCGAGTTTGTGTGAGACTTCTTTGTATCGGAGAGGGGGTGGAAACCTAGTTCTTCCTTCTTTCCCTCGTCCTTCAAACCTTCGCTGTAGCTCTTGGTGTAGGAATGCTTTAAATAGATCCAATTTAACAAGACCAGCGATTTTTGTGAGGTAGTATCTGAATCCCATTCAAAAATGATATTAAAAAAAGGAACCTTTGAGAGTTTTGAACAGCTGGTATGAAATCCGCACTCATTTGTCCTTGGCCAAACGACGTATGTACGTAAGGAATAAGGAGCCTAGATGCTGCTGTGGACGTTTTGCTTAAAAAGCCAAATGTGAGTTCAGTGTGCCCGTGATGAGGAGTGCTGGAATAGCCCTTTGTCTGTTCTGTTTCTAAAGCAGGATGTAAGCAGCCAACGAAGTCACCACTGAGCTACGTGGATTGTAGATGCTGACCACAATGTTGTATCAAGAGTATCACCACTCTTTTCTTCTATGCTCAAAATAAGGATTTTCTTAGGGAGAATATGGCTTTTTTTTTTTTGTTAGAAAAGTGGGAAAAACAAGATAACATGCTGTGCGTTATATATACTGGTGGTTTTTCACTGTGTGCGTGTGTATAAATAAAAAGCTCTTCTGAATTGTATGCATATTATTCTTTTAATTTATTTTTGCTCCGAATACTGTCTGGTATGGAAAGTGGTAGTGCTATGCGTTCGTATAATCTATGATTTGCTTTTGTTTTCTGCAGGACTCATACAGAAAGCAGGTTGTTATTGATGGAGAGACATGCTTGTTAGATATTCTGGACACTGCGGGACAGGAAGAATATAGTGCTATGCGTGATCAGTACATGAGAACGGGGGAAGGATTTCTCTGCGTGTTTGCCATTAACAACAGTAAATCGTTTGCTGATATTAACCTTTACAGGTATGATCTGGGTCTTTGCTACAAGGAGAAAAGATTGAAAAGGCTTCAAGTATTTCTGTCATTAGACCCAGTGAAGATTAAACAATAGAAAAATACTAATTCTGCCTTCTTTCAGAAAGTTTGTTTTAAGCTTATCTGCATTCTGTGTCTCTATATTATTAATCAATCAGTGGGGCAGCTGTCTCGGTTGTGTTAATCAGCTGACATTCAGAACATACAAAATGTTCTGGGTAAGAAGAAATGGGTAAGAAGGCAAAAGCACATTAGAGCAGAGTTATACGAGGACTAGAGGATGGTTTATAGGAAATTGGTAGAAGTACTGCTGTAGGTTAGAACCCCTGACATCCTATCTACTTATCTATTCTGTAACCTGTTGTAGCACAACATTGTTTGGATACTGACCTATTAACACCATTTATATGTAGAAAATAGTTCATAATTTTATTTTATTTTATTTTCTAAGAGAGCAAATCAAGAGAGTGAAAGATTCAGATGATGTGCCAATGGTTCTGGTTGGGAATAAGTGTGATTTGCCCACAAGAACAGTAGACACAAAACAGGCTCAAGAATTAGCAAAAAGCTATGGAATCCCCTTTATAGAGACATCTGCTAAAACAAGACAGGTAAGATGCTTCCATTCTTGGTCAGACTTCTACCTGTACACTAACTGAAGAATGGTCTAACTCTTTGACTTGTACTTTTTTCTTATCCACGGGAGTACGTACTTTACATTCGATTCTGGATAGGCTGGAGTGATGGGTTGAGGCCAGCGGTCTGAGGTTCAACAAGGCCAAGTGCTGGGTCCTGCACCTGGGCCACAACAACCCCAAGCAGTGCTACAGGCTGAGAGATGTGTGGATAGAAAGCTGCCTAGCAGAGAAGGACCTGGGAGTATTGGTCGATAGTCGGCTGAATATGAGCCAGCAGTGTGCTCAGGCGGCCAAAAGGCCAACAGCATCCTGGCTTGCATAAGAAACAGCGTGGCCAGCAGGCCCAGGGATGTGATTGTCCCCCTGTACTTGGTTCTGGTGAGGCCGCACCTCAAGTACTGTGTTCAGTTTTGGGCCCCTCACTGCAAGAAGGACATGGAGGTGCTCGAGAGAGTCCAGAGAAGGGCTACGAAGCTGGTGAAGGGTCTGGAGAACAAGTCCTGCGGGCAGTGGCTGAGGGAGCTGGGGTTGTTTAGCTTGGAGAAGAGGAGGCTCAGGGGCGACCTTATCGCACTCTACAGGTACCTGAAAGGAGGCTGTAGCAAGGTGGGGGTTAGTCTGTTCTCCCACGTGCCTGGTGGGAGAAATGGGCTAAAGTTGCACCAGGGGAGGTTTAGGTTGGATATTAGGAAAAACTTCTTTACTGAACGGGTTGTTAGTCACTGGAATAGGCTGCCCAGGGAAGTGGTTGAGTCACCATCCCTGGAGGTCTTTAAAAGACGTTTAGATGTAGAGCTTAGGGATATGGTTTAGGGGAGGACTTGTTAGCGTTAGTCAGAGGTTGGACTCGGTGATCTTGGAGGTCTCTTCCAACCTAGATGATTCTGTGATCTGCGTAATTTGCAAATTTCAGTTTTTGGTTTCATTATTGACTCCTATTTTGAAAGAGTTGTGTTTTTATCTGAGTGGGTGATGTTAATGAGAAGAGAGCTCATCTGCGCTAGCTGAGAAGCGCTTAGGTTGTTCAGGTAGTCATCCCAGGCCTGTCTGGTTTTCTCCTCTTAATGAAGGCCAATTATAAGGTTATTTTACGGAAAGAATCTCCCGCATTGCTTTAATGCATTTTTTCAGAGTTACATTGAATCTGTGGCTCTGCCTCCATTAAATAGTAGCCAGAAATTCTAAGAATTTTAAAATGGGGGCGATTAGGCAAGAAGTAGCTTGTTTCCTGCATGGGACCTCTTTATGGTTACAGTTTGCCTTGTTTCTTTTAACGGCTGTTACTTGGGATGTTTGCCTCAGAGGAAGAGTTAAGGATTCAACTGAAGCATTTTATATAACTGGTTCCCTCCTCAAATGAACTGTGGAATGAACTGTGGGATAAGCTGGCAGCTACTGTTCCTGTAGAAGTATGTGTTTCAAATAGGTCAAGGGATCCTGTGATGGAAAGAACAGTGACCTCAAGAGTCAAGAAAAAAATACTTGAGCTGGATCGTTTGCATTTCAGGGTGTTGAAGATGCTTTTTACACGCTGGTGAGAGAGATCCGGCAGTACCGGATGAAAAAGCTCAACAGCAGTGAAGATGGAAATCAAGGCTGCATGGGATTGTCCTGCATTGTGATGTGATAAGGTGAGCTGTAATTTAAGTTGTTCTTAAGGCTTCTTGTCTGTATGTCTTTCAGTTGTTGATAAGCACAGCTTAGAAATAATAGCTGCTATAGTGTTTTTTTTTCCCTATTATGCAGCCCTTTGATGCCCAGAGATTTTGATCCTACAGTTAATTACTACTTTTTTTTTTTTTTTTTTTTTACTATCTATTGACAAACTTAAGGAAATTTCTTTTCATAACAACCTTTTGGCTGCAGCCTGTAGATCTCCACTGAAATAATAATTGTGTGATTTTTCTATACCACACTTGTCAGTCTCCTTCCTTTGGGAAACATTCATTGTTTTTCTGTGACTGTTTGGAGAATGTATAATTTCTGTCTTGTGCACAAGTAACACCTGAACTAGAAAGGGGAACGTGCAGTTCTGTAGTCACTGTTTGCTGATGATTGATTGATTTCTGCAGAATTTATCTTGAGCTATGTTCCTCTGCAATATGTAATACAAGTAAGAGACTTAGGAGTGCCCCATCTGAGTGAGATTCTTTACAGTGGTTGCCTAAAAGATGTTGCTCATCACTGTAAAAACAGGTAGACCAGTCCAGGACTTGTACTGCATTGTTGCACTGCGCATCTACCACAAATTTGTAAAGTGGCTAATTAGAGATGCCTTTCTTTTCCAGATGCCAGGAGTACGTGGTTCAGATGTAGCTGCTGGACGAGTCTCGATGCTACTGTATTGCGTCTCATGCTGATGCCCTGCAGTATTTTGGTGCCAGTGACCAGAATCTTGGTGCCAGTTAATTAGCACAGGGTCCTTTTCTGTGCTCCATCTGAAGAAAACATCTCTGGTGTCTACCTCCTTGCTCGGCTAACAGAGCAGTCACATCTCTTGGTGTACTGGGATTCTTTTCTCACTGTGTTGTCTGGGCTTGTTCAAGAAGAAAACCAGTCACAAGAAAAGTGAATTACAGAGACTAAATGCTGTGAAAAAGATCTCACTTTACCTCTAGAGTAAAAGCTAGAAGTATGTTTGTTCCCTTTGTATCGGATACAGATTTGCAGTGTTGTCAGAGGAGTGGCAGAAATGGTTTTGCCACCTGTAAAGCTCCTGTCACGTACCAGATTGGTATCTGCTGTCTCTGCACCCACACAGCGTATTTGCAACGTCTGCATTGTACCAGGAGTACCACTTAACTGGTCAACTGATTTTTATTTTTCTGTAATAAAAAGGAGATACCTTTGCTAATTTAAGTGCCTGTTTGCTGAGAAGATTTGGAGTTGTAACCTGTTCCCTTGGGCTGAGGAAAGTCACAAGGACTGGAATATCTTGGGAGCTTGTTGTCTTAAGTAGGCAAGTCTTGTGTGGAGGATCTGTTTGCATGGTAGATTACTAAAACAGGAATTTGTAGGCTGAAAGATTTAGCAGGTGCTTGTAAAACTCTTAAACTAGGAAGGGGAAAATATTGCATCCATTTTTGATCCATCAAAATGGATCCATCCACCTCTTTTTAGGTGGAATTGTGCATATTCTGTATTGGTTTTCTAGAGCATTTGGATCTTCCTTTTCGAGGTTGGACCAAATTAGTCAGCTGTTCACTTTAACTGCCAATATTTATGGACAGATAGTTAATCTAATAACTGGAGGTTAGGTTGGGCAGTTGTTACTCAGCTCTGTCTGTAACTTGCAAATTATTTTATTCTGAATTACTTTCTTACCACTGGACCATAAATGTCGTCTCTTCAAAATGACTCTGCAAAATGTAGGTGGAGAGCCTCCTTGTCGTGGAAGGAGTCTGGGATTTGAAGTCGACTGTAGTTGGTGCAGTGGTTGTCACAGATGTCCAGGCTGAGGGGAGGAAGCAATGAGCTATAACAAGAAAGCTGAGCTAACTTCTGATTGCAGCATCCTTGCAAAATGAGGAAGGGATTCAGTGATGTCTACGCAGAAGGTGTATGATACACTGATGGGGATTCTGGGTTTGTTGTAACAGCCTCAAAGTACCACGGAATTGCTGTGTAAGCTGTGTGAGTTCTTCCTAGAACACAACGTTGTCACTTCATGTAAATGGGATGTACAAATGTGGTCCCTGTTGTAAAGCCTACTAGCGTTCATTGGAATACCATGTCCTTCCTTGGTTCTTGTGCTGCTGATAGTGGATTCTGTTGTGTGTGGTCAGACAACGTTTCTCATAGCAAAGCTGAATACCCAGTTACTGTCTGATGGAAGAGTAATGAGTCCTCAGCCTACAGAGGGAGTATTGAGTCTGCAGAACTAGTGTGAGTGGAGGAACTGCAAGAGGCTTAATTTCAGTTTGTTGGTGTCAGATTCCTACATCTTCATTTGAAGTTGAAAATTCCAGATTGAAATCAGAAATCAGTAAATAGAGAAAAAACTTCCTTTCAGTACTTCTTCATCCACTAATTACATTCTTAATTTTCTTGTTGGAATGCAGAGGGTCAATCTGTATCATATTTTCTTTATCCTTGATGCTCCAGATAAGTATTTTAGCAATTTATTTTATTCTTGGTGGATGTGACACTGATGAGAATTTATAATACATTATTTTTACATGATTTTCCAGTGACATACTCAGTAGAGGGTAGCATTATGGATAGCACTGGCTGTGACTTGACTTCATTTGAAGGTGATATCATGCTTGCAAGTTAAACGTGACAGAACCATGATCGTTGTGAGCTATCTGTAATCACCAAGCAGTTTTGTTGTTGTTTTTGGCGTTCTTTTGGTGTTTTTTTCTTGGTGCAAGAAAAGTTGTTTGTGACAGCATTCTTTGAGCCCTGAAGCAGGAGCTGACTGTCCCTGGACTTGTGTGACATACCGTTTGCCCACTTAATAAAATTACAGAAAAAGATAGCTTTGGGGATACACATCTGGTTGCATAGATTCAGCATTTTGGAAAGACAGCAATGCGGAGTTTGTGCTATGTTGAACGGTGAGTTTATGGTAGGTCCATTATGCTTTTGGACTACTTCGAAAAATTTGGAGCTGCTTCTCTGGCAGGCTTGACTGCATAGTTCAGAGCATGGCTGCCTGCTGCCCATGGCCATGGGAAGCGTTTTGCAACTGGCAGTTGGTGTTTGAAGGCTGTGTGGTCAGGGGTGAAAATTAAACATAACTTTTGATATGGATTCATCGTAATGACTTTCCACATTGTTTGGCATGTTCTGCTTGTCATTAAAAGTGTACTAGCTGGAACTTCAGAAGTTGTGAATTCTCAAAATCATATGGGAGCTGGCAATTGAATCTACTTTCTCTTAGGTGTTCTCTTTATCTTGGGCTGTATAAAATTTTAAAAGGGAAGGAGGCCTGTAAAGCAAGTACTTGGTCAGCAAGTATTTTACTGTTGGAACCACAGGGGGGTCATGCATCAGCTTTTAGGATACTGTAGACCTAACTTACATGGGTGGTACTCCAATCTGTGATACTTTTGGTTCAAATCTAGCAAGTGGTTTTACAAAATCAGGTTTTGTACCAGTCATGAGCACGAAGTAAATGACTGTACTTGGTTTCCAGCCGTGTATATATACACGTATATATGAGTTATTGCAGTCAGTGAAGGTCCCTGGCAGTACATAATGGATATGCATCACATGATGCGTTAGGGCAAAAGTCAAGTCTGAGGAGCCATCTTCTCATGAGTTTGGGTCTGGGAGTCAGTATTTTTAAACAGAACAGCTGAAACGCTTTCTGAAGTTCTGGGACCTTTGCCTTTTAGTTTCACCAGATAGATGAATGCAAACATTCAGTGTAAGGTTCTTATGTCTAGCACAACCTACTGCTAGAGACACTCTTTTATGGAGCTGTGTTCTGTCCCACTCCCATGCAAACATTTTGATTAAAGAAAACGTGTTTGAGGAACATGTAAGCAGATGATTTGCTATCAGAGAGGTTTCAGTGCCAACAAAAAAAAGTTTTGTGTCCTGAGTGTCCATGCATGCTCACGCCGAGCTGCGATCTGTGACAGGGCGTGACCAGACTAGAAGGGAAACCCATGCTATCTCATGCTGGAGTACAGCTCTGGCCCTTTTTAGTTCTGTTCTGTGTGCCCTTTCAGTTGAGGTGTTACGATTTCTTAGAACTTTCCAGGGTATAAGGTAATACCCATTTTACAGCTTGCTCAATTAACATCTGTTGATGGTGTTAAGTCGGGCTTGGGAAAGCGATGTGTTTGCTAGGAACAACTTGAGTCTGATGCACTTCTTTAATCAGGGCTTTGCTAGCTGTGATTTTCAGCTATGAAATGCATCTGGCTTTTAGAAAAATATTTAACAGCAGCTTGTGGATGGTCAGCCAAACGTTACTGTGAGTTTGATGGCAGCTTGTAGAGCACTATGGAAGGACCAAACCCTAAAAAATCTTTGGGAAAAAAATATAGAAGGTAAGCACGCAAGTTTTTGCACGAGGCAGTTCCCTAAAAATGGTTTTGTAGATTTAGTCCAAATGTTCTTATTTTGAACTAACAGCACTACACTGTTAGTACTAAGCTAACTTCATTATCCTAATAAGAACAGGCCATAAACAACCTTGAGGTAAAATATTTTTAAAAAGGGGTAAAGTTCTTGTTCAAAAATTACCAATGCAACTAATTGTAAAAAGTGTTTGTTATCGTTGATGGAGAACAGCCATTTAACAGATAGTATAACGCCGTGGCTGGTTAATGCTAGTGCCCTACTCTGGTCTTGTTCAAAAAACATTGTTCAGATTTTGTTTTCATTGACATCAGAAATACTTTGGATGGTAACCGTGTTGCTGAAGTAGACATGTTTTTTAGCACAGTTAAGTGATTTAGAAAGAATTGGATTTCAAGCAACTTCAAGCCTGTGGGGGGAGGGAGATGAAAGAAGGTTTGTATCGCTCTAATCCTGTACTTAGTCCTTCATTACCCTGCAACCCTAAGTGACTGTGTGCAGCCTCCGGGATGGCTGGATACTGTTGGGATGTGGACTTTTTTTTTTTTTTTTTTTTAATCCAAGGGCTAATTTGTTTTTACTTTGTATAATTATCTGCTTTCAGTAATGCATCTCTGTTGGTTTGGAGTAAATTATTTTGCTTCTTAAATAACTTTTTTAAAGAATAAACTTTGTGAATTCTGTGGTTGTTTCTTTTGTGGTAGTGATCTGGGGGCGGGATCACGTAACTGACTTACAGAAAGCTTATCGGTGCTGTCTGCTTTCTTTACAGGGTTCAGATTTACTCAGGTCGTTGATTCTGTAATGCAGCATGAGCAGCTGTGTTATGTATGTCCACTATCACACCAATAAGGGGTGAGACAAACGTTGAGACATGCTATAGGCTTGTTCCAGAGCCCAACTTTAGTGACTTCACTAGTTTGTTGTTGTGCTTCTTGCTTTAGTTTTGTCTTTGTTTGCAGTGTGGTCCATGGTAACTTTTTTGTTGACTTTGTCCTTGAAAAAGATGATTCCTAAGAGCAACAAAAGGTGAGAGAAAATTTGTTCACTTCATGTTCTGTGACTGAAATCAGCTATAAAGTTACTGCTGTGTCCAGATCATGCTCTTTGTTAGGCTTTTAAATTGCTTAACTCAGTCTTCTGAAATAGTTCTATATTGGCTTTTCTCCTGCATAAGGCAAATTGTATCGGACCACATAGTAAATGTGCTACTAAGACATGATGGCAGGCCTCCGGAACCCAGAGTTCAATCTGTTTTCTATATAAGGAACTGAAAAATAGACTCGTAGTAACAGAAGACTTCACAAAATCACAATGCAGCTATTGTAAAGCACTTTAAAATAAATCAATGAAGAATCATACATGTGAGCTTGGTTTTTTCAGCTCCCTTTGTGTCTGCTGGCTGGCTTCCACACACTCAGGAGTGTTGGGAGTCTAGAGACGCTGCAAGGTTGGATGGAGATGCTGCTGTCTTTCACCTTTAGCCTCCGTGTCACAGTCCAGAGCTGTGAATTGTGGGTGTTCAGATTGGAGTCTGCTGGTCCTGATGTTTCCTTAGCAGTGAATCCCCACCTGTTCTCATTGCTGAGTATTCCAGCCATTTTTACCATCCTCAGTATCACAGAAATTCCAGCTTAGCTATGAATTATTTGGTATTTCCATAAATTAAAGTGAATGCATTAAAACAGTAACCTTGTTTCCTTTTGTTTCCTTTTTTTTTTTTTTTTTTTCCCTCCTCCCCTGGGCAGCTGTATGTAGCCAGTTATGATGAGACTGGCCCCAGCGGGTACTAGTTTCTGTGGAAAAGTTGTTGCACATCCTGGCATGGGGCTGCATTCTGAGAAAAAGTAACTTAGGGTACAGCAGCAGGTGCTGCCCCGCATTGATTGAAGTTATCACGTGCTAACGGCCTGGAGCTGAAGAAGTGCTGGTGAAGTTTACCTTTGAAAAGCACTTCTCCTGTTGTCCAAAAGATCCCCTTCCCTCGATGCAGATTGCTGTTCTGTGCTAGGTATAAAACTCCTTGTATTGTGTAGCTGCATTAGTTGTTGCCTCTTCTATGAGAGATTCAGAATCGTAGTACAGATGGATGCTTAAAAGAAAGGCTTTTCTTGGCTAATTAGGGAAGTTTTTCTCCCACATAATTATCTGTAACAATCTGTTACTAGAAGCTATTTCCCGTCTTATCAAAGGACTCTTGACTTTTGTTCGATGTTGGAGCAGAGGTTGATTTAAGCAGCTCTAGAAGAATCTTTGCAGGGGAAGAATAAGAGCAATGTGAGGAGAGAAGAAACTTTTGGGGCTCCTTAATGCAAGCACATCAGGAAGTGCACTTGTGAGTTTCCATGTTACATTCCTCTGGTAATACTTTTCCTCTTCAGGAATTGAAATCATTTGCTAGCAAAACTTGGCTGTAGACTTTTTGGACAGCAACCCCACTGATACAGCTGCTCTGCTAGGCAGATTGGAGGAAGAGCTTGCTAAATACCCTGAGCTGCCAAATTCCTGGCATGTTTGGCTATTTTCCTTTGAGTCTAGGCAGAATGAAGGCATTTCAGAGATAAAGTATGGGGTTTGGTTTTGTTTTTCAGAACACCTCTAAAGCCTCTGGGTGTGAATCACTTTCCAGTTAAAAACAACGGGGGAGATGCCCTGCTTGCATTCAATACCTCAGTTTAAAGAGGCTGTAGTTCTAACTTTAGCACAGCATACCCAACCTTTACTCATATTTCTACCATGAACCCAACTAATTTGACCCTGTGATTTAAACAGCCAGGGGATCAAGAGACCTCTTGAAGAGGGTAACCTCTGTACCCTAAAGGTTATTTTTGGTTTCAGATGTGAATCTCAAGACCTTGATATGTCTAAAAAAGGTTGGGGACAGGTCTAATCCTTGTGGCAGAGCAAGCAACCAGGACATAGTTTTTATTGATCTTAAATGGAATAGTTGAACAATAACACAGTTTGGGGCAAACTGGTAAATGAGCAATAAGAATAATTCAGAAAGCGAAGATTCTTGTCAGTCTGAGAAAAGAGGCTGGGTATTATTACAGATCAAGACTGTAACAGCATCCCAGCTTAGCCCTGTTGGCTGCACCTCTGCTTGCTGGGGAGGAAAATCAAGTGATATTCTTGGGGAATATCTGGGAAATGGGGCTAAAACTCCCTGAGTTATGGAGAATTTCCTAATTGTAACAGCATGTTTTAAAATTATGCACATCCAGAATTGTTCTTCCAGAGAGAATTTCTGGATGCTTTGGAAATCATCTCAGCTGGAGATGCAGAGCAAAGTCCCAGCTCATCTTACTTGACTGGTTGTACCCCAAGTTTCTCATGCATTCCATTAACAAAATCTATGACTTTTGCCTTATTTCTTACTCTACATCTTAGACAAGCAATTCTTTCACTTATACCAGCCTTCTTCTGAGACAAGACCTTTTCTTAGCTGTTCCTACAAAATATAGCACAGGAAGCACTTATGTGCATGCAATTCCAGACAATATTGTCTTTTCCCGGGGTGCTGATTATTTGTTCCCTTCCTCTTTGGGACCAAAGTCACGTTTCAAATCATCACCAGGACTTTGATAACATACGGCCTGAACGCTTTGCTTGATTTGTCCTGATCCCGATACAGTTTATCAACTCCATCAAGAACTGAAGTATAAACAAACAACAAATGGCCCTGTTTCAAATCAAAACCATTATATCCTGATCTGTTTAGGCTTACCGCTGCCCACTAGGAAGCTGAGACAGAAGCTCAGAGCTACCTTGGCAATATGCAGTACAAATTCTGGCCATTTTATTCAGGCAGGAGCTGTTTTCCAACATCATGAGGAGATCCTAATGGACTGGGTACAGTCCTGGCTGCCAGTATGCTAGAAGGAATCTGCTTAAAACTAGCTGTTAGAAGGCACTTCACAAACTGATACCCTGCTCTTTCAAATCCAAGCCACCTTGTGTAGTTTAGGGGAGTTTTTTGGCACACCTTGGATCGTGCAAAGTAGTGGTCACTGCAAGTTAAGCCTTGGTTATGGTTCATCACTTACAGAGATAGGTGACACGGCTTGCCAGATGACTGAAAACCACCTTGCTGTAATACAAAGCTATGTAAAGGCAGTTTCTGAAAAAAATTCAGGAACAAAATCATACCTTATAGCTCCCTTCATTTTTTTTGTTTTTTTTTTTTTTTTTTTTCTTTTTCTTTCCTTCCATTTCATACACTTGAGAAGATGTGAGGGCACTTGAACAACTCCTGCAGCTAAAATCCAGTCTTTCGAGTAGATCTTTCAGGGAGAATCTTCTATGAATGGGACAGTAGTTGGTTAGACCACATCATGTGTACCTATCTTTTTGGTCTACAGCTCCTGATATGATGAAAATATCAGCCCTGTGCCTTAGGGATTTCCTCTAAATCATTGGTTTAACATGGAAGACATCAATTTTAGTCTCTCTTAAAAGATTGACTTCCGTATTCTCATGTTTTCCTGGGAGGTGGCAGTCTGGCCAGACAACAGGCAAAACTCTACTAAATGTGAAATGAAAGCCTAACTTAAATTTGAGCCCTGGTTTCACCTGTTTCAGTGGAAGTGCTTGTGGCTGCACTTTAAATAGTCCTGCAGTTCACCTCCCTTCTCCTTTTAAAGTGGGAGAGTCTAATTACAGGGAAGGGAAAGCAGTAAAATAAGTTAGGCTGCTGTGCACTCAGTCAGCTACTTGTGCTCTGTTACAGCAGGGTGTTACCTGGGGTTCTGCAAACTTGCTGCAAAGATGTCACGGGTGAAAATTCCAGGTAGGTCTGAAGGCAAGCAGTGAGACAGGGAGCAACAGGGCAGGCTCATTAGCCTACAGCCTCTGAGATTTTGGTAGTGTATTGTCTTTCTGGTTCAGGGGACTGAGGTGGGGTCTTTGAGCATTTTCTTCCTGCATGGAGGCGTTTTTGGATAGTGCAGCAAAATAATGGTGGTATTGTTTAAATCTTGCCCTGCTCATACTGAAGAGTATTGTCCACCCTGCAGTAGCCTGATACCAAATTGTTGTAGAAGGGGTCCAAGGGGTTTCAGGAGTTTCCAGGCAGCCTGGCTAAGCTCAGATGTGGGGTGCTGCAGTCCCCAGCGGGTGGGAAACCTCCCGGGTATCGGGAGTAGGGCTGATCAGGCCTTGCAGAGCAACACACAAGGGCATGTGACTGCCATTACAGGGCCCTGAAGAACATAAGCACCTAGTAAGTCTGATAAGAAAGAGCATGTTCAGAATTGCAGTGCTCTGTTGTGTGACAGATATGTCCTGGTAAGTGAAGCTGGTATTAAAGCCATGCCCTGAAACATCAGTGGGAGTTTGTTGACCTTCATGAGTGTATTTTTCATCCACTAAAGAAATGAAAGGTCAAGCTAGGCATTTCTGGGATACTTAGTTTGCAAATGAATACATGAAGTTCAAATACCAGGACTGGATGCATTTGAACTGCAAATGCAGGCTGGACTTTAGAAAGTCAGCAGCTGGGGGCTGTGATGCCAGAACCCAGGTCTAAATTTTCTGGGTCAGATGGAAAGGGCATGAGCAGCACCCCCAAAATGTCAATGCTATCCTGTAAGACCAGGAGTGAAAAATGTGTGGAGCCGCAGTGTCTCAGCTGTCTGATCCTGCTGGTAAGTGGAGATGTGACAATAGGTGGAAGGAGGATGAAAGAAAAATGTCATATTTGCAATCACTGTCCATCCTGATCTTCATAAAGGATGGTGGGTCATGGCCAAAAAAAGCAGATAGCAAAGCAGCCCTGGCACTGAGTCACCAAAATATTAGGTCTTTTGTTCAGGTAGGAGAATGCTGTTTTGTCCCCTTAAGTTGTTTCTATGCTCTTCTGCATCCCTGTCCCCGAACAGAGGTGTAGGGGTAGACATTCCAAGACAGCTGGGTCCTATTAGATGGCTAGGTATCTGGTAGTTGCTTGTAACTTTCACTGAGATGATCTAGGTTCTAGAAAATATTCTTCCCCTTGGACAGCTGTAGGGAAACCCAGTTTCCTGTAAGGCAGAAGCCAGATCTGAGCTCTGTAAAAGAGCCTCAGTTGGATGGCATTCGCAATGTGGTCTATGCACATAGTGCTGAAGCTATTATCATGGCACAGTGAATACTGAAATTACATCCTTGTAGTGTAAAAAATGACAAGTACTGTTCTTTCTTTTGTCAGTGGAAGGCTTTGCCTAAACTTGTACTTCACCTGTCCCTTTTAAATCACTGTTTTGATGATTAGGCAAAAAAGGTTTAGATTTTTAAGGGCTGATCACATATGTTTTTGTTTTGTTTCCATTTTGTCTGTAACAGCAGAAGAGAAAGGTGAGTATTGCTTTTTTTTTCTTAAAAAAAAAATTGCTCTGCTGTGTTACTGTCTAGACATGATCACTGGAAACAAACAGCAGTTACGTGATCATGGTGAACTTCTAGCAGTTCAAGAAGATGCTATTTCTCAGCAGTGCCTGTTGTGCCCCTCACTGTTTCATGGAATGGTTTGGAACTTCTGGTCCCTTGGTACATGAAGCTGCTTTTTGTTAAATACTGTCCTAGCACCCCCAAGCTCCTGTTTAGAGGACTGCTTTCCTCTGTGGCAGGAGAAGAAACGCTCTGCGATTTCCCTTGTGCCTATTCACACTTTTTTTTATTATTATTTTTTTTAATTTATTTTTGAAAGCATCCTGCTCCTAGTGGATTTGATCCATAAGGGAACGGATTCAATGTTTCACCTCCTTTACTTAGGCTGAAACCCGGAGTATGATGTCCCTGCCCTTGTCTTCCTATTTTGTTTGCTAAGGCCATATGTGTCGACACCAACTATTTATTACTGAAATCTTGTTTTTGTGACATTGCACTGCTGAGAAATGGACCCAGTGCCAAAATTTGCCCATGTGTTTACAGCTCAGCACAAGCCCCTTTGCTTTAACATATAGTAGTAGGAAAGGAAGCCACTTTGTTACGTTTCCCAACTAACCTACTGCTAGGACCTCGAACCTGTAAACTCAGGAGTATACTGTTTTGTTCCCCCACCAAGACCCTGTGGGAGCAGAAGTTGGATAGGTTCAATGCTGAAAATCTCTTTCAGGTGTAGCATATTTCTGTCATGCATGTCACTCCTTTCTGCTTTGGTCCTCACCTGCTGACCATGATGTCCTGTTGGACATGTCAGTGGTGTGGTCCCATGTGCCCTTCTTTCAGCATCAATCTTCACTATGCTTCATGCTGAGCTGCCAACGGCCAGTTAAACCTGCTCAGCTAGTGTCCATATGCTGCTATGCAAATGTGTGCTTTGAGGAGGTTTCCAGAAGAGCCCTTGGGTTCTTGTTTTATGGTATTTTGCTGGCAGTAGAAAGGCTTTTAACTACCCTCTTCTGCTCCCTAAAACTCGAACCAACCTTGTGTCCATGGGGACTTTTCATAGGGCCGTGTTATCTGGCACCTTTGCAGGATGTGAATGTGATGGGCTGAGAGGAATCTAGGCCACATGTTGGTACCCTAGCTAGGAGCTATTCAGCTGCCTTGTGATGGCAGAAACTATTTTGGCTGCCAGCTTTGTCCGTCTCCATGTCTACCTCTGTCTTCATCCTGCCTGGATGCCTTGTGGAACAAGTGGGCCTTGGAATTCCTGGAGTTACAAAGGCTCTGCCAGTCTTTCCCTCTTCCCCCAGTGCATAGTCTCCTAAGTGTCCTTCCTAAGGGCTTGCTTCTTTCTCAGCCTTTTTGTGCTCCTCTCAGACTGTGGGTTGTGTTTACCTTTTCCAGTGTGCTGCAGATGTCTAGGTATATCTCCAGTCCCAAATGTGCGATACAGGCCCTGTAAGCTTGTTGAAAAGTTTGGAGGGTGCTCAGAGCCTTCCAGGTGGGGTGGAGGTGGAGGTATATCAAGGAGATGAGAACTGAGCTTTAAGCTGATGGCAAGGAGCACCTTCCTTTTTGGGTGGCTGGGAGCCAGGTGCCTGTGTGACCCTGCATCCTGCTCTTTCTCCTTGCAGAGATGGATGAGGCAATGCGCTCCTTCGCAGAGAAGGTCTTTGCCTCTGAGGTGAAAGATGAGGCGACCAGGCAAGAGATCTCTCCTTTTGATGTGGAAGAGATCTGCCCCATCTCACGCCAGGAGATGAGAACACACATGATGCTTCAGGAGAGTTCCTCCACAGCAGAAAAACGGTGAGCAACAACCAGGGTAGTAGGGGAGAGGGAGAGGAGCAGTGTCTGCTCATCCCTAGCCAGAACTGGAAGAAAGCAGGGGGTCATAAATCAAGGTCTGTGAAAACAGTTCACCACACCCAAAATAGGTTACTTCCTTGGTAATCCCAGAGCATCTGTCAAGTGCTTCAGGATTTCCTTTCCAAGTATTTCCACTGATAGACAGAAAGACACCCTTGGCCTGTTACCTGTTACCACTAGCACCGCAATGGCCACAGCTCTGCTGGAGAGCTGGGAAACCTTTCTCTGGAAAGGTGCAACCTCCAAAGACTGCGTGTGTTTTGAAAGTCTGTGGCCACTTAGTGTACTGTGGCTTCTGCTCTTGGCAGTGTCTCTTTAAGGTGCTCAGAAAGCACCAGTGAGACTGTTGATGTTGTACACAGCTGGAAGGTGACTGGTAAGTGCCGCTGATCTGTGTGTGGCCACAGAATCAGGGCTGTTTGCCTGAGGCTTTCCTCCCTGGCAGGAGGAAGCGCATGCTCCGCCTGAAGACAATTGCACTGGCTCTCCCTGTTGCTCAGAAGTCTATAACCAGACTGTCCACTATTGATGAGGTCATCTCTACCTCCCCCCTGTACCAAACGGTGCCTGACTTCCAGAGGGTACAAATCACAGGGGATTATGCCTCTGGGGTAAGTACTTGCATGGCTATTCAACTTCCCCATGCTGATTATCACGTCACCTAGTCCTTGCCTGGCCCTCATGAGTGCCAGTTGTCACAGGAGTCTTCATCAGGTGCAATGGGGACAGTCTGTGTCTTCCAGCTCTATTTGTGTCTCATAAGCATCTAATGGTGTCCTGCCGCATCCCTGGAAGATCTTGAGCTGAACTCCCCAAGGAGTGTCTGGGGATGCTGTATGCTTCCCATGAGACTTTTGGGGGGGGTGGGGGAGGGGTGGGGAGGGAAGGGCACAGATGGGTAGGAGATGCTTGTTCTGCTGCAGCCTGCTCACAGCTATGCCTTTTTGAGACCTGTGCACATACTGCAAAATCATAGCCTGGTTGAAGTTACAAAGGATCTCTGGAGGTCATCTTTTCCAACCCTACTGCTCAAGCAGGGTCACCTAGAACTTGTTGGACAGCACTGTTAGCACAGCTTGTCCTAATTCCCCCTTCTCCTCCTTTTTTCCACAGCCTCCTATTGTGTTTGTGCTGCTTAAGAGATGCTGATGGCAGATTGCCCCCTCCTGGGCTGGGGCAGGGTGCTCAGCTTGGAGCTGCATAGCAGAGGAGCCATTAGGGGAAGCTGAAACTCCATCCATACACAGGCACATTCCTTCTGCCATGACTGTGCCTAGCTGCAACTAGTGCTTGGTATTCTGTCTTGCTGCTCCAGTCTGACCAATCTTAAATGCCCCAAACACTTGTCTGTGCAGTAAATCACAAATTCTTGACATATTGGCTCAGTGTATGTTGTTGGTCATGCTTCAGTTTTCAGCCTGGGCTCCAAAAATAGCTTCCAGTGTTCTGCCCAGGCCTGGCTGCCATTTCAGTGCCAGCTACAGCTTGAGGTGAGGAATGTAAGACATGACAGTTGAAATTCATTTGTTCTGGCATGAGGAACTTCCCTTTGCCATGTCCAAGACTTTGTCTGTCATCCCTTCTTTGTCCTGCACAGGCAGAGCAATGGGAGGGAGGGGATGATTGTAACTTGCTGTAAGCATGGCTGTACTCGTTGCATTTTTATGCACCAGGGTCTCTGACCAGCAGCTGGGTTCCTGTTGTGTGGCTGCATTCAACAAAAGCTCTCTTGCAGGTGACAGTTGAAGATTTTGAAGTTGTCTGCAAAGGCCTGTACCGTGCCTTGTGCATTCGGGAGAAATACATGCAGAAGTCTGTGCAGAGATTCCCCAGGACCCCATCTCAGTACCTGCGTGCTATTGAAGGTGATGTCTGGAGGGCAACTGACACTGGCCCAGGTACATGTAGACACTTGCAGGGTTTTGCTCTCTTGCTTCAGCTTGGGACAGCCAGATGTCAGAAAGGGGTTGTGAAGTGCTCCACAGGGAGATTGCTTACCCAGGCTGCTGCTTCTGTGTCACAGTGCTGGGGCTATTCCTGCCCTCTGTTGGGGACTGGAGGAGCATGGCATGCTCGTGGGGTTTTGGTTGGCAGCCTGTGCCTCACGGTATTCTCCCCTTGGTCCAGTGTTCACCCCGCCAATGAAGGATGGACAAGATCCCTTTGAAACTGGGAATCTCACTGAGGACCTGGGATACCATGTCGAGATGAAGGATGGGGTAGTTTACATCTATGGTGACAAGGCAGCAGTTGAAAGAAAGGAGCCAAAGGACCTTCCCTACCCCTGCCTGGAGCACTTTGTTGATGACATGAACTTCCTCTTGGCCCTGATTGCACAGGGGCCTGTGTAAGTGCCCAGCCTAGCATGGTGCATGCAGCCGAACAGGTACTGCTTCATCAGACTGAAGGAGGACCAGGGAAAAGCTGGAGTTGCCCCTTCCTCTCCCTGAAAGGAGGGAGGAACCCACTGATGCCAGCCCAGTGGCTGGAAGCCTGAACAGGAAACTTCTGCCAGACCTAGACCTCTATGGCAGAGGCCTTGGAGGAGCAGTGTTGAGGGATGGCCGGCCTCAGGATCCCACCTGGCCATATGTGCAACCTGCTGGCTACCAAAGTGTCCTTGGCCCTTGTCAGCAATCTTAGCTGGGGTCTTGAGCAAAGTCAGTGTTCAGGGGTTGGATACACCCACTGCAGGTGTGTTCATACTTGGTTAAGACCTTCCTGCAAAGCTCTGTGATACAGCCAGAAGCATGGCAGGGAGGCAGGCTAGAGCAACGTGAGTTCTTCCAGCTCAGGCGAAAGCTCCATCCTGGTGCATTTGTCTGGCTGTGCCCAGTCACTCTTCTGCCCTTTGCTTTTACCAGTAAGACCTATGCTCATCGGCGCCTGAAGTTCCTCTCATCCAAGTTCCAGGTGCACGAAATGCTAAATGAGATGGAGGAGATGAAAGAGCTGAAGAACAATCCCCACCGTGATTTCTACAACTGCCGGAAGGTAAGTGGCAAGGCTCACAGCCCTAGTGACCCTGCAGCTGAGCCGTCTTGGTACCTGCCCCTCCCTGAGACATGTAGGTATCTGAGTCAAGGTCTGGGACACCTGCCTTGCTCCTGCTAATGGGATGGGACTGACATGGCTGCTTTTGGCCCATGCCATGGCTGGGCTGAGCCATGCTCCCCACACAATTTGGTCTCACTTAAGGGGTTTGTTAACCTCCCTGTGGTGGTACCCAAGCATCCCATCTTGAAGCTGGATAGCTGTCCCTCTGCCTTCTCAGGTGGACACACACATCCATGCTGCAGCCTGCATGAACCAGAAACACCTTCTGCGTTTTATCAAGAAATCTTACCGTGTGGATGCTGACCGTGTAGTTTATGACTCCAAGGGCAAACAGCTCACCCTGAAACAGCTTTTCCAGCAGCTCAATCTGCACCCATATGACCTGACAGTGGATTCCCTGGACGTCCATGCAGTAAGTGGTAGGGCACTTACTGTAGAACCATTCTTAGATCATTCTCATCCACCCCCGCAGGCACAGCTTTTCCCCCTCCACGTGTACTCCCATGGCACACTGCACACATTGGTGTTTGTGGTAGGATTTAGCAGCTCATAGCTTTCTGGGTTCTTTAGATCAGTCCCTGTCCAGCTGGTATTCTTGGACCCAGCAGGGGTCCAGTGTTTGCAGGATTCGCCCGCCCCTAATCACCTCTACTTCAGGGGCGGCAGACGTTTCAACGCTTTGACAAGTTCAATGCCAAGTACAACCCTGTGGGTGCCAGCGAGCTGCGTGATCTCTATCTGAAGACGGAAAATGCTATCAATGGCGAGTACTTTGCTACCATCATCAAGGTAGGAATATAGGGGAGGAAAAAGCATTTAATTTGTGGGGCTGCTGTGCCCAGGGGATGGAAGATCCCTGTGCACTGTCTGTTCTCTTGGTTCTCAGGAGGTTGGCTCTGATCTGGAGGATGCCAAGTACCAGTATGCGGAGCCTCGCCTCTCAATCTATGGGCGATCAGCTGAGGAATGGTACAAGCTAGCCAGCTGGTTCAACAGGCATCGGGTCTATTCCCCCAATATGAAATGGATGATCCAAGTACCTAGGATTTAGTATGTGCTGTGGTTCTGAGAGAGCACTGTGCCTTATAGCGTGCTGTAACTTACTCTTTTACCTGAAGGGATTATGGGAAGAGTGGGCCATATCCCTCTGCTAGTGGTTAATCCCTGTCTCTGTCCACAGTGATGTGTTCAGATCTCAGAATTTCCTCCCACACTTTGGGAAGATGTTGGAAAATATCTTTGTTCCTGTGTTTGAGGCAACTGTCAATCCTCAAACCCACAAGGAGCTGAGTATCTTTCTACGCCATGTGAGTGTTACCTGATGATGTTGTCAGGGTGTGGTGAGCTCTGATGTTCCTGTTTGTGCACAAGAAAAAGGGCACTGGTTTTGCCTGACATGGAACATGTCATCAGTGGGCTTGCAGCTCTTCTGCCACATTCTGGGAAAGGATTTATGTCTTGAAGTGTGGGAAGGAAGAGGTCAGGCTCCCTGGGCTGGGCTGCTGTGGGACTGTAAGAAATGTTGTCCACTTACCTCCTGGAGAAGTGGTTTAATGTGAGCTTTCTTTGTACCCCGTGATAGAGCTTAGGGGTTTGTGAGGAGTAAGGTTGCAGACCTCAATTCTGCTCCTGGGTAGGGCAGGGGTGTGGGCTATAGCCAGGCTATGGTAAGCTGCAGCGGAGCAGGCTGAGGCAGCCTACCTGGGCACGATGAAGTGGAGAGCTTTGAGATACAGTTTTGTTGTTATTTTGCCAAGCAGATCACTGGATTTGACAGCGTGGATGATGAATCCAAGCACAGCGGACATATGTTCTCCACTAAAAGTCCAAAGCCAGAGCAGTGGACTTCTGAGAAGAACCCATCCTATACCTACTATATATACTATATGTATGCCAACATCCTGGTGCTTAACAACCTACGCAGGTGAGGCCCAGGATCTGCTAAGAGACCTGCCTGATGGACTGGCAGAAGGTGGCAGAGGCCCTCCTTGCTCTGCCACCAGCGTAGTTTGGAGCTTCATGTCCCAGAGTAATTTCTAAACACTCCTCAGTAGCGAAAGTGATGGACTAGGTTAAAAACGTTAGGATTGCAGAGATGTGTCCATTGCATGCACAGCGAAGAAAGGAGAACAAGTAATGTGCTCTTAGGTCAAGTTGGGTTATTGGGGGACACACTGGCAGGGGCTGAGCTGGACCTGAAGTGAAGGGATGTTGCAACATATGCCACCTGACCCTGTTTACATGCTCTGAGTCCTCCTTCCATGTGCTTAGGCAGCGTGGTATGAACACGTTCCTCTTCCGTCCACACTGTGGGGAAGCTGGGGCCATCACGCATCTGCTTGCAGCCTTCATGACAGCAGACAACATCTCCCATGGTCTCAACCTCAAGAAGGTGAGTGGAATAGTCTGCCACAGAACAGCCCAGGAGTGGCAGAGGAGAACATGTTCACAGCTGATCCTCTGCTTTCAACTGACAGATAAGAGCCTGGCTTCAGGCAGATGCTGCATGATTCCCTGGGTTTCCCCAGACATGTTTCGGGATGCAGTTGTGAAATGTATTTACATTTCCAAAAGGTTCAGCATTACAGACCTATAATTGGATAAATCTGTATCTTTGGAATCACTTGAGGTCTAAAATCATCCAGATTTCAACTCTATTGGTCTCTCATGCTCCCTGTGAGCCCTAAAGGATTGCTAGCTTGCCTGTCCTTTTGCACGACTCAAGCACGGTGCATCCGATTCATGGCTGAGGAACTGGGTTGATCTGAGGTGTGAGCCTGAAGAGGTGGAGGTCTCAGCAGCTTTATCCGTAACCTGACAACTCTGCTCTCCTTTGCAGAGCCCAGTGTTGCAGTATCTATACTTCCTTGCCCAAATTCCCATTGCTATGTCCCCGCTCAGCAACAACAGCCTCTTCCTGGAATATGCTAAGAATCCATTGCCTGACTTCCACCAGAAGGGCCTCATGGTGTCCCTTTCTACAGATGACCCCATGCAGTTTCATTTTACCAAGGTACTGTGTCAGCTCATCACCTCTCACATCTGAATACGGGCTGGAGTGCATGGGCCTGGCTTGTCAGCGGCGCCAGCAGTGTTTGCAGAGGGTCTGGCCTGATGGGCAGTCTCTGGGACAGCCGGACGGCACAGGCAGAAGCCGCTGGTCTCTAACACAGCCTTTGGCTGCAGGAGCCCTTGATGGAGGAGTACGCCATCGCTGCCCAGGTCTTCAAGCTCAGCACCTGTGACATGTGTGAGATCGCCAGGAACAGCGTCCTGCAGTGCGGCCTGTCCCATGAGGTAGGTGCCCCCGAGGAGGGCAGGCTCGGCCAAAGGGAGCAGGAACGCAGCTCCGACGGCCTGCTCGGGGCCGGGCCCTGCGTGGCAGCAGCCGGTGCTTCCCCGGGTGCTGCTGGCAGAGGGCCGCGAACATCGGTGCCCTGCCTTGTGTACGGCAGGAGAAAGCCAAGTTCCTGGGTGAGAACTACCAGGAGGAGGGGCCCCAAGGCAACGACATCCGGAAGACGAACGTGGCTCAGATCCGCATGGCCTACCGCTACGAGACCTGGTGCTACGAGCTCAACCTCATCGCCGAGGGCCTGAAAACCGAGTAGGAGCACGGACAGACGGCGGCAGGCCGCGGCGGAAGGGCCCCGGGGCCGGACCTCCTGCGGCCAGCGGCGGGACCCGGGGTGCGGGCGGGGCCGCGGGAGCTCAGCGGCAACCGCCGGCCATTAAACGGCGTCTGCCAGCAGCTGGAGCGGCCTGCGGGGTGCGGCGGGGCGGGGTGAGCGCGGCCGGGGCGGGGCTGCCGCGCCCCTCAGCGCGGGGCTCCGGGCTCCGGCCGGGCGGCTCCGCGCGGGGTGTGTGC
>CM021790.1:6141446-6164522 GCA_011076525.1 Nettapus auritus | reverse complement strand
GGGGCAGGGCGGGGCGGGACGGGGCGAGCCGCGCACCGCACCGCACCGCACGGGCCCGGCGAGGGCCTCGGGCTGCGGCGCTGCCGCGGGGACCCGGCCGCGGAGGCGAGCGGTGTGCCGCAGCCGAGCGGGGGCCGTGGTGCCCGGCCAGAGCCCCGCCGCGCTGCCGGCCGCGGAGTTTTCCAGGGCCCGTGCCCTACGCGGGGCGGGGTTCCCGCGGCGGGTGGGGAACGAACGAGCGGGAGCCGAGCACGGCGGGGAGGCGACCGGGCCTGCCCCAGCCCCGCGTTTCGCCCCGTCCTTCACAGTGTTCCCGCGGGGCGAGGTACTCGTTCGTAGTCCGAAGCGGCAGGTAGCGCCAGGTACCTCTGCTCTTCCGTCTCGCTGAGGTACCCGAGCGGCCGTCGAGGCCCTTTCCGGCCGTGCTGTCCGCGCAGCACCGGCCTCCCCTCGCTGTCGGTCCGCTGGGCAGCGCCCCCGGCCGAGCGCCGCCCGAGCGGGGCCTGCGTGCCGCGACCGCAGCCGTGTCGAGCAGGAGATGAGCTGCGGGGAAAAACGTCTGGGGAAACGCCCGCGGGCGTTCGCGGCGTGCGCTGCCCCTGCCCGGCGCGGATACAGAAGAGGGGGGTGAGGAGTGCGGACGGAGAGCAGCGCAGGGAGCAGCCGCCGAGCGAGCCGGGCGCTGCCCGGCCGGGGCTCCGTCCGCGGGAGGGGGACGCGAGGGGCGGGACAGCTCGGTCACACGGGCGGGGGAGGAAGGGAAGGCCCCAGGGGCTGTTCGCTGGGGCGATGGAAGCGTCCTGGCCCGGAGCCCCGTTGTTCCCCAGCATTGCGGTGTTCCTCTCAATGACCGGTCAAGCCGGCTGTCTCTTCAGGGGCTCGCAGGCGGTATTGAGGGAGTTGTCCGCCATCTGAGCATTTAGAAAATAAAAATTCCTGCAGGGATAATCCTATGGTGAGAGAAGAAAGGGACCCAAAAAGGCTCCTGGGCAGCCGGTCCTAAAAAGCACGTCCCTGGCTGTGCGTTCCAGTTTGTCATGGGGGGGGGGGGGGCACAGAGAACATGTGAGCATGCCAGGTGTGTGCTGGGGGGGATTAAACGGTGCTGTGCCTTATAAAATGTTCCTACTTGAAACAGCGGGCTGGAAGACCTGCCCTGGAGCACTGAGCCCTAGTACTGCGCACTGGTGCGTAGCGAAGTTCTTAATCGCAGTCTCACTGTATAGATGCGGCTCATTGTTCCCTGGAGCTCTGGCTGCTTTGGGAACGTGTTACCTGGATGCGTGTCTGAAAGGTTTTCCAGTGCTGTCCTCAATCAGCACCCTCCAAACCTCTCAGAGCAGCTGCTTCCATGCTGCTGAGATTTTTCCAGAGGAATGAGTGGTAGTTGTTCTGGCCCCACACAACTCACCTTAGGAGGCCTTAGTAATGTGAAGGTGTTTGTGGTTTTATGGTGATACCAGCCTTGGGAGAATTAGATACCTGGTTCAGAAGTGAGAGCAGGAGGGAGTAAATCTGTTGGCAGAATCTTACTCTGTTGGTTGCACCAAGAAACTGCAGCAGGATCACTCATGTTTGTGTTTAATTTTCTCTCTGTCCCCCCTTGGTTCTGAGTTCTTACATGAAGCTGCACCATTTCTGGGGCACGTAGGCAGTCTATGGTGTAGTGTCCCAGACAACTGCTGTTTTCAGTATTGTGAACCTGACTGTTTAGCTCCCATAAGTCAGGTTAAAAAAAGCAAGCCTTTAAAAATTATAGTGTGGATTCTGTCTGTATGTCCTCTGCTGTGAAAGCTTTCACAGCTTATGTTTAAACTTTTTATTTATTTATTTATTTATTTTAGCATGGGTAGAAACTTGCTTTCAAGAAATGGAATTTCATCCCTTCAGAAAAACAGTGGAAATTGAGAGTCAGACACGTCTTTCTTGTCTATATAAAAATCTTAGGACCCATGACAGAGGTCAGACTTAATCTCCTTTGGCCACATAGTTAAGATTAGCATCACACTTGCTGTGTTCAGGATCTGCGCTGTACATTGCCAGGTATTTGATAAGATGGGACTCCATTCCATGGCATGATATGCAGAAGCTTCAAATGAGTTAATAACTAGAGTTGCTTTGAATGGAGGTGGAAATGACTAAGCATGCCACATTCCTGAAGCATTACTTATTTTGATATGAAATCTGCTTGTTTGGTACTGCCCACATCTTTCAGGCATCAGCATGACAGTTTTGTTCAGAAACGCTTCAGGTTTGTTCTGGAGCTGAACAGAATGAGAGTAGCTGAGAACTCTGGAAGGGATCCTTGCTGCTATGCTGACTGCCCCCTCATCCCTCCAGGACAGCTTCTCTAGCCTTCTGAAGACCAGAAGCTGTCTTATATTTGGCTACCAATGCAGGAAGCTTAATGACAAGGAGATCTGTTGTCTCTTAGGTGGTTTAGAACTGCATAAAAGGTGCAAAAGCTTGCTTCAGAACTGCATGGACTTTGCAAATCAGTGATTTGCTTGTTCTCGTGCCTGTTGTACAGCAGGATAAGGTAAGGTGGTGTATTAGTGTCTTTGTTTAGCTAATTACTTGCCAGCATGATTATAGTGAGGGGGTTAGCAGGGAACCAGTAGCACCAGCAGCTGATGGGCTTGACCTTGGCATTTATTCTTGGACAGTGCTGGCATCATTCTCTCCTTGAACATGTGGTTTCAGGAAACTGGATTGTCTTGAAACTGCGTGGAAAATGTGTAGCACCCTCTCTGGCTTTCTGAGTTGGAAAAAGAGTAAGGGCTGGCTATCATGTAGTGTGAATGTGCTTTTATTCCTCTGCTTTGGATAAAGAGGTGGAAACTATCTTCAGACAGCATTGACCTGAGAGGCACTCTTTTGGGGAGAAGTGTGTGATACTTCTGGCTTGTTTTGTTTAGAAATGATTTAATGTCCCTTAGTCCATGACTGTTGCTTTCAGTGAGATAATTCAGTATTTTTGGCTGCATTGGACTGTTGTAAGTATGTTGTAAGGGATGATAAACTTGGCTTTTGTGGAAATACTGAAAAGTATTCTTGGGCCACTAAGGGAGTTTGGAAGAAGACGTCAAGAAGGAAGCAGTCACTGAAGTCTGGGTAGTTTGTGAAAATGATGGTGTTTGTGGTCCCTGATAAACAACTGCTGGCTGCCTGACTTAGGTGGTCTCTGACAATGGTGTGTCCCTAAGCTACGTATTAGACTTTCTCAGGCTGTCTCTGAGGGCTACGTGGCGTGGGTCAGACCTCTCCGATCTCTTTCTTCACCAGACATCAGGTTCTACTCCTTGCCCTGCCTCACATAATGAGCTTAGATTGAATGCCTTGTTCTTGGTAACAGTCACCTGCTTTGCAAGTCTGTACAGGTGAAGAGCCACATTCTTCTTCTTGGAGGATGGGTTGTTTGGGAAGGCAGAGTTCAGGGTTGTGGCTGGTGGAGCAGACCGAGCAGTCTGTTTGTACGTGCCCAGGGAAGCTGGCAGTGTTGGGGGAAGAAAGCTGCCGGTGCTGTAGGGAAGCAAGGGAGCCTTTGGTGCCATGTGTGGGCTTGCTGTCGTCAGCATGGAGCTGTGTACGCTGTGACTGGCAGGGGAAGATGTGCTGGCCTTGAAGCACTTAGTCCTGTGAAAAAGCCATTGGTCCCTGTTCAAGGGGGCTGACAGAGCTCTTGTTTGGGAACTTTGTCCGTGCGGGAATTTCTGCAGTTTTCCTTCCCAGACTGGTTGGTTTGCTGCAGCACTATGCTAGGACTGGTGTTCTCTGCTACAGTCTCTCCTGAAGTGCTCGAGTTTGAGTATTGCTGTCCCTAGGTCTGGTGACCTTTTCTTCTCTGAAGACCGCTCACTTCTTGCTTTGTGTAGGTTGCTGGTTTCTCCTTTCTCAGAATGTCTGAGGATTCTGGTGCTAAGCCTGTTTTTGTTACGTGTTCCTGGCTGCATCTTCCTCGTGTGCTGGTGTTGGTGGCCTTTGACCAGTGGGAAATGGCTCAGGCTATAGCACATTGCAAGGTCCTTTTAAGGCCTGTCCCTTTGCGAGTTCTGCTTCCAGCAGTCCTGTGTTTGAAGAACTTGGAGGGAGTAGAGATGCCTGGCCTGAAGCTGTGCTGGCTGAAGGGAAGCTGTTTTACCCTCTCTCCCGGACTGTCTTTTCCTGTTAGAGCTCATGCTTCCTTGCTAGCTTGTGCTTCGGGCCCTCAGGAGCAGCCCTGAGCACCGTTTCTCTAGTGCAGTTGCAATGGCATAGGGAAAGGGAAAATTGCTTTCCTGTCTGCTAATCAGGGCCATGCAGATGGGTTGAGGAAAGATTGGTCTGCTCTGGCTCAGGATGTTTTGGAAACGATACCTATTTATAGGAGGTGGCAGCTGCCCCGGGCTGCCTGGGAGCAGCAGGGGAACAGCCTGGCTGTGTGGGAAGCGGGTCTGACAGCGGGGTGGTGGCACTGCAGTACCCTGGGCAAGGGAGTGGGGAGAGCAGGGCTGTAGGTGTGGTTTGTTGTTTCTTATCTTGCTGCTTGTTTTATGTTTTTCAGGGAGACTTCTTAGTGTTGAGGGAATGTTATCGAGTAGAGGAAGATAGCAGGGCCAGGCTTGCTTCATGGCTTTCCTTTCCCTAGACCTGGCCAGACCCCCTGAGCTTTGCTGAGTGCTTTTTCCTAGTACAAATGGAGAATACTAAATAGAGGGCTGGAACTTCTGCAGTTGGGTAACTGCCTGGAGAAATGGGTGAACAAAACATAATAGAGCCTATGAGCTGCTGTCTTCTGTCAAAGATGAATTTTTAATCGTGCTGATGTATCTGAAAATATTGTGTATGCCTTGTGAACTGCAGGTAGAGCTGTACAGCTCTGGAGGTAGGGACTCTACATATGACATGTCTGTACTGAGGTCAACACAACTGTCCTCATCTTCCTTTATGAAGCAGTAGCCATTCTGCCACTGCTGGCTCTGGAGAAGTACACATGGTTCCCTATCATTGGCACAGAGCTGCAGTAGGGGAGGGTCTGGCTGGGTGTTAGGAAAAGGTTCTTCACCAAGAGGGTGGTTGGGCACTGGAACAGGCTCCCGGGGCAGTAGTCATTCCTCCCCCAAAACGTGTTTTGGGGAGGAATGCTTTTCAGCAATTGGCCAGAGTGCAGCTGAGAGCTTCTGGTGATGTGTATGGTTGGAGTGTAGCTGATGGTGGTTTTCTTCTTTTTGTCCTCAGGTTGTTCTAACAGGCAGTCCCTGCATGTCTGATACCCAGGGGTTCTTGGAGACCACTGGGTGCTTTGGAGTCTCATGCCAGCTTGATACATGCAGGTCACAGGTGAATCTGAGCAAGGCCGGAGATGGGGTGTTTGTAAGCGCGTCGGCACTTACCATGCACCCAACAGGAACTGCTGATGGTAGCTTCTCCCGCTCTGCTGTGCAGACCCTCTCCCGGAGCCACTGCCGCAACATCAAACAGAAGATCTCCCAGTGGGAAGGGAGGACACGAGGGTGCTCCAGCAAGGAGAAAGAACACCTGAAGGACTTTGGAGTAAAATACGATCCAGGCTGTGATGTTCTATCCAAAGCAAAACCAGAACATACAGAGAAGGGCAGAAAGGCTGGGTCTAAAGATCCAAAGAACTTGGCCTTGGACTTCAGGGAAAATGCAGGGAGCTGCTTGCAGACTGATGACCATGGTGACCTCAAGTCCTGTGCATGCAGCCAAGCTTCGCAAGCCAAGGAGAATGGAGAGTTGCAAGCAGGCTTCCTGGACCTGGGGAAGGCACTACCCCCAGGCAACTTCTATGCCTCGCGAGGGCTGTGGAGGAGAGCAGATGCCTTTCTGCCTGGCAAAGCCCCACCAGTTCCCTTGGACCTGGAGAGGAAGCAAGGGAACTGTGGCTCCACAGAAAGAGAACTTAGAGCTGAAGAAGTGGACTCATTCTGTAGAGCGGAGAGGAGCATGAAAGACATTTATTCAGCAGCTGTGGGGCAAGAAGAGGAGCAAGCTGCTGTCCCGCCACCTAAGCCCCGTAGGACTTTCCGCTATCTTGCAGAAAAGAGTATAAGTGGCTGCAGCAATGCTAGTGCTACCAAGGAAGCCTCACTGCAAAAGAAGCATGGAGGAGACTCAGTGTCATCTTCCAACAGTTTTGAGAAGACAATAGCCAGCAGGCGTATCAGAGGAAGAACCCAGAGGTACATTGATTCATCTCTCCTATATGAAAAACGTTTCCTTAAATCAGTTTCTAGATGGGTGTGGTGGTTTTACTTAGGTGGGCTGCCGAGTTCTACCACGGCCACTCTCTCACTCCCCCTCCTCAAAGAGGAAGGGGGAGAAAATACAACACAAAGAGCTCACGGTTTGAGATAAGGATGATTTAATTAAAGGGAAAAGGGAGAGGGGAAAAAAAAAAAGACACGGGAAAAAAAAAAAAAAAAATAAAGGCTGTGCAGAAGCACAGAGAGAGGGGAAAAAAAAGCAGTTACTCTCTACTTCCCATCAATGAGTGATGTTTGGCCATGTCCTGGGAAGCAGATGCTCAATATGCGTAATGGTTGTTTGCAAGGACAGATGCTTCCACTATGAGAGTCCCCCCCACTCCTTCCCCTTTCCCACCTTTTCTTTCTGAGTCCAGAGTGAAGCATCCATGTGCTTGATGTCCTCAGGGAGGATCAGTCTGAGTAGACTGGAGACTACAACTCATGGGTACATGCATTTGTCTTTAGAAAATGTTATGCTGGTTTTCCTGTAGAAAATCCTTTGAGTTTGAGGACATCCAGGGCTTCCGCAACTGGATGGCAGCCACCAGCTCCCACAAACTTAGAGAAGAGACAAATGGCACTGCAGGATCCAGGCTCATCTACACACAATCGGAAGACAATATCTACGAGGACATTATCTGTATGTGCCTATGCTTCTGGGGGATTCACTCACCTTATCTGGGGGTAGCTATGCAGCCAAGGAGGGAGGAATGAAAAGGAGAATGCATTGAGGACCTTTCTAGCTCTATGACTTTTATGATCTTCCCCGTCTGGGTTCCTTGTTGATGTTAATAGCTATCTGCCTGTGAATAACTATGCAGAATAACTGTCTGCATCTGGTTTCAGATGTCATGGAAGGTTGCTAGAAATGGCCTGTGTTAAACCGATTTCTTTATTAGCTCTAAAAGTAGTGTGACCAGCAGGGCTAGGGAGGTGATTGTCCCCCTGTACTCGGCTCTGGTGAGGCCGCACCTCGAATACTGTGTTCAGTTTTGGGCCCCTCGCTACAAGAAGGACATGGAGGTGCTTGAGCGAGTCCAGAGAAGGGCGACGAAGCTGGTGAGGGGCCTGGAGAACAAGTCCTATGTGGAGCGGCTGAGGGAGCTGGGATTGTTCAGCCTGGAGAAAAGGAGGCTCAGGGGTGATCTTATCGCTCTCTACAGGTACCTGAAAGGAGGCTGTAGCGAGGTGGGGGTTGGTCTGTTCTCCCACGTGCCTGGTGACAGGACCAGGGGGAATGGGCTAAAGTTGCGCCAGGGGAATTTTAGGTTGGATCTTAGGAAGAACTTCTTTACCGAAAGGGTTGTTAGACATTGGAACGGGCTGCCCAGGGAAGTGGTGGAGTCACCATCCCTGGAGGTCTTTAAAAGTTGTTTAGATGTAGAGCTTAGGGATATGGTTTAGTGGGGACTGTTAGTGTTAGGTCAGAGGTTGGACTCGATGATCTTGAGGTCTCTTCCAACCTAGAAATTCTGTGATTCTGTGATTCTTCACATCCCCTGCTTGAATGCTGCATAGAGATCTGTGTGAACACTGGCAAAATTAGCTTCTTTGTAACAGAGCTACTTTCTCTGCAGTGTTGGAAGCGTTCCATTTTGTTGAGTCTATGTACAGCTTGCCAAGTTGATGGTACTAGGTTAGATGGATCTTTATGTGTTAGAAACCTAATCCATCTCAAAACAGGTCTCTCCAAACCCTGTTCAAACTTGGCAGACAACTGCACAGACTTGTCCTAATCAATTCCCTTGCAAGAAATTAGAACTTTGTCTTCTTCCATAAATCCTCTGTCCCAGGTCCTACAAAAGAGAACCCCTATGAAGATACCAGAGTGTTGCCTTTACCCCTGTGGAAGGTCCCATCAGTCTGGAAGTTACCACCCTCCCGAAGCGCTAGAAGGGCTCCCAAGGTAGGGTGAGGGGATTAAACTGTCGCGTTTAAAGAGCCGTCCTCACAAGGGCCCCATTTTGTGCTCCTCCCCACTCTAATTCCCCAGTGATATGTAATTGTTTTTCATATATGTTTATTGTTGTTTTTAATGTAAACGGTAATGATCAGTCATGGCAGTGACAATTGATAAAGCTATTAAGGAGCACAAGAATAGGAACAAGAGGGTGTTGATGATATATTTGAGTGTACAGGATGGGGGTGGGAAGGAGAGCTTGGTAGAGCAGGATACTGCAGGAAATTTGTAATTTGTAATATCTTCCTTGACTCTGAACTTGGAACAAAGCTTAATCCCATGCTTAACCATCTCTTTTGATATTATTTTCTAGCTTCCCCCAAAACCTTCCTTCCTAAGTCGCAAGACTCTTGAGCTGCAGCCCTCCCTGACAAATTTGCAAGGAAAAATGGTGAAGGACACAACATTGCCTGTCACTTTTACTGAGTGGAAGCTGTTTCGAGCAGCAGAGACTGCTAGCAGGCGAAAGAACTTGCCCTGGGTAAGATTTAAACTTGAAACATTACTTCTTGCATTGCATTTGAAATTCTTGCTGCTTTGTCTAGCACCTCTACATGCTTCGTAAGCGGTCATGGAGCTGTGTGTCAGTCAGGTAAATGTTGATTAGTACTGCTCTATATGTGGACAAATGACCTTGAACCATTTCCCATTCAAGTAGTAGAGCAGATACCGGATGATCAAAAAAAACAGAGGTTCTAGCTATGCCAGTGGTCATTTTGTTGGCCAATAATCTGCAAATGGGATAACGGGTCAAATGGATATCAATGCTGTATGTGAATGTCAGCTGTTGCTAGTGCTTTGTCATTTAAGCCTTATTCCCAATGCTTCCATGAAGTGTGATGATGCTGGTTTTGTGCTGAATGCAGTGCAGGAATGCAGGGAAACTCTGAGCTAAAGGGCCAGCTCTGTACAATTCTGTTTGAGTGTACTTTGCTCCCCATGACTTTGCAGACTGACCCCCAGAGTTCTCCCTGCAGGAACTGAATTATTAGGCAGCTGACAGTGTGGTGCTGCTGTAGGGAGATGGCTGGGCACTTGGTTATTTGTCGTATCGACTTTTAGTTCTTGACTTTCCACTGAGAACATACTTTGGTAGCCATTTCATGTTCTAAAGGTGAAAAGCCTTCCAGCAGTTCTCCCCTCTGCTGATTCTGGTTGTTCCCTTCTGCCTGTGTGCCAAAGATTGATATGCTTCTGAGACCAGAGTGAGAAAGGCCTGTAATCCATTTTTGCACTAGAGGATTAGGATTGGTTGTAATTCTTATTTGATATGCTGGTAATCTTTCTAGATTCTGATATTAGTTACCAGCTTGTAGAACGTGCTAGAGAAGGACAGCTGCAGCTACCACGTTATGCTGTATGTGTGGCACTTGGTGCACAGGACTCAAATTCCAGCTGTGGTAGTGACAACAACTTAATTTTGTCATGGGAAAATCATTTAACTTCTGCAGATCATTATTTCTTGAGCATATACACCCAGTTTTCACAACTTGCACGAGACTGAGGTAGAGTTGGACAGCTGCAAAATACTTGTCAAATGTTAAGTGTTTTAGAATAACAAGGAACGTTGGCATGTGTTTTGTAAACAAACTGTAGGCTTGGAAATTCAGGAAGGAGTTGGCATTGGCAAGATTATAAAAATGCTGTGATGAACAGTATCTTTCTTTTGGAGGGAGAAAATATAACATTCACTAAAGCAAACCTACTTCAAAAATCTGGTAACAATTTACATGCAGGAAGCATACTTTGCAGGAAATTGAGCCAAGATTGCTCAAGAGATCGAGAAAAGGATTGGAGTCTAAAAAGAACTTTCATTGCTTAAGAAATGCATAGGTGCCTCAAATGCACCCAGTATCTTTCACTGATGACTCCACTGTACAAAAACCAGAACAGAAATTTAAAACCTTTCCCCCTCTACCAGCCAGTGCAATTTAGAGAAGGCAGACTTTGGAAGAGAAGCACTGCCTCCTGCTGTGTGCTGTTTTCTTTCTTTCGGCCTCATGTCTGTCTAGTGCAGAACACTGGGTGAAATAGATCTGAAAGGAAGAGTCTAAGTATAGCTTGCTGAACTGGGGATAAAGGCTAGAGCTGAAAAACAGGTTCCTTGCTGAATATCTTCCTTTTTTATGCAGTATTTGTGGTGACAAATGACTGTACCACACCCTGCTATGTTCAGAGGGAGCATTTAATGAATTCTTCGCTTGAGACAAGAATGAACTTGACTTGCTGTCTACATTTTAAGTAAATCCTTCACGATGAAGTGATAGCAGTCTTTGACATGCAGAATCGATGAGCCAAATGCAGCACTGCGTAACTAGCAGGTGAGGATAGGAGTCCAGAGGAGCCCATGTTACAGAAAACATTATGACTTTGGTTTTAAGGCCTTTGTGACTAGTGAAATGAGGGTTAGTAGCACTGACCTGGAGTGACAAATGCTGACACTTCCTCAGTTTCTGTAGCTTAGTCTCTTTTGGAGTGTGTTGTTTCCCAAAACTTTTCTTCCAGTGGACTAGGTCTGTGGCATAGGCCCATTGTTCATTCCTACTGTCTTTGTTCACCTGTGCAAAATGGAAGTACATAATCCATTCATTTTAGTAACCTACCCTAACATTCAACTACAGCAGCAAATAAAACAAACAAACATTAAAAAAAGCTACGCAGGGAGACCTTTGCTTTTCCCTGGGCTTTTTGTGGTCTTGGGAAGGGTGGGGGTGCTTGAGAGCATGTGAAGTTCAGAGTCCTTCATGGTGGAGGGTTTTTAAGATACTTTGCAAGTACCTCTGCAAAAGAAAACTGAAGTCTGATGATAGACAGTTTGCCACCTCTGATGTCTGTTTACTAAGCAAAATATGACAAGTTCCAGGTTGTATGTACAGTTCCGTGTCAACTTTGAGTTGCGCTAATAGTAATCTCTCTCTTGCAGCAGAAACTGTGCTCTTTCATAATCCAGCAAATTGTGCTAAAATTACTCTAGCAAACAATCTCTGAGCCAGGGTTCCTGGCAGGACTTCAGCAGCCTTTCCTAAGTATTGTGGTGCTACGTCATAGCTGTTGGTCTTCAGTCCTGGTGGCACCTGGACCCTTTTCTGGACCCCAGTATTAACCTCTGCTTTTGCTTTGTATTTCAGTTGGTACTAAAAATACAGGAGATCTTTGATTCTAAGCGTGGAAAGAAGAGGGTGAAGTTGCTCAGTCCTGCTGGGAGAGTGACTCCAACAAAAGGTATGGGAGGTCTCCAGCACCATTCTCTTTGCTACAAACTTGTTGAGTGGCACAATTCCTGTAGGTCCTGGAGTACCAACAAGGGTGCCCGCAGGCCAGGCATCACCACCTCCTGCAGCTCGTGCTGGGCTGTCTCAACAGTGCTGAACCCTGTGTCTTGCAACTGAAATGCTTGGACTTTCAGCACCATTAGGACTGGGAACACTTTACTGATGTAAGTTTAACATTTGAGAGTGGAAGATTTTCCTGTAGTCTGTGCCTGAAGGGCTGGAGTAGTGGTTAAAAGTACTTCAAAGAAACAGGGAAAAAAAGTCCCTGCAAAACTGCTTGGCCCAAGAACTCTCTCTGATTTCTCCACTCTTCTTTTTTGTGCCTCTAAAATGGTATTATTGTTGTCTTCTTAATTACTAGCGGTGGTATGATTTTTATTTATCATACATTCTGTTCAGTGACTCTGGTAACTTTTATAGCAGCATGAAATCACCACTTGGTTTCTGTTCTTTGCCTGTGTTTGGCTGATCTACATACGGCTTACTGGAAACAGTGACTTCAATCAACTCTAATTCCTGAAATTTACTGTTTTAGCACATTTGCAAGTAGCGGTTGTTCTTTGCTGATGCCTTGAGCAGGATAGATGAGCAGACCTGAGTGATGTTGATCTGATGAGTCTAAAGTTTTCTCTTTCCCAGGTTAGGGTGTTGCCCATCTTCCTTCTCCATGGCTAATAAGCGAAAACTATTTGTGTTTCAGGTGAAACCAGTGGGAATGAAAGTGATACGGAAAATCAGCCAAAAAGTGAGTGAATCACAGGGGCTGGTCCTGTCCCCATAGCTCTACACATTTGGCTAAGCTTCTAATGGGATAGGCACACTGACTTGTTGGGGCTTCTGCCAAGACAGAGAAAAGGGCACCTGTGAGGTAGCGTGGCCAAGGCTGGGAGCTGTTGCAGTGACAAATCAACTTCTATTTCTGCCACTTCTCCTGAGCTTTTCAGGTTTAATGCCGTTAATCTACTAATGGCTAGCAGTAGATTTATTTTTGGGGGGTTGGTAGAATCACACTTAATAAAATATCTCTTGTAGTAAATTGTCTACAGATCACCTTTATTGATAACACTTGAGTTTATTTTCCCACTACTTCCTTCCCTTGGCTCTATTTTATATTTAAAGCATTGTGAAATGCACTTTTCTGTGGGAAGAAATCACTTGGTTGTTTGTCTGGTTCCTTAGTCCCCAGTTTGATTGTAGGCCTAAACTGCAGACTTGAAATAACTACTTGGTCTTAACTGGTGTGTGAAGGACCGAAGAGGTTTTAGTTTCTATTGCCTATAAGGTTTGAATGTGAAATAGTAATTTGCCAGCAGCCATGATAAGCGACTTTGTCACATCTAGTGAAAAGGGCCAGTTTAATTGTTATGGGTGTTTTATTTACTTAGCGGAAAGCATTCAAAAGGCCTTAATGTGGAGCTGATAATGAAGTTCCACCTTTTTATATTAAGGAGAGTAATAGAGAGTGAAAACTGTTTGCAGAAATACAGTGTCTGTCACTCTCTGGTATAAGAATTATTTTAAGTGTCCATAATGTGTCAGCGTGCCTGGGCCACAGGAATTTCTTATGTCAGAGTATCACCTGTGCATGTGAGTCTGTCAAGACATCCCAGCCTGGAAGTTTCCTGGCCTGGAAACTTGGTCTGTCTCTCTTAAATGACCGTGCTGCTTTATGGGCTAGCTGCCTGAAGCTTGGCAACCACTGAACTGATGGTGCTGAGCTTTTCACAGCCCTTTCTTGTTGTTACTACAGTGTGGTGTTCTGAGATGGGTAAATAAAAAAAAAAAAAAAAAAAAAAAAAAAAAGGACAGCCAGAGAATGTTAGTTATCAGGAAAAAGGGATTTGCAGAGTTGCTGCAATGCCATTGCTGCTGTAGCTGGAACTGCTGTGCACTTGACAAGTTGACACATGAGTCCAAGGCCCATAGCGTGTAGCAGTTTTGTGATGTTAGGCAAATGCACCCATTGCTTTTACTGTTTCTAAAGGTGATGGTGATTCCTCTTCTGTGAACAGTAGGTGTCTGGCAGTAATGGTCACAGAATTGTTTTGGATTTGTTCCCTTCTTCAGGTCGACACAAGGGCCTGCTACTGGTGCAATCAGCCTCCAAGAGGAACCCACACTACCAGACGCTGGAGAGAGATTTGCTAGAGTTTCAGGAGCAGCAACTGTTTGAGCTGTTTGTAGTGGTGTCACTGCACAAGAAGGCACCTGAAATAAAATACACACCACAAATCATACAGCAGTTTCCCAACAAGGTAAGAGCCCTGTGGAAACCTCCTCCTGAAACACACTCAGCAGCTGTTTATTTCTTCTCCCAGTCTGTGTCCATTCCTAAACTCTGTACCAGTGAAGCTGGCCCACTGGTTAGGGTACAGGTTTGGGATATGAAGCACCTTGCTTTGTTACGAATGTATTGTTTATTGTTGGACAATCATTTGAGTATCTTTCTCGATTCTCTATCAATGGGGAATCAAGCGATATTTTGGATCTCAGGAAGATTGTTCACAGGGGATTTGGTGCTTACAGAAACACATTGGCCTTTATTCTGGTATGGATACCATTATTATGGCAGATAGCTTTGTTTCCTTGTCTGTGGGACCTTGATGTACCTTATATCTCTCTAACAAGCTTTCACAACTAATACAGATGCAACTGCTTCTTGAATGTCTAAGTATGTAAAGATCAGATTTTAGGCACTATACTGTGATTAGCTACAGTATGGTGGGTAGGACTGGCCGAGTTGAGAGAATATAAAAGCCAAGAGAGCTGGAAGACTGTTGAGAGGTCTTTCTAAACTGAAAATAATTGCCTCTGAGACAGTTAATGAAAATAGATCTGTTCTGGTTAGCCAGTGCACTTTTACCTGCATGCTTAATTGCCATTGGGTGTTACGGGTTTGTCTTTTGTTGGAACTAGGAAGGTTCATATTGTTTTTGTCTGGAAATATCATAAAGTCATACTGTATTGTACTACACTGCCAAGGCAGCCTGCAAGAGAGAAAAGGGAGTGCTGTGCTTTGTTCCCGAAGCTGGCATGACCTCATCCAGGTAGTTTAAACTAAACTATTGTGAACTAGAACTTTTGAAACAAACTTTCCTTCTGTCTGTTCAGCCCAAATGGGAGACAAAATCAGCATGTGTGATTCTGAATTATGACTCAGTATACACATTAGTGTGAAGCGAAGAGGATGATACGTTGATGTTTTCTTCTGTGGTTCCAGATGGAACTGAATGTTCAGTTGTCAGAATCTAGGCTTGTATCTGCTGGCCTTCCACTGAAAACAGATCAGAACTACTAATTCTAGCTGTGCTATCAGGAGTAATCCAGTGATTATTAAGAAATCTGAATGTTATCCAAACTTTGTTCATGTTATGTTGTCCAACAGCATAAGTGTTTTGTATGCAAATAACTTGAGTGTCAGATGTGAAAATGTTTTAAATTCACAAAATTAATAAGGGGCCATGGCCAGAAAGAGAGTGCACAGTCTTAATTGATGGGTAAAACTGAATGCCCATAAACATCTGCCAAAAGTGCAAACCCTAGGGTGTTAGAAGGAAGAAAGGAATGCAACCAGATTTGGCTTTTCCCTGGTGCAGCCTCTCAGACTATTCAACACTTCTGGGAAGGGCAGTACATGGTTCTTTCCTTGTTGTCCTAGCAGACAATCAGACCCAACTGTACTGTGTGGCTGTTTAATGGCTTTTATATATTCACTGATAAAAATAATAATAATAATAATTAGGGTTTATGTATCTGCTGCTCAAATTTTGGTATGTGACTTCATTGGGACAGTTTATTGTGTTGGGATTTTGCAGGACGTGTTGCCCCATAATTATGCAGTAGTGATTAGGGAGGTATTTTGACTTACAGATATGTCTCTTTTCTAAAAATAGTATTACTTCCAAGTAATCTGCTTGTCACCTGCTTTTTTGGGCTGCATGCCCAAGGACAGCAAAGCATTTATACAGCTATTACTCTGAAAATGCTGTACTGCTTTCCTAGCCACTTGTTCACACTGTCTCAGCTTGGGACACTGGAATAAGCTGGATGTGCTGACTGAATATACAGTCTCCAAAATCAGCTTTATGCAATAAACTTTCCCATTCTCAAGGATGTTTCATGCTTAATTTTGATCTCTTTCATTTGAAAACCTTCCTTTTTATCCTTTCTGGGCAGTTTTAAGCATGGGGAGTTGTCCTGTATTTTGGGAGGGATTTGACCTGAGCCCACACATGTTAACTTGAACACGAGATTCATATACTCTGTTTTCAGAATTGACTTATGAGTGCTCTGCATGTCAGAATCTGAACACATTTTTGCACCTGTTAGTGTCTTGTCTTCAGATCTAGAAACAGAACTGAGGTGAGCTGCCTAACAATATAATAGTCTTTTGGGAGCTCAGATCTAGCTTCGTTCTTCTGTAACCTTGGTTGTGGCTCTAAATTTTACTCATTTCTTACCACATCCAGCTGGATAATTCTTAAAAAGTCCAGTTAGCAGTTAAGTTGCAAGAGGGAACTAGGTATCTGTTATAGTCAGGATGTGTTCTCCTATACTTGTGTTCTCCTATACTTGTGGATTAGCTATCTGATGGTTCAGCATTTGGAAGTGTCAGGAAGATACTATCCCCCATTGTTTTAAATGCTGCAGCTGTGTACCATACTTCAGTTACTTTAAATGTATGTTACCCCTCCAGCCTGATCATCCCTTCCGACAGTCAAAGGATACTGAAGAGAGGCTAAAGGTCATTCCCAAATTCTGCTTTCCAGATCCTAAAGACTGGTTTCCTGCATCACAACTTACAAGGTAAAGACTTGTTGCATACTGGTGTCTGAAGTGGACAGTGCTGAAAGCTCAGATATTTGCAAGCTCCCAGAACCAGAGGAACTGCAGACAAACCCAGCTAAAATGGGAAAGACTGAATCCCTAAGCCCAGTGAAGGGGAAAAGTGAGATACAGAGGTGGACTCAGAAGGTGGACTCAGTCTGCCTGAGCATCATCTTTTTATTATAAGAATGAAGTCTGTAATATCTGTTTAAGGCCCTGTCCTGGGGTTAGCAGGTGCTTCTGTTGCTCCTTGGCAGAATGGAGAAGTAGCTGGGAAGGAAGAGAGCTGTAGCTTGATGAGTCCACGGTCTGCAGGTGCTTGTACAGCTGAAGAGAGCCTGATGTAGCTTGGTTACCCACAGCAGGGGGGTCTCTGGCATGACTAGAAGGAGGGATGGCATATAGTTTGTGTGGTGCACATATGACTTTGTCAGTCTTGCGTCTGGACTGTATAGTCAATTTAACCCTGACTGTTCTTTGGTTCCCCAGTGAAACGTTTTCTTTTGTGTTGACGGGTGAGGATGGCAGCCGCTGGTTTGGGTACTGCAAGAAGCTCCTGGTAAGCATTTGTGTATTGGACGTAGTGTAAAGAATGCACTGATAAACGCACACTCAAGTGCAGAATGTGAATTGGCAGTAATTTCCTGTGTGGGTTATGTGGCTTCTGTGTTGCTGAGGTTACTAGTCATTTAATTGAATCAGGAATGGAGCATGATGATGCCCAGCAATACAGTGGAGTGGGTTCTGGGTGTGAAAGCTCCTGGAACTGGTAATTGCTCAGGAATCCCGAGTCAGAATTGTAGAGGGAATTATAGCAGAAAGAATACTGTGAATCAAATAGATTGTAGGTGCTGGGTTCTTTATTGTATCCATGTTCTCAACATAACCATTCCTATTGCCTTTCAGCCAGAAGGGAAGGGGAAGCGCCTCCCTGAGGTATACTGCATTGTCAGCCGCCTAGGCTGCTTCAACCTCTTCTCCAAGGTGAGATGGGGAGGTCCTGTTACTTCATGTCAGATGTGAGTCTCTGGCAACCTGCAAGCACAAAGTAACTAGATGCTTCTGTTCAGTCTAGAATTATTTAGCAATAGTAGTAAATCCCAGCAGTGTGGTACTTCCTTGCCATTTTTGTACTTTGACAGGGCAAATAAAATCATACAGGGGCTGGGAATTGTCAGCTGATACACTGACTCCTTCAGCAAATTATTGTCATGAAGTGGTTTCTAATACCTGATATTAATGATGGTGCCCCCTTCATCCTCTTCTTCCATGACCTGGAAGTGGAAAATCAGTTTGGGGTTGGGTGGGAAAGCTCAGCTATTTTTTTGTAGCACAACAAGGAGAGTAGATAAAGGAGATAAACCCTAGAGAAAGCTCTTGCAAGTAAAGAGCAGCTATTGCAGAAGAGTACGGGGCAAGTTGATGATGAAAACTGGTTTCTAACAATTGGAGCACTGAGTTTCTAGAACAGTGTTTCAGAAAAAAAAAAATGGAGAGGAGGATGGGGTGTTGCCCTTCTTCCTCTTCTAACGAGTAAGAATTTGATTACCACATATAAGACATTTCCTTGCAGTAGCAGGAGTCTGGTTTGAGATTGGAGGTATCTATTACTATTTGATTGTTCAGACATTCGAGAGGAGCTTACACAAGAATCACACGCAAGGGGCAAAGAGGGCTGTTAGTGTGTTGGACCCTTCAGGTATAGCTATGGAATGGCGTACTCTAACATAGGCCTGTATCTTCTCTGGTTCACCAGTAGCATTGAAACAGTCTGATTTATTTTCTTGCAGATTTTAGATGAAGTGGAGAAGAGGCGGGAGATGTCCCCAGCTCTAGTACACCCATTTATGCGTAGTGTAATGGAGGCACCTTTCCCTGCTCCCGGGCGCACTATTACTGTGAAGAGCTTCTTGCCAGGAGCAGGCAATGAGGTAAATGAATTCAGGACTGGCTTTCCTGTGTTGTCTGGTGTCTCGGGGCCATAGTGGCATTTTGCAAATTGCACTGTAGAGTGACGCTGTCTGTAAATCTTCAGTCTGATGATAATTTCATAAAATCTGACTGGAGCTTGTCAGAGAAACTTAGCTTCCTGTTGAACCACACTGCAATAGAAGTGATTCACTGCTTTTTTTTTAAAGGAAGAACTGGTTGAGAATCCTTTGTAATACTCTGAGCTGGCTGTTGAGGTGACATGGGTTCAACCTGTGAGAATCCATCACTTCTACTTTCTGGTCAGGTCCCCCCTCATGCATTCTAACTCTGTGCTGTGGCTGTCACATCCAGCACTCTGCATCTCTGCTGTTTTCCCAGGTTATGGAACTCTGCCGTCCATCAGATTCTCGACTTGAACATGTTGATTTTGAATGCCTGTTTAAATGCCTAAGTGTCTCTCACATGATACGGGTCTTTGCCTCTCTCCTGCTGGAAAGGAGGGTGATCTTTGTTGCTGACAATTTAAGGTAAAATAATGAATCTGAGTAATTAGTTCTTCCTGAGGGATACTGCTTTTTCTTCTGTTTGGGTCTGTTTCATGTGCAAGCTTGTCTAACTTATTGTAAATAATTTTGTTTTAAAGCTTTTTCTGTAGACTCTCCACAAAACGTTTGCTTAAAATTTGGAGAATGCTGTTTTCCCACGAGGAAATAAGGGAATGTGTCCTTTACCTCTTAAGTCTGGGTTGATGCTATTCCTAGCTCCCCGTGACTGATTTCAAAAGTGGATGCATGGGGTTTCTGCTGATGCATAAACAATATATCTAAATCACATTTTTTCTGAGCGTTTCTAACCTATGTCTGTAGCTGAGCACTGAAAGACACATTGACAATCCACTCTGTGCTTCTTACTTTTTTTTTTTTTAGCACCCTGTCTAAATGTGGTCATGCTGCAGTTGCAATACTTTATCCCTTCACTTGGCAACACACGTACATACCAGTCCTACCAACTTCTATGATTGATATTGTGTGCTCTCCGACCCCATTCTTAATTGGCATTCTCTCCTGCTCGTTACCACAGCTTCAGGACCTGCCTGTAGAAGAGGTGAGAACTGGCTGAAACGCAGTGGAGGGACAATTTTGGTGGTATTAGGCTGACCTTTCTGGAGGAATCTCTGTGGATTCTGTCTTAATATATAAGTCTTAAACCTTTCTGAGACAGTTTGTGACTCGTAAGATACATGTCACGGTGTTCCACTGCTATTAAAGATAAAAAATATTGGCTGTTCTTACAGGCAGGCTGGAGTTATGCAAAACTTGTGGTTTGTGTGTGACATCCCCTACCACTGGGGACAAAAAAAAATAAAACTGGCAGCATATGTAGTTAAAAGAGTTAATGTGTTTTGTACATCTTTTCCCAGGTTCTGATTGTTGATCTTTGCGCTGACAGGTTTTTGCAAGAGGTGAGTGAAATAACAGCACTAATCGCTATTGGTTATATGCCAAGAAAAGGCACCAACGAAAGGAGATGTTAGCAAGAAATCAACAAAAGCTGGTTTTCATATGTAGACTCCAGTGGTTGAAGAAATATCTTGCATTCCTTTTTGATCACTAGAGAAGGAAACAAACTTACAACATCTTTGTTGTAAGATTGAGGTTGCATGTGATAGAGCACTGAAGCCAAAGGTGCTGCTTACCTGAGCTGGATTTAGAAATGGATACTTAGTTGGTTCATTAACTGAAGAGGACCACCAGGATTCTTTTCTGTCTGTCTTTCTGTGGACTTGTTCTCTACAGGGCTTTCTCCTCTCTCGTCTAGTTGGGGTATTTGTTTTCTTTGTTTTCCAGGAGTGATAGTCTGAGACAAATTATTACAGTTCACTTGCGATTCTCTGCTGGCCCCAAACTTTTCCTAATGTGCTGGAGGTGCCTTCTACATCACCATACAAGTCACTATAAACTTACTGGAGTATTACTAGTTCAGCAGGATATTTGCATCTCCTTTCCCTTGCCTTACTGTTCTGTTTTGCGTTGCAGCCTGCAAATGGAGAAAGGTATTAAAGGATCGTTTTCTCACTAGAATGTTGAGACTTGTCATCTTTTTCAACAGACTTTTGTTGTTCTATCACTGTTTGTTTTATCGCTGATCGAATAAGCCTGACTCTGTGTAGAGGATATGGTATACATTGTTCTGTATTGGTCATTTATGTATTGATTCTAATAGTACATAGTCAGAAGGCACCGAGCACATGTTTTTCATGTCTCTGACAACAAGACATGAAATTGTCTCCACTGAGATATATCATATATCACATCATAGGGTAACTTCCCTCTAATTGTTTTAGGCATGTTATGAGTATTTCTTATCAGTTCATGAAGAGAGGTTTCTGTTGAATAGATAGAACAGAAAAGCTTTCATGGCCACTTTTTTTTTTTTAGGTATCAGATGAAAATGAGATCCTGCCTCATAAACTGCAAGCTGCACTTGTACAAATCTTGGAGGAACGAAATGAAATCTTGTCACATGAGCAGAGCTGCATACAAGGTAGGTTTATGGAAAAATGTTTTCATGTCTTCAATTCTCTTCAGCTTCCACATTGTTGCCATAAAAGTGTGCAAATGGAAATAAGCATTAGGAATCCCATTTGATAAAGCTATTTTCCTGTGACCTTACTGAGAACATCTTTGTTTTGTATGTGTTAGAAAGAGATCTGCTGTCCTAATTGTTCCCCCTTTTTTTTTTTTATGATCAGTATATTTAGAATTCTGGTTTTGCTTAGGCCAAGTGCATCAGTTCCCATGCAGAGATTTCTGTAATTTTCCTGAAGTGGCAGAGAGCAAGTTTTTCTTAAACTTGGAGCAGGTTTCTGTACTTTAGAGGATAATGTGACATTATTTTCAAAGTTGATATTCCTTATACATAATGCTTCAAATAAATTAATGGGAGAATTTTAAAAAGCATTTCATTGCTTTGGAGAATGGCATTGGCAAATTGTGATTCCGTGATTTTCAGGAGAAACTGTTTTCCAGTGGATTTGTGTTTTGTGATTTGTTTCAGTCTGTAAAATAATTAGACTGTTACGAGTTTACTGCTTATTAGATACTAGATACTTAACAGGGGAAAAGAAACTATGAATGCTTTCACTCTACTGATAAAGCTTCAAAATGGAACCTGTGCCACAGCAGACAGTTGACATGGGAGAAAAGTCTTAATATTTGAGCCAAGGTCTGCTTTAATATTGAACACTCATGTGAAATTTCATAGTCTGAGACAGCCAGCCTAAAAAGCAACTGCTGCCCTTCTTTTAAAGAGGAGTGTCCAAAGTGGTGAATGCAGAGTGAAATTTCTCCTCTGTTGTCCTCTTTTGTCCTCCTCACAGGTGACATGCCTCTTAACTCCTTGGTCTCCGAAGCTTTTGTGCAGTTCTTTGTGGAGATTGTTGGTCACTACTCCCTACACATGAACGTCACAGAAAAAGGGGAGCGGGTGTTTCAGCGGGAGCTGTTCCGTAAATCCCATATGTCACGCAATGTGCGTCATTTCCTGCACTTCTTCATGGAAACACAGATGTTTGCAGGGTTCATACAGGATCGAGAACTAAGTAAGAATGTGGTCAAAGGTGAGGTTTGACTTTAATTTCTTGTTTTACAAGCTCACTTTCAAAGTATAATGTCACGTAACAGGACGAGGCCTTGGGCAACCTAATCTGCTGGGTGGCATTCACCCCTGCCTGTGGCAGGGGGGTTGGAATTTGATAATCTTTAAGGTCCCTTCCAACCCAAGCCATTCTATGATTCTATAACTTTTACTCTTAAAAAAGCCTTTTGTCCTGGCAGGTTATCCTATTGGCATATGTAATAAAAGCCAATTTAGTGGCTAATATTGGTGGTAGAGGGACAGTTGGACCAGACAGTCTTGGAGGTCTTTTCCAGCCTTACTGATTATGATTCTAATAGTTCCATGCCCTTCTAATTACTCACAGTTCATCTTACTAAGCAAATAATTTTTGCCTGCTTCTCTTATGTGGTCTTGATCCTCTAACTCACATTACATGCATGATTTCCTTTTTGCAACGTTGTCATTGATGATACGAGATGCCACATGCTGAGAGATGGAATACCTTGTCTAGCTGCATGCTGTTTTTCCTCTTCAGGCCTTTTTGAGATCCGTGCCTTAGAGTATTTGGAGAGCGTTACGGAGGCTGAACCAACTGGAATGAACAAAATCCTTCGCAGTCTTGGTAAAGACATAGCTTGTTTTTTGTTGTTGTTATTTTATATAAATGTAGCTATTGAACAAATCACAGAATGTTAGGGATTGGAAGGGATCTTGAAAGATCATCTAGTCCAGTCCCCCTGCTGGAGCAGGAACACCTAGATCAGGTCACACAGAAACACGTCCAGGCAGATTTTGAAAGCCTCCAGAGAGGGAGGCTCCACAGCCCCCTGGGCAGCCTGTTCCATGTTCTGTCACCCTCAATAACTCTACTCAAGAAAGCTGGATGCATTGTTTACCTTCTGTACTTGTGTTCCTCCTGTCTTTAATTTGCCTCTGCAGGGGCCACAGAACACTGTTGTAAGATTTTTCTTTTTAAGCTTTGGCAGCTCTAGATAAGGTTTGTGGTCATCCTCTAACCTCCGAGATGTCTGAACGTGCTTCCTAGCTTTGGTCTTCGCTCAAAGCGTACTGAGGGGGCAGGCGAGTTCCTGCCAGCAAAGGCGGCCAAGCATGAATTTCTGCCTTAAGCAGCTCCTTAGCCGGATGACCCCTGAGGTGCTTCCAAATCCTAACCTTTTTTTCTTTTCCTTTTTTTTTTTTTTTTTTTTTTTTTTTTTTT
>CM021790.1:6031409-6136827 GCA_011076525.1 Nettapus auritus | reverse complement strand
CGTGGCCGCGTCCCCCTCCGGCGCCGCCCCGCCCGCACCCGCCGCCGCGCCCCCCGAGGAGCGGGAGAGCCCGGGCCCGGCGGCGGCGGAGCGCGCTCTCGGGGAGGCCGAGGCCGAGGCGGCGGCGGGGCCCGGTGCGGTTCCGGGCCCGGGCCCTAGCCCCGTGCCCCCGCTGACGCCGGCGGCGCCCGGGCCCTTCTCGCTGCTGGATACCTGCGCCGTGTGCGCGCAGAGCCTGCAGAGCCGGCGCGAGGCCGAGCCCAAGCTGCTGCCCTGCCTGCACTCCTTCTGCCGGCGCTGCCTGCCCGAGCCCGAGCGGCAGCTCAGCGTGCCCGTGCCCGGCGGCGCCAACGGCGACGTCCAGCAAGGTGAGCGCGGGGCCGCCCGCCGCGGCCTCTCCCCCGGGGGCTTCTCGCCGCCCCGGCGGCTCCATCCCCGCGCGGAGAGCGCCTTCGCCGCGGCTCCGGAGGCCGGAGCCCCCGTTCCGACGCCCGCCCTGCTGGCCGTGCCGGGAGGCGGCGTGTCTCGGGCCGTGAGCCCCGGGGTCCGTCCCGGGCCGCTCGTCGCGGACTGCGTCGCGTGCCCGGCTGGCGGCTGAAACTCGGAAGTCGGCCTGCGCGCTCTGGAAGCGTAATGGAAGTCGCGGCGTGTGTTTGGCGTTGGCCTTCAGGGCTGCTGCCGCAGAGGCATGTCTCTGAGGAGGTGTTGGAGTGTTCAGGTCTGCAGCGCTACAAAAAAGTCCGTCGAAGCGAGATCCAGTTTGCTGTTGTTACAGCGTTACGTGCGCTGTTGGAAATGGCACGTGTGGTGCGCCTGCTTTTCTGCGTGCCCAGTTTCCTGTCACTGGTGTCAGAACGCTGCAGTGCTGCGTGTTGGTGGGCTCGCTGTGCGTGCGTAGTCCAGCCACGAGTAACTTGTGCTGTGGAAGAAGCGTGGACTGCGCCTTTCAGGTGCTTTTGTTGAAATCGTAGCTTGAATTTTGTATCGTTCTATTTCACGTGTTCAGGAATGCAATGGCAAAGCTTCTGGAGCTTTTAGTGGAGTGACTTCTGTGCTGTGGCCTACAGACCAAGCTAGAGCTCTGGCGAATGGCTTTTCAGGTCTTAACGGGGCCCTGTGGTCACTAGGACCTTGTTTGGTGACATCTTCCTGCTTTTAGCAAGGGCTGAAGTCTTTCCTGTGTTGCACAGTGATTTGTTGGCAGGAGGTTCTCAAGTAATAAACCTGGCTTTCTAGGGAATCTTTCATCCAAACTGTTCAGAAGCAGTTCATCTAGGATATGGGTCTAAGAAGGTCCTGTGCTTTCTTTTTTATAAGGCTTTAAGTGTAGTTTATAAACATGGTAACTAAAACACTCAGTTGGTCTTGTGATCCTTCTTGTTAAATTCCAGATTTTATATTCTGTGAGATATGTATTAGTGAGAGATACAGAACTTGTCAATTTAGGTTTATTATAGTAGTAATTAGGAGGATGATCTGAGTACTTCTGAGTACATTAGGATACAAGTGCAGGAAAAATATGAAGTACATAAAACATGGGATGCCAGCTCTCCTATGTATTTTAAGAATGCTTGATTGCGATGCTTTGGTGAAATAAAGATTAACGTCTTGGTCAAAAACTTAAGAGATGACGTGAGTGAGGTGTGCGTAGGATCCAAGCTAGCAGAGGTGTGTTATGTTCCGTCTGTTGTGGTATGTGAGTCTGCATGAACATACGTATTAGTGCAGCAGGTCAGTAAAGAATAAAACCCTTGTTAACCAGAACTGCTAAGGTGCAGTTCTGTCAACAGCTCTCTCCACATACTGTAAATAGGACCAACTGAACAGCACATGAAATGCTCGTCGGTAAGTCAGGTTAAAAAAAAAAAGACATTCTCAACATACAGAGAAGTACCATGTTGCTTAGTCATGCAGGTTCGTTCCCTGTTGGCATAGATTGTATTAGTCATGAGTCCTGGTGTTACTTCCACTTCTGTAGCAGTCTTCCTAACTGTGAGCAGATGTTTTTTGACGGAGGAAGAATTACTGGAAAGTTACACCCGTAGCTGTACCTGGAGCAGGCTGCGTGTAACTGAAGGCTGTCTCTGCTGGATTATACGCTGTATGTGCATCTACATTTGCCTGCTCTTTTTTTCAGCATGTCTACGCCTAGTTAAGAGAACTATAAATGTTACGGGAAAGTACTGCATTTTTCTTTTGATATTTTTCTGGTTGTTTTCTTAATCAGTTTCTGATTTTGCTCCCTAAGAATTGTCAAGCACTTCAGATAGTAAATATGTGTATTTATTGGCTAATAACTGTGGAAGCTGCTTACCGGGAGTTGAGTGCAAGTTGGATACCCACAGAGTAGTTCTCCGACAACAGCATGCCGCTGCTCTCATAGAGAAAATCCTAAGAATGCTTGGAGGCACTGGTTGCTGGTGGTCTGTATTGGCAGCTCTTCCACCCTGTGATCACTCCTTTGAGAGACACCATTTGCTAGTGAATACAGAAGAATGGTCTTAGTTCCTGGAAGTTTAGAAACGCTGACCAAACATAAAAACAGTTATCCAAAGTTGTGCCTTGCTGTGTTCATAAAGAAGTAACTGGTAGGTTCATACCTCTTGCACTGGTGAAGGAAAATCCTAGCTGTTTATGTTGAAAAAAATCAGAAGGCTTTGTATTTATGTATTTTCATGTTACGTATTTAACACACAAATTTGTATCTTGTAGTCAGTTACTTTATAAGTTGTTAGCGTGTGCATTTTATTTGGTGAATAGATGATTGCTCAATGCCTGGTGTTCCAGCTATACTCTTCTTCCAGGTTGAAAGAAGCCTACAATAAAATGCCTTCTTGTCTTCGTATCACAGTATTCTGAAATATGTTTATTTTTAAGTTAAAGATTTCAGAGGGTTAAAGATACGGCAAAACAATTTTATGCACCCACAGCTGCTGCTTTTCCTGGGAATATAGGTTGTTTTGAGTTTTTACTGAGGTATTTACAATCTCTCTTAAGAAGATTATCTCAGTACAGAGAATGTGTGGTTCTCCCAGTTCCGTGTGAATATCGCAATCTGGCAAGCCTTTGTTAGGCTGAAAACCTAAAATGGAGTTACAAGATGCTTTCAGAGAGCCTAAGAAAATACAGAAAAGGGGTAATGTGGAGGTACATATAATTTGAGGAACAATACATTTAATTGTGCTATGTAATACATAGTACAAATTATTCTGAGATGCTGAATTCAAGTCCCCCTACCCAGGGTTTGTGTATTTAGACACAGTGTATTAAATGACACCTTAAATGATGAAATAACTATTTTTAATTGCCTTTGGAAGGAGAAGATAAAAATGATGCTACATCCACAAGAATATGATTTGTCACTTAAGTTTGGTAGTAACCTTGTTTTCAGGAAGTAAAGTTGAAAATCAGTACCACAAATAGACTGCTTAAACTATGTAAACGTGGACCATCTCGGTTTCAGTGAAGGTCAGCACTCATCACCTGAACTGTCGTGGTTCTTCAGCTTTCTCCTGTGTTCGTGAGAGAGCCATCAATGTGTTCTGGAGCCCAGCGAAGGCTGAATCCTGAAAGAATTTCAATTCATATCCTGAAAATGTTGGTATGAATTAAATTTCAGTAAAGTATTTTAAAGTAATGTTGTTGTTTGAGGATGTTCTAGGTTTTTTTGTTTGTTTGTTTTTTAAATAATATTAGAGTTGTTGTCTGCAACTCTTATTTATTTTCCTTATTAAATATAATGTGTTGTTAGTTACATGCATGTGTAGTGATATAAGCAAGCACTGTTTGCATTAAAAAAATGAATTAGAAGTGGAACTTGAAAGCAGTTAAAATTTTTTATATTGAGGTAAATTGCCATCTGATTGTGTCATTTGCTTTACCTGTGCGGTTATTTTCTACGTCTCATCCGTGAAACTAGAACAGGGGCTTTGATGTGTGGCTATTCAGGAACATGTATTTGAACACTTAAATTCCCAGCAGAAGTGAATATTTTGCATGTGAAGGAACTACTATTGATGTTGTCAGCCAATAAATGAAAACTGGCAGAAATTCATTCCTCAGAGGACCGCGCACGTGCCAAGTTTGAGCTTGAAACGGAAGTTGGAGTTGCTAGATTGCACAAGTGCTTGCAACTGTTTCCTGGACTGTGAAGCTTTATCATCATTATAACAGTGTAAATATCTGAAAGGATTTTGGAGTTACTTATAGTTACTTAATGCTTTTGTGCTGGGAACCAGCCTGACACATTTCAACCCAAAATAAAAAATGTGTTTAAAACCAGGTGTCTAAAATGATGCTGTTCTCTCTAATAATAAGGGTTGTGGAAGATTGATGACTTGGTTGTCTGTGGATGTTTTGATAAAGTCTTAGGTTAGTTCTAACTGATGTGGTAACTATCAACAGAAAATATAACCCATTTCTTTAAAGTTAATGTTCTTGAAGGAACGTGGAATCACAACAGGTGGTCGGGGACCTGCAGGTGTGTCTTGCTCAGCCTCTTGCCAAACACAGGTTCAGGTAGTCAGAGGAGCGTCGTTTAGGGCCTTGTCCACGTGAACTGTGACCATCTATGAGGATGGTGATTTTATGGCTTCTCCGATACATTTTGGCCATCCTCATTGTAAATACATAAACATTAAGTTGACGTTCTCCCTTTTCCTCACTTGCACCTGTTACTCCTTCCACTGCACGCCTCTGGGAGCAGCCTGGCTCTGCCTCTGTGACCCCTGCTCCCCAAAGTCAGGTAGCTGCAGGCAGCTGCGAGGTCCCCTGGCACAGTGTGAGCAAAGCTGTTTGCTCTAGCTGTAACCTGTACGTGGTGTGTTCCAGCCTTGATCATCTTGGCTGCCACTGCTGGGCTTGACCCTGGTATGTGAGTGTGTGTGCTGTACTGGGGAGTCCCAAATGGGAGCCAGTACCAGTTGTGGTCTCCCAAAGTGCTCGGCAGGGAAAGTATCACTGCCTGGACCTGTTGACGGTATGGCTAATGCAGCCCATGATGCTCTTGGCCTATTTTCTTATAAGGACATGCTGTTCACTCCAGTCAACTTGTTGTCCACAGGTGCTTAAAACATTATATTTTAGGGTATTAGAGTAAGATCAAACTTAATTTTTATATTTAGGCTATAGGTTTGCTTGAATATTGTGAAAGTACTAAAGGATTCAAAAAGATTTTCATCTTACAGTCCAGAGCTTATGCAGAAGGAGCTGGATGTCAATTAAAGATACAAATTTTAGTATGTAAGTAGGGATGTTTAAGAATGCAAGTGTTTAGGTTCAATTTCTGGATAATCAGGAAGAGAGATACTTTGAATTTAATTTTGAACTGCTGGAAAGACTCTGCAGGTTAGCACACTGGCAGAAGGGGTCCAGTAACGAGCAGCGCGATTGAAGTGCAAAGTACTTCTTGTAGCACCTTACCCTTTGATCATGCATGTTTTCACTTGGGAGTTACATTAAGTATGGTTAAATTTGTTCTGTGTATCTTCACAAATGCTGACTCATTAAAAACAAAGATAGGAGGCGTTTTATGTGAATATGCCATTTGTGTTTCTTCAGCATCAGTGTTATTCCTAAATGAATAAACTTTATTGGATGTGCCATGGGGTCACGGTGGTGATCACATGTGAATGCTGCATTTTGTAGTAAAAACCTACAGTTTCACCCATAACATTGACCCGAGGGCAAGCAATTGCATCATGTGCTGTTGCACATCTCAGACTCTTGACTTATGTTCTAACATTTGTCTCTTCCTCATCAGCTGCTCCCTGGGTCAAAGTTCTTGGCTCCTGAAACCGTCCTCCTTGTTTCGGACTGTGTTAAACATTCAGCGAGACTTCCTGCATCCCAGTACTCTGTGTTCAGTGTGTGTTGGTGCTGGTGACACAGGTACAAGTGTATGGGGTTATCATACCTTTGTCGATAGGTAAAAACTGCTATAATTTACTCATCTTTCAAAAAATGACAATTAAGTACCCTTTATCAGTGAGGAAAAAGAGACCTGTAAATGCCTACCTAAGCAGGAGTCTGTGATGGCTTGGTGTTGGATTACTCTTACATGATTTACTTGGTATTGCATGCGGTCTTCCAGTTTTACCTGTTGTGGTTTGCTGTTGTTTGGTTTCACGTGTTCATGTGCAAAGTGACTAAACTGCATTCACTTCTACTTGGAGGAGAAAAGGTGGGAAATCTCCTCAGGAACATGCTTAAAATAAATAATTACATTCTATTGAAAAAAAAAAAATACCTGTCGAAGTTTATATTTTGTGGGGGAATGCTATGATTCTGTTTTGAACTGGATTATATCTCATATCTCAGTTGAAATTGTTTTGAAATAGTAAAGAACAGGTACTCTTACTACTCTGCTTAGGACCAAGCAATTCAGCAGATCTAAATAAAATTAAATACACAGAGTGAGGGCTTCCTCCTGCTGAAAGCAGATAGTTTGGAGTCTCTGTCAGGCAAGGTGCTTTTGAAAGGAGAGCTCCATCTGCGCAAGCAGCGGTGGCGGAGGGGGTCTCTGGGCAGGCCTCAGCTCGGTGCCTGCTGGAGGACGCCCTGTGGAGGCCCTGTGGCGGCCACGGCCCTGCGCTCCCCTGGTGCGAGCAGTGGTCTTGCTGCCAGCAGCGCCCTTTGTTCTGTTGCCGGAAGGCTGTCGTGGAATTACAACCCGAGGGGTTTTGCTGTCCATTGTTGCTTTTTGTTTTCTGTAAGGTTTGCAAAGCGTTTGGTTAAGCTGTTGTGTGTTCGCTTTCAGTTGATCAAAATGCATATGGATCCTTGAGTTTGGAAGCCTCTGGTAACAGTTAGTTCTGTTGCTTTAGCTGGGATGTTTTCAGTGAGCAGACAAGTGGTTGTGGCTAGCTGTGGCTGCGTCCCCCCCCCCTGCTTTCCCTTTGCTGCCTGCCAGCCCTGTGGTGCTGGAGGCTTCCAGCTGGCTTCTCTCTGGCCTTTGTAAAGAGATGTGGGGAATGGGTGAGGAGAATGGACGAGGGGAGCGCAGGGCGTAGGTCTGGAGGGGAGTCGTGAGCTGATTCTGCTGGCTCAGAGAACCTTGCTTGTCTGCATATGGTCTCTGAAGCACCTAAGGAACATTCAGAAGGCAATTTCTAGAGGTGTGGGTTAGGAGTAAACATGATTTAGAAAATTCCATCTTTTTTGCACAAGGAGTAAGTAGTAGAGCACATACTGTTACTGGGCAGAATGGGTCTAGCAAAGCTGTGGGTCTAGCAGCGGATCAGCCAATTTCAACTTGTAAAAAGTGCTCAGAGTAAATTCTGTAACATCAAGCTGGAGTGGGTATAACATCCAAAGACTTGACATAAGCTTTCTCTGGAAAAAAGTTTTTTCTAGTTTGATCCTACAAGACTGGAAGTGTAGGAATCAAGCCTTTTCACCTCCATCTCTGTAGCTCTTAAGCATTTTTTAAATTTGGTGTTTTAATGTTGGAGGATTAAGATATCAGACTGGAGAAATGAATTATAACTGGGATTTGAGTAAATTTCCTGTTGAAAATAGTTAAAGAATGAAGGGTTTTATAAGTAATATAAGTAATTATGTGAACCTGCTGGTAAAAAAAAATCTTCCATTTTGAGGTGGATGTAAATAGCTGTTGGAGAAATGTCATTATCCTGCAGAAATTTTGAATGTAAATATATACAAGGTGTTGTCACAGTTCAGGGTTACAAATAAGAAAAATTCTTCCGTTGCAGTTTTAGATGCTAGTTGACAGTAGCATTTTAAAAGCATTTTCTATTTGAGGTCTTAAGTTCTTTGAAATGTTCCGCTATGATTTGCTGCTGGATTACATTGCAGACTTTTAGCAATCCTTCTGCTTTTATGAAAACAAAAAGTTACTTTTACTCCTCAGTTTACCTCAGTTTTTTGTCCTTTCTGATTTCCTTTGATGTCTGTGGGTTAGCTTAGTGTGCTTTGTTACCTAAATCATAAGCAGTTAGAAGGATTAAATAGATGTCACTCGCATATTGGTGTTCCTTATAAAGTCTTTGACTAACAAGTAGGAGTATCTAATGTGCAAGTTAAGGATAGTGTGACTTCCAGCAGTTGTATAACAGGTCAGTGTGGGCTGTATAGTACAACTTCTGCCAGCTGCCTCTCTTTGCTCTGACAAAACTCTTCATCCAACATACTTTATCTGTTTTCATTAGCAATACAGGTGGTGACTTAGCAGAAGTGGTGAGGAGGGCTATGCTGCCAGATTCTTGTTGCGCAGGTGGCCTGTTCTTTGGCCTCGTGGTGGTGACCCACAGCCTGGCCTGCAGAGACTTGGGCCCTGCTGGCAGGGATGGCTCTTCCTGGCATGGTGACCGTGCTCGGGACGTGGCGGGTGCTCCTGGCACCGTTCTCTGCGGTCTCTGCCTCGAGTCCCTCTGGCATGCCATGGGAGAGCCCTGGAGCTGACTCCTGCTGCTGCTGCTCTTCCCAGTCCCTCCCGGACCATGACCTTGCAGGGACGTCATTTCTCCGTCATGGTTTTCTTCAGCTGAGACTAGTGTCCCCAGTGAATTTCTCTTTTTGGTGACATCAGGAGACTCCCTAGGAGCCCATAACAAGGAATCTGGGAGTTTGTTTTCTCCCTCTGTTGCAGGCTTTGGGAACTTCCTCTCTGTCCTGGTGGCATGGTAGGGAGGAATGGCTCATGATGTTTGAAGATGGCAAGTGAAGCCTATCCCCCCTTTTGAGTGTGGTTGACAATGCAAGGCAGGCTTTTCCTACCTGCTGGATTGGTGACACTCAAACCAAATTTCCAGGTAAGAAATGATTCCTGCTTCTCACTTATATCAGCCTTAGATAGTATGAAGGGAGAGAAATGAAACTCAGTTTCAGTGTTATATGTAGGTGTGGATGTCAATGAAGTGGGCAGTAAATGTACATGATTGAAAATAATTTTGCTAGTCTGGATGATGTTTGGAGAAGTGTGAGACAGAAAAAGTAGAATTTGATCTGAACTGTACATTTTCATTTGGAACAAGATGTAATTTGTTTCATGGCAGTAGGAAGTGGTGGGGAAGGGACGAACTGGTACAAATAGCTGTGTATGTCAAAAACTGTGGAAGAGAGCAGATTCATGCTGATGGTTGTTACTGGTCTCAAACACTGTTATGAGATTTCCAATATAAAAACAAATGGAAAACAATGATGTCAGCCCTCTGAAATGCAACATGAAAAGCAGCTTGAAAGCCTACCGCAATCATCTCTTGTAAAATAGTTCATCCTTTTACGTGGTACTTTATGTCCAAAGGCTGATTGCTCTCAGCTGTATTTATGAAAGTACTGATACTCACTAAAGCATCAGCGTGGATGGTGAAGTGTGTGGTGTGTGGATTTTTTTTCATTTTATTTTTTTGCTTGTGCACCTGAAGTGTAACAGTGTTCCTGTAGTTAGTGCCGATGACAGAGAGTGTTGTGTAAGTCACAAAGGTGCTGTAGTTCAAAACATTTGGACTATCAGCACAGTGTTTCATATGATAAAGTCAATGCTTATTATCTCTTCCAACATTCCTGCGGGAAGTCTTTATGGTAATAATTATGAATTGGGATAGATGATAGACCGGTCTGACCTTTGTAATTTCTATGAATATTGTCTAATTCATACTGAATGGCGATTTAGAAGAATATTGATCTTTTGACAGTAGTTCTTGCTGCGTGCCGTTTGATATATTCCTTGGAAGTAGTTACCTTTTTTTGAAAACTGTTACAGTGAAAATGTGTGTATTAGAACTAAAAATGTTTTTCAGTATTAAATTTCTAATTTAAATTGACACAGAAAAATCAAGTAGTAAGTTCTCCTGTAGTATAACTAGGAAGATATTTTTATTGTTATTTCATTTTAATTTTGTCACATAAGAATTTTCTTGGGTTGAAACCAGCAGTGAAGCCTGGTCTTTCTACCTGTTTACATAAATATTTGAGCCTTAGCTTGTCCTAAAATATATTCTCATTACATTTTTATCATTAACTTTGTTAGCTCTCAAATTGTCTTATGTTTTGACAGAGATAAGGATTTCTTCCAATTTCTCTTTTCTATAAATGCTGTTTCAGTGTGGTTTTCCCTGTTTTTCCTTCTTCCCTCAAAATCAGAGTTGTCTGTGTTTTTACAGCCGTGCAGTTTGGTTTCTAGTACTAATGATGTTTCATTAATTTGGTTTATATTAGATTAAAAGATTGGGATACGTCAAATGAGTATGAGTTGTACAAAAAGCTCGTGTAATGTTAGAAAGCTATGAATATAATAATTAATATAATGATATAATAGTAATTGAGATGTGAAAATGAAGTCTTACATGCTGAATGAAAATGTTGAGGCCTTTTCGGAAGATTGTGATGCTTTGAGAGATAATTAATGCTGAATAAGGAACATGATCGTCAAATGAACAAATGTACATTTGATGTGATGTACATCAAATGATGTACATTACAGGCATCCTATTGCTGTAAGGCTGCCGTGAGTTCCTCGCCTGCAAGTTTGCCTTTACCCAAATAGTATTCTATTTACTAAGCAGTCTCTTGTGGCTAGGGATTATTGTAGTTAAGGTGAAAATAAATGTCACTGTGGGAAAGAGTATTTCATTTTCTTGAAATACACTTTTCTAATTGTATTTCAATAGAACCTTGCATGGAGCGGTGCAGCCTCAGCGATCAGGGGTCTTGTGGATTTGCCTCCAAACCTCTTTGTCTCTCTCTGCCAGGTGCAAAACGCTGGCGGCACCTTGTGTCAGTGTGTTTGAATGTATGGGGGCAAAAAGCAGGTGCGTGGCTGTGAGAGCAGTGTGTGCAAGCTGAATTGCTCTTCCCTGTGTCCTTTGGGACAGAAGCAGTGGACAGGGTGGAATTACCATGGTCAGAATCCAGCCAGTGGATTGCCACATGGATGTCTCACTTTTGACAATGAAAGGCTTGATTTTATTCAAGTCTTCAGTGATTCTCTAGTTCAAAAAGAAAACAAAGCCCATCTTAGGGAAGTGCTTTGCATTTGTGGAACTTGACTATGCATCGCAGAGACTATAGACCTTGGGCTTCATTTTTTCTGCAGCATTTCCCATGATTAAACCACAAGAACACTGAAAGTCAGCTTTAGCCGTGGTCTGTTTTAGATGGAATGGTTTTAATGGTAAATGTTCTAAAGTTTTGTTCTGTAAGTATACATGCATGCAATCTGATAAATGGCTTTCATACAGTGTTCACGAAAATAATCTTCTTTCAGTAGTAAGAAAATCTCAAGATACTGTGTGTGGGTGAGACTTGATTGTGTATGTGAAAGCTCTTGTACGTGTAGGTACTGAAATACTGGTTTTCACATCTCTCTCTTGAAGTGTGTGTGGTTTGATGAGATAGGGAATTCTTAGTTGGATCGTTGCTCTGCAAGAAGTCATTTGTGTTCTGAAGAGATCATTGTTAATTTTAACACTTGGAAAAATAATGATAATTAACTACTAATATAAGTAATCTCTCTGAAATAAGATCTAATGTTCTAACTGAATATCCACAACGGAGTCTCACATGATTTAATTACATTTATTTTCAAAGCATCACGTGTCCCATTGTACAAAAATCCTCGAACACTTTGAAAGCATCTCCTTGAAAAAGGTACTCACAATACATGTATAGGAACTTGATTTAAGACTAGATAACGTTTCTGGGAAGAAAGAGCTAACTGCCACCTTAGTGGTAAATAAGTGTTCAAACATTAAATGTAGGTTGTACCTAGAACATATTTAAATCTTAACTTGGTTCATGCAGTACCTTCCTCGAAGTTCAGCTGAGGATTTAGAACTGTGATTTAACAAGTACGGAGGAAAACAAAGTACACCTTTTGAAGAGTACCAGAAACAAAGGAACTAGTTGTCTTGATACCTAGTATTTAAACTGTGTGTGTGTACATTTGTATGTATATATGCAAATCAATTAGGTGTTGCCAAAAGGCAGGTGCAGTTGGCCCAAGGAAACTTTTTGGTAGAAACTTACACGTGTATTTGCTATTAGTTCTGCCTTCCCTGCAGAATACTGTTTGAAAAAATCCTGAAACATTCATATGGGTCGTAATGCCACATCCACCTCCCCAGCCTGATGGCAATGGGCTGTGTTAGAAAATATCCTCTGTTGTATCAGGAAGACTATTGTGACACTGTAGTACTTTGACGTTTTCTTGAATGTCTTTGAAGTTATACCTCATTATGTGGTCGCACTTCTCTTAGTGCTTATTTTGAGACAAATTGGACAGTAGATGGTTAGGAAAAGTAATTAAGGGATGTCTTGAGTATCACAGGAAAAAAAAAAAAAAAGGTTGGGGAAAACAAATTGTTTTCCCAGAAGTATGTTGTGGTGATTTTCTTGGTTTTATTTTTTTGGTCTTGTTTATTTGGGAAAATCTGTAGCGTGATGTAGAAATTATCAAAACAGTTCTGAACAGGCGTGTGTGTGGCGCTAGGCTTTTCTTATTTGTTTGTTTTAGTTTTGAGGTGTTTCATCTTGTTTTGATTTGTTTGTGAAATCTGTTATATGTGGGTAAAGTTAATTTTGGAATCTGTGTTTACCCAAGTGAAACAAGCAGTCTGAGGGTGTTGTGTTCATTCTCGTCATCTTTTGATTTTGGGCATGATGGTTTTCCCATTCTTTTTCTTAAAACTAGGAAACTTTTTCTGTTTTGCAGTTGGTGTAATCAGATGTCCGATATGCCGCCAAGAATGCAGACAGATAGATCTGGTGGATAACTACTTCGTAAAAGACACATCAGAAACACCGAGCAGCTCTGATGAGAAATCAGAACAGGTATGACACTTTCCTGCTTGCCAGAATTCACGTGCTATTTTTGTCCCCGTGTTGTGTTAATGCTTTATAAGAAAATTACGGTAACTGACTTTAATTCCCTTTGTAGGTGTGCACCAGCTGTGAAGATAATGCTAGTGCTGTAGGGTTTTGTGTGGAATGTGGGGAATGGTTGTGCAAGACCTGCATAGAAGCTCATCAGCGTGTAAAATTTACTAAAGATCATATGATCAGAAAAAAAGAGGATGTATCTTCAGGTGAGTGTTTTGATAACACTGTAGAAAAATTTTTGGCACTTGTGAAGAAGGAGAGGGAGGATTATTTAGATACCCACCAGCTGTCTGGCTTTCCTGAAAGACGTGGGAAAAGCTTATAAAAAGGTACCAGTGCAAAACTAGTAGTTCTAAAAATAAAGGAAAAATAAATTTTAAACTAAAAAGGCTTATTTGCTAATACTTTGTAGCATTTGATGTTCTATATAGAAACTATGCTAAGAAATAGCATATACAGAAGAAATGTAATGACAGATGACAGTTTTTGTCATCTTTAGAAAGGATTTTGGTCAGTTCTTAATGATCCTTTTAGTTAATAGAATAAATAATTAAATGGAGTGGTTGGAATCTGGAGAGCACTGACATCATGGTAGTCATATCCATTGGCCAAGGAAATGAAATTATCCATTTTGCTGTACTTTGTTACAAGGAGCTGTTATAATTCACCCAGTGGAGAAGTATATACAGATAAGCTTACATTCATATTCAGTATAATGTTACAGTTGCATTGATATTGCTGTGTAAATGAGGAATTTTAATTCATTTTTAGGTTTTATCTCTTGCTTAGCAGAAATTAACATGCATAGTGGGTAGGCTGTTTGTTTAAGCATGCAACTTTATTAGGAGATTTTAATTCCTAAATTATCATTTGACTATATAATTTGCAACCGACTGAAATAATGCGGAAAACATTCTCAAAACAGATGAAAGGTTGCTCCCCCTTTTTGTAAAGGGGATAGGTTCGGATTTGTTCTTTCTCTTCAGCTAAAATAAATACGATCTTCGTGATTGTTCTTCATGATTGGGCCATTTCAAAGGAGTAATACGGCATTGCTTTCTGTCAGTGCTTTTGGGAAAATTGTATTATTAGTTAAAAATTTTTACTATTAAGCTTAGTTCCTGTGGATGACAATCTTGTTTCACTCGCTCTCTCAAATAAACTTAATTTTTGGAGAGGCTTTTCTGTATGTCTTACTGGGTATTGTTTCACATTAAATTTAAATGTATTAACCCTAATAAGCAATAACTAATTAACATAAAATCAAATGACAGGGCGCTATAAAGAATTACTGACTTCTTTTGTTAGGAATATTATATTATGACTGTCAAGGTGATAATATAGCCCCATTTATGCTTCTGTAACCTGAGTGGGGAGGTGCCCAAAAATAACCATTCCAATATAGTAGACTTCCTGTTAGAAATTCGTGTTGGTGTTTATGAAGATGGAATGTGGCATTTTGTAGCATTTTGTGGCATTTTATGGCATTTTGTAACCTTCTTTTAGCATACAGCGATCCCTAGAAACTGTTGATGGTGGGGTATGGCTATTCATTATTTGCTCAGCAAAGCATTTTCCCTTCTTGCTTGTCGGACTGTATGGTATGCCTTGGAGACTTTAAAATTCAGTTAAGGAGTTGTCATTCGTGAGCTTGCTTTCTTTACGGTAATTTGCATGATATAACACACTTCAAAAACGTTTGAGACTACAAGGAAGACATTTGTGTTTACTTGTTTTAAGCCTTACCTGATGTATCTTCCAAAAGCTGCTATCATCTAGGTCAAGCTCAAAAAAGCTATAGAACACCATGTATTTTAGTAAATTCATGACCATTTTTTTTTGGACAATAACTTCTATATGATTAAGTTGATAAATTACTCAGTTTAGTTGGAGTTTAAGTAACTCTAAGACTGGTTAATAATGTTGCCTTGCATTTACCACTTCAGTTGCATCTGACTTAATGACCTCTATAAAGGTTTTGAAGTGATAACGTAGAAGACATATTGTTGTTTGATAGTATAAGAGTTTGAGAGGTTTGGTCCATCCTTCAGAATGTCTAAGGGGAAATTGCATTCAATTTAATCTTTAAACTTGTATGCAAGCCAAATGATTGTGTACAAACAGCTCAGGTGGCGGTGTCTTTCTGAATATTTTTGGTAGGGAAAGAAATTCCTTCTTCCATCTCAGTGCAACGGAAGTGAGAACAGCTATAAAACACTGGCATTGTAAATATTTTAGAGAAAGCATTCACAGTAACTTTAGAACAGGTCTGTCATTGTCTTTGAATTCTTGCATTGTTACTTAGCTTGGAAGTTAGTAGTTTTACACTTCATATTATCTTACGTTTTGTTTTAAAATGCAAATATGGTTTGTTTCTAAAAACAGAGGCCGTGGGAGCATCTGGTCAACGTCCTGTTTTCTGTCCTGTCCACAAACAAGAGCAGTTAAAACTCTTCTGTGAAACATGTGACAGGCTGACATGCAGAGACTGTCAGTTACTGGAACACAAAGAACACAGGTACTCATATTACCATGTCTTGATTCCTGTGGTGTGCTTTCTTAGAGGAAGAAATGACATTAGTTTCAAACAGTGTCTCTAAATACTCTAAATTTACTCTCCATCAGATTGAAATGATCCCTTGCAGAGGAGAACCTGTGTGCACTGCTGAAAACTTCTAAGTAATCAGTTAGCTGAGCTATGTCAGGTGTCTTAGGATTGGATTCAAAACAACATCCTCTGAGGTGATTTGGTGTGATAAAGCTGTTACCTAGCCTGGCATTTACCAGTCAATATATCCAGGACACAAATAAAACACTTAAATAGGTGTTAGAACCCTGAACATTTGGTGCTATAAAGAAGCAAAAATGATACAGTGAGTCACAGATGCAGTAATTTTTTGAAAGGCTGTATTTTATTATGTGGTAGTCTTTCAATTTAGGGTGAATTTTGTAAAGGGAAGGTATACGTTTTGCAGCATAGATTAACGTATTTTTCTAATACAGAGGGGGGGAAATTGAAGAAAAATTGCTTCAGTTGACTTAAAGTTGCCTTATTCCAACTAAAAAGAAAGTATGTGTTTTGTCTCAGGAGCTTGCTTTTGTCTTGCTGATAGAAAAAAGTTTGAACCTCTCTTATGATGCATTAAAATTTCCTTCTCTTTAGCAACTCCGTACTATAGTTGCTCATATGTTTGAAAAAGCACTTTGTAGTGTTATAATATAGAACCAGGGGAGAAAATACATGTCAGCAACTTGCAGCACTGCTTTGTCTAGTTGCTCTACAAGTAACACTTCTCTAAAGGTGCTTGACATTATGATGCAATACGGAATTTAGCATTTTTTTTACTGGAGTAGTGATTAATCTCATAGATTGCTAGAGCAGCCTCATGAAGAACTTTCACCTTTAACATTAGTACAATTTAGAATATTAACCTCAGATATTCCTACTGTGTTCTTTCAGAGGCTTAATCATAAATATTCTGAAGGCACTCTTGTCTAGAAAGTGTGGTCTCCTAGGATGTTAACTAACATCTTCTGGTTTCTTTGCAACCCTGCCTTGTGCTTGATACTAACTGATTAAAAATCTATAAATGGATTTTAATTGTTCTACCTATTCATTCTTTCAATAAGATAATGTTTTCCTATTAACATGCTTTGTTGTAGAATAATATTCTATTAAAAACTTTTATCTGAATTACAGGTAATTAGGGTGACTGCTTCTGTCTTGAAGTAAAAAATTTTATGAAGCTCACCAAATCACTGAGGGAAAACCATGCCAAGTGGAAACAAGGATTGATTTTAGTCTTCTGTTTATTTGATATCATGGTAGTTTGGAACGAATGAGGATGTTGAATCACTTTTTCAGTAGCAACATGGCACAGTGATCAGAGTTTCAAGCGAAAGAATTGCTGGTGATTCTGCAGAAAGCTGACATGCTTTCAGCAGCCTAATGGAGTGGGATTCATCACTAGCGTAGGTAGTTTTCAGTCTGCATATTTTGGAAGCTTAGAAGTAAGCTTCTAACATTGAAACTAAGGAATGTAAACTCATTGTTCAACCCTGTCCATTGCTGCTACAAATGAAATGAACAGGAGCACAGCTGTGTCTTTTCTAAGGAGCGTTCCCTCTGCTTAAGGCTCTGTTATCATAATTGTGAGCTGTTTGGAACTGAGAAACAGTGTTAATAGAAATTTGATCATATATTCAGTCTTTCCCCCTTATGTTAGATTGTAATGTTCTAGATTTGGATACTACTTTTTAATAAATTTTGATTTCTTAAAAAAAGTTGCAACTTTCAATAGTTGTTGCAAAGAAAGCACAGGTTACTTCTGACTCAACTTATGAGATGCTTCACTTTTATTGTAGGAGTTTTCTGCCCATTTAAATGTTGAGATTTACTATAGTGAAGAAAGAATGAAACTCTTGGAGCTGCTTAATTCCCCCTGTCATTTTCAACATAGCCATTTTGTTTCCGTTGCATTGTTAATTCATCTTGTGTGTAATAAGTTAGAAAAACGTGTTTTCATGATTTTCTTATGGTGTAGTTACTTGCACTCTTTTAAGGTGAACTAATAGAAGGCACCCTGGAAGCAGTAGTTGTTTGGTTGAAGTGCATAGAAGGAACAAAATGTTCCGCACTTGGAAGTACCTTTTACGAAAAAAAAAAAAGAAAAAAACAGATTTTATTTTTTTTTTCCCCCAAATTAAACTGCTTTAGTCAAATTTGAGCAGTATAATCTCAAGTGAAAAACTTTTCTTGGGATAGGATTTTTTTTTTTGTATAAATGTATGCTTAATTTTTGACTGTTTTTGTTTAATAAAAGTATATAACTTAAAAGCTATTATTGCATTTTCCTCATCTGCTGTTAACAAAGTCATTTGTTAGACTCTAAAGTTTCTGATACCTCTCTTAGCTGGTCTTCCATAGCTTGATACCTTGTGGAAATGATGCAGTGTGTTGCGTCCATGTGTAGATGAAATTAAGAAGTGACCCGTAGAGATTCAGTCTTCTGGACATTTACAGAAGATTTTATCAGTACTGAAACATTATGCAAATTGATCTGGATATATATTATTTGCCTTTTTTCTAATTTCAGTCATATTTTTTCAAAATTCCCATGGCAGCTAATAGCTTTACATCTAAATTGAGAATCCTTATCTTCAGCACATTGCTCCTTGGTAACTGAAATCTTCTTTTGCATGTTGAAAAGGTATCAGTTTCTAGAAGAAGCTTTCCAGAACCAGAAGGGTGCAATCGAGAACTTGTTGGCCAAACTTCTTGAGAAGAAGAATTATGTAAATTTTGCAGCTACTCAAGTTCAGAACAGGTAAATAACCCAAAATGATTAACTGTAACTATTACATTGCCATCTTAATGAATCGCAGTAAGACGAATAAGGGGACTACAGGAAAACTTAATTTTTAGTCGATTCAGTATCTTTAGTTGTATTGAACTTGAATATGTTTGGAAAGTTTTCTTCTCTGAAGTACTGTGTTTCTGTATGAAGTTATTACATGAAACACGTCAAAGATAGTATCTTTTATGGTAACTTTGAGTAGAACCAAAAATGTGACACACAGTTCTTGGGGGGAGGAGGAGAAGGCAAGCCAAACCCCTCTTACGGTTTCTGCTAAGTTCAGCTCTAGGTGACAGAAACATTGGCCACAGAGGTAAGGAAATCCTTCTTTAAATATTTTTGTTGTATATGAAAAGATCTGTGCTGTTACTTAACTGTGTAACAAAAACTTATTGTGAAGTTGAATAGGAAATTTATTGTTGTTATGCAAGAAAAACTTAGTATATTTATCTGAAAAGAAGACAAGCTTTTCCTTTGGTAGTTTAACTTAAAAATTCCAGGATTAGCTTAAATTCAAGTTTGTCTTTTTTGCATTAATATGGTTATGTGCTGTGGGAGCCGCCTTGCTGTTGAAGAAGCAAAGGTGTGCTCCAAGTATCTTCAAGTTTGAATAGGGAGAGAGTGAGAGTGTGTGATTACTGCAAGTTTTTCACGCACTTGTGGTGCCGTGAGCAGGAGGTTATGGAATTCCACTGTGATTCTTGGCAGTTTTGTGAGCCTTCCACAACTTTAAGGACATTTGCAAAATGACAAATTATCTGGAGAGAGAAGTGCAAGTGTGGAAGAAAGTGTACCAAAGGTACACGATGTTCTGGTGCAAAATTTTAACTCTTAGTTATAGCAAGTACATTTAAAAACAATACCGAATTGTGAGGCAAGGATGGCATACAACGTGATAGAGGTATATGTAGAAAGATGAAAGTAATCAAAATGGGAACTTTTGAGTGCTGATTCAGCATGAAGGTCTTTAAAGGGACCCGAAAGGCAACACGTTGTGAAGAGGGAGGACAAGTTGTAGAATTTGTGCATGCTTGAAGAAGACACAAACCCACTTTAATGGGAAAAAATTAAACTGAAAGCTCAAGAAACATGAAGAATTCTGTGATAAGAATTCAAGGCTAATAACAGGTGGTGCTTGAGAGTAAAACGTAATGTTTTATGCTTATGGCAAAGATTTTCTGGCTTCACTGAGAATTCAGTGAATTTTTGCAGAATGTGATTGAATTCTGTAAAGGTTATGATTATCTGCTGAGCCACGTGGGTAGTGCAGGCGAGATACTAGTTTTCTTTGAAATGTTGTTCAGTTACATTGTTGAAGTGTGGGGCACAATCCATCATCTTAAAAACACTGGGGAATGAAAAATAAAGTGTATTACAATAATGTTGGCAGTCTGAGCAGATGGCACGAAATTGCCACTGTACGTGATCTGGAAATGTAAAACAGTGTTGAAGGAATAGCCTGCCTGCTGGAATAATTGTTAGCAAGGATGGAAAACTGCGGACTGAATGAAGGGTTGGTGAAATGTTTTTTGTAATAGGAAACTAAATTGTGCTGTCACAAAAAAGCACATTTTTCAAGGTTTTTTAAAGGGTATTTGACACCAACAACAAAGGTCACTGTGAGAGAAAAAAGTATTGGTTTTGTGGTCATATCGGGATGAACGGAATCACAATTTCAGATGTTTTATGTAGTAGCAAAGAAGCCCCTTCAAAAAAGACAATTGAAATCTTTAAAATCACACTGGCCTCTGACTCCTACAAAGTAAAGAATCCTGGTGCAACACTATGTTGTTGTTAGATTAAGGCAATATAGGATTAAATCCCAAAATTGTGGTGGGTTTTAAGAAATGCTGTATTTCAAATTCTAAGGACAGAAGAGCTCAAGATGATTTGTTTGAGTTTGAAGGATTTGAGAATAGTGAAGACACTAATACTGAGGAAGAAGTACACTGATGGAAATGATGAAGGGGTGTGAGGTGTAAAAACTGAATGGCAATAGTAGTAAAGCAGAAGAGAAGAATGTAGGCCAACTTCAGGCAAATCACTAGTGAAAAGTTTATATCCTCATTGTGTACTCATTACAAGTATGTAATAACATTTTTGTTTATAAGCTTTCTGGGGGAGAGGTTGAGGGGTCCTTCTTAAATCTGGGTTTTTCTTCCTTTCTGGTGAATGAAAATTAGCATAACGCTTTAAGACATCATACATGATACATAAATTCTTCATAGTGAGACCCATACAGTATGGAGATATATATTTATCTGTAGACACGCACACGATCTTTGTGTATATCCATGTATGTATAAATATATAAATAAAGTTTATAAACTGAAACAATGAAACAGTCCTTAAAGTAGAATGCAAGTTGGTAAGTGAGAATTTATCTCACTGTTTATTTTTTTTCACCCAAACTGACATTTTAAATGTCTTCTGAAGTAGTTGATAAAGAAGTATTTCTATGATGGAAATTAGGCTGTTGATTTTGCACTTATTAGAACTTTTTCATACTGAAATTGCTCCTTTATGCTTCAAGGGTGGGAAGATGCCTGTGGTGGTTAGTAGTAGGAGGCATAGTAGGAGGCGCCTGACGATGCCTTACAATTCATTTCTCTTTTTTAGGATAAAAGAAGTAAATGAAACTAACAAACGAGTAGAACAGGAAATCAAAGTGGCCATATTCACTCTCATCAATGAAATCAATAAAAAGGGAAAATCTCTCTTACAGCACCTTGAGGTACAGTTAATAATAAAAGTATTGTTTCCAATCCCCTGTTGAGAACTCTCATTCCATATTTGAAAACTGTCTGGTGTGACTGCAGGTTTTACAATACTAATATTGCTTGTGAATGGTGTGTTTTTGGAAGTTGAATGGAAGTGAAATTCCCAGCTAGCATATTTTGAACAAATGATGGTATTATCGGGCTTATATTCAAATCTATGAAAATTTAACTTATGATTACATTTCTATGAATTTTGAAGAGAGGATGTACATCCTAAGTATTTTTATAGCATAATGCTTGTCTGCCATGACGTGACTGAAAAAATCTAAGATGAAATTAATGAGAATAGATTTATTTTGGTTAAGGAACTGTTATTTGGCAATGAAATTGAGTTTTCCTGGAATAAAAGAGTATTTGATCAGGAGTGAAGTAAATAATTTGAAGTTATACAAGTAATTATGTGAGAATTTTTGCTTTTCTTGATTTCCTAATATTTGTTACAGCCTAGGAAAATCCCTTTGGAACTTTTTTTTTTTTTTTTGGTGAGATTGTAATAGCTGCTTGATCATGTACTATTAAATCTGAAGATTTGCTACTGCCACCCAGACTTTTTCCATGAGATTTTCAGCTGGCAGATTATCAAAGGTTGAGTACTTCTCAGAAGTGAGGCTGCTGAGTTTATCTGCTGTGTTGAGGAGATATTAAATGGCATTTTTCTGGTTGGGACAGGGGGCTGCCGTTCAGAGTGCCTGGCCACCTCTGTTGCTGTCTCTTTCTGCAGCTTGTGTGGTGGCAATTGCAGGAATGCCAGGGCACCACCCAGTATTAGTTTTATTTATTAGTTGAAACTTTACTGGGATAAAGCAGAGGTTCTTATTTGAGCCCACTCTTTTCCCTGCACTTTGATACCTATAGGAAGAATGATAGATTGGAATAATAGAGAATTATTGCCTGATGGTTTTAGCCATTCTGAATATAAGCTTTTGTATAAGCTTATTTGCTTGTGACATTTTTCTGTTACACTGGGAGAACTGTGATAGTGGTTAATATTTTCCTCTTAATCTGGGGTCTTCATTGTAATAAAGTTTTTATTTCTTCGTAGAATGTAACAAAGGAGAGACAAATGAAGTTAATACAACAACAGAATGACATCACCGGTCTCTCGCGACAAGTGAAGCATGTGATGAACTTTACTAATTGGGCTATTGCAAGTGGCAGCAGTACTGCTTTACTGTACAGTAAACGACTGGTAAGGAAACATCCTTTAACTTGTACAGTACAGAGAATGTTTACTCAAAAGAAGTATCATGTAGCTTCACTAGATTATATCCAAGGAAGAGAAAATGACTTGTTTGAGCATCATATAAAAAACAAAAAGAACACTTCCATAACAATGGAATATATTTCCCAACTTTTACAACCTGTTTCATGTGTAAATTAAATTAAGGACATAACAGTTTTTTTGTAGGAGTGAGGTAAAGCTCTGTAAAGGCACCTCAGTGTTTCACTTGAGTCATTGCAGGAACTATGTAAAAGTACTTTCATAATCCTTTGGATTCAGTAAAAAAAAAATTAGTTGTACAGCTTATGGTTTTCCTGGTGAACTGAGTGTCTTTTCTAGGCTACTAACAAAACACACGACTGATGGTCCTTGTTGGTGACAGAAGCCTAAACTTGCTGGGCAAGTGCACACTTAACATTCTCATTCTTTATTTCGTTGTCATCAACAGTCTTGTTTTTGCTTTCCATTAGATAACATTCCAGTTACGTCATATTTTAAAGGCACGTTGCGATCCTGTCCCAGCTGCCAATGGAGCAATACGGTTCCATTGTGACCCTACATTCTGGGCAAAGAATGTCGTCAATTTAGGTGAGAAAATTCTGAATGTTTATTCTCTGTTACTTGAAAAAACTAGATTGAGTTAGAGGTGCTCATCAAATATGAGTGATTTGGAGTGCAATGCATCTCTTAATGCAGCAGAGCAAAACTCTTGACATTATCCATATAGTTATCCATATAGTCCTGATTACCCTCCTTGTCTTGCTCTCTCCTGCTACCAAAGGTTTTTCTACAGCATTTTTGGTTCCCAATAGGAATGGTTCTAGAAATGGCCCTTCTCCATCCTCTTTTAAGGTCGTTCTGATGGTTACAGTGTAATATGCTTGTGCTAAATGAGTGCTTCAGTTTCTGGAAGGAGCTGTTTTAGCAAGTAAATACAGTCAGTTTTGCCAATGTGAGCTTCATATTTATCTGCATGTGGGACATGTCCAAATGTGTTGGAAGTTGTGTGAACAAACATGATCAGAAGGACAGTTGATAGGGTCTTGAGTACCAAGCCAGTCCATGTTATCACAGAATCACAGAATAGTCGAGGTTGGAAGAGACCTACAAAATCACCGAGTCCAACCTCTGACCTAACACTAACAAATCTTCCACTATACCATATCCCTAAGCTCTACATCTAAACATCTTTTAAAGACCTCCAGGGATGGTGACTCAACCACTTCCCTGGGCAGCCTATTCCAGTGACTAACAACCCGTTCAGTAAATAAGTTTTTCCTAATATCCAATCTAAACCTCCCCTGGTGCAACTTTAGCCCATTCCCCCTCGTCCTGTCACCAGGCACGTGGGAGAATAGACCAACTGCCACCTCGCTACAGCCTCCTTTCAGGTACCTGTAGAGAGCGATAAGGTCGCCCCTGAGCCTCCTCTTCTCCAGGCTAACTAGTCCCAGCCCCCTCAGCTGCTCCTTGTAAGACTTGTTCTGTTATGGCTGGAAAGGTAAGTGAGTTCAGAAGCAATGTTTAATTAGTTTTGTGTACTAAGATGTCAGACACAATTATAAAGGTAAAGAAAAAAAGAAAGCTTTAAAATGAGAAATGGCTTCTGTTCCTGTGTGCGCACAGTACTGTTTCTTGCAGTTCCCACAGCAGTAATTTATAGCACCATAGCTGTAACTTTCTATATATGGTAGTTTTTCTCAGTATACCTGTTTATTCCTTCTTTTCCTTAAAGCATTAACTGCCTTGGGAATGTGTAATATTTTTGATAAGAGGTAGGAGCTTGGAGGGGTGTTCTGCATGAGCGCTTAGTGACAGCTGGGATCACTGGATATGCAGTTATGATTACTGCACATAGCTGACTCTTGTTAGATGCAGTAATAGATGTGCTCTTGTGGCAATGTAAGGTACTTAATATGTTAGCCTCTTTATTATCCACTTATCCTGCAGCAATTTAATATCACAGTTTTTTTCATATGAATCCCACTATTATTTATGCTTTTCAGAGAACAAGTTTTGAATGAAAGAAGAGGTGAACTAGAGTGGGGAGAGTACAGTGAGACAAAAGTATTTCTTAGCGTCTGTTTTCTGTTCCTGAAAATTCTAGTAGAAAATTTGATTAAAATATCAGCTTTTTGATACTTTCCTGATGCTTTTCTGTGTATTTACTTCTTGCTCTAAGTCCACTAGTCAGATTTGCTGTTTCTGTCCTTAGTTGAGGAGGTATATGTTCACAATAAACAAACTTTTCATTATGTCAATAATGTTCTAAAATTTATGCTATTCCTTTGTGGCCAGTTCCTCAAGCAGTTTTTGAGTGTTGTTAGTCTTGGAGATTAATCAAGAAGGAAAAAGCAGCGCTTTCAAGAAAAAAGCATCAAATGTTTGGCTAGAAACCAGGCAGAAAAAAAGCTATGTAGGAAGTAATATAGAAACTACCTACCTTGTTAAAAAGTTATATGCAGATTCCAATGTCTGTGTTCAAAGTCAAAAATCATAATTTCACCCTTGCCCTTTAAAAATGTAGAGGCAATATGGTCCGACCAATTGTATCAAGGCGGTACCTGGTTTTAGCAGTATTTTGTGTTATGCTGGTAGTATATCCTGTTCTTAGAGTCACGCAGTGATGCGATGCTCTCTTCTCCCTTGATATCTTTTCCCAGTCTTTGCTTCTTTACTTATAGAAACTTTATGCTCAATGTTGCTCAATGCTTTTTTTTTTTTTTTTTTTTTTTAAGATTATGTCTTGTGTGATTGTGGTGAACATGAAGAACAGTCATGTCTGTTTATGAAGCTTCGCAGTTAAAGTTCTTTCAGTCTTCCCTCACACGTCATATTTTTAGTTTTGTAACTTGTTCTCTGGGTTTTCTTTTTGCTTCTCTCTCATGTATGGATATGGAGACTTAAGAAAATTTCAAACTTAAACTGCCTTGTTACTGCAACTGTCAAAAAATCAGAAACGTCTGAATATTCCGCATTTATTGACCTTTGGATGATAATGGAGATTGAACTGTTCGCTAGTTCTTTTTTGTTTTATTCCTCAGGTAACCTTGTTATTGAAAATAAACCAACTCCTAGTTACACTCCCAACGTAGTGGTTGGACAAGCTCCTCCAGGAACAAACCACGTCAACAAAACTCCAGGACAAATCAATCTAGCACAGCTTCGACTTCAGCATATGCAGCAACAGGTGTATGCACAAAAACATCAGCAACTGCAGCAGATGAGGATGGGACAGCCATCTGGGTCAGTTCCCAGACAGACAGGTCCTCAAATCTTACAGCAGCAGGCAAGTTTCTTGTATGCTGTTATTTCACGTTAGACCATAATACCAAGACTTAAATTTGCCCTTTCGAAACAAATCAGTTTATAAACATGAAATTTTTTTGGAAATTTGACATGCTTTAAATATGAGAGCTATTGGCTTTTCTTGGTGTTATGTAACAAGTAAACCTACTTCTGTGGAAAGAGATTGGCTTCTTTTTTCCATGTTAAAAGCAAAAATTTTAAAAAACAAAAACCCTTGCAGCCTCCCAGGTTGATCAGCATGCAGACCATGCAGAGGGGTAACATGAACTGTGGGGCTTTCCAAGCACATCAGATGAGAATGGCTCAGAATGCTGCTCGTATACCAGGAATACCACGCCACAATGGACCACAATACTCCATGATGCAACCTCACCTTCAAAGACAAGTATATCCTGTGTACACGCTTCATTTGTGCCATTGTGCCAAACTTTCATTACAATAGATTATACCTCCAGCTTTAAATGTGTTTATCTGTAACACAACTCACAGCTACACACATTTATATGCTTTGTCATGTTGCATACTGTACTGTGACATTTTTGCTGCTGAATGTAAGAAAACTTAAACATGAAAAATTAAATGAATTTTCTTTCTGTTACTAAAATGTATCACATTTTAGTTCTGGGAAACAAAACATTTCCATTTTTCACTTTTCGGTGGCATTCAGTTTCTGGGTTTCTTAAAGAATAGTCAGCAGTAGTGAAATTTACGTGATGTAATTTAGAGTTTTTTAATGAAACCAAAATCTGAAGTGTTTTTAAATTCAAACCTGAAGCACGATGCCAAGCTCTGCATATCATTAAAAACAAAAATTATTGCCAATGTTAACATGACTGCAAAACCAAAATGACGTTTTAATACTTGGAGCATATACTCTTTTGTACATAGACATATGGACTCTAAAGTTGTCTTAGGATGAAGTCATTGCTTTAAGAAAATATAACTCTACATGAAAATTATTTGATATAACATCAGGAAAAATCTGTACTGTGTATTTAAATATCTATCCATATAAAGTTGTTTTTTTTTCTTTTTTTTTCTTCTTTCCAAGTAAATACATATAGCAGTTGCTTTGCATTCAGTGCTATTGGGTTATGTTGATAGAATGTGAATTTATATCCCTCCCCTACCCCCCATTGTTGAGGACTATCATATAATGTACATGTTGCAGTTTTACTTGCAGAATGGCTATACAATTTGTCTCTAATGCAGTGGTGGTCTCTTCTCTTTTCCTACAGCATTCTAACCCTGGACATGCGGGGCCTTTTCCAGTTGTTTCTGTGCACAACACCACTATTAATCCAACTAGTCCCACTACTGCAACAATGGCAAGTGCAAACCGTGGTCCAACAAGTCCATCTGTTACAGCAATTGAACTCATTCCTTCTGTAACAAATCCAGAGAATTTACCTTCCCTGCCAGATATCCCACCCATCCAGGTCAGTGGAGAAGACCAGGCAATTAGGCTGTGGGTGAAGCAATGACATGCCTTACTTTCTGTATCTTTTTTTTTTTTTGGGTTACCAGTATTTGTGGAATTGTTTAGTTTTTTATCATATAGAGTAGAAGAAGAATTAAAATCTCCAGCACTGGCCACGGGCATGCAGCTATCTTAATTATGTAGGGCTGACCTGCTTGGCCTGTGATGGGTAGTATTTAATGGCTGTTTTACAGTAAAATTGTTACTTAGATTAGTCAATTCCAAGTACTGTGTTCAATTCCTTTCTTCCACAGGTCTGTCATATGGGAAGATACCACTAGAATAGTTGAATAGTTATGCATGTTTCATGTCCTGAATGGTGATATATTCAGTATTAAAGTTGCCTGTTGCTGCTTTGTGACGTGGAGAGTTCCTAAATGTTAAAATCAAATGCAGGAAGTACCGTAAATAGGTGTCCTACTCCTCTGCTTTCTCTTCACGTTTCCCCTGTACCCCAGTAGGGTGGCTGTAATTATTTCCTTGTATTTTTAGGAGGCCAACATTGGCATTAACTTTGTATCCTAGAAGATGCTGTGGAACACTTAGACTGGCCTCAGTGGTTGATCTTGAACTGTGGTTGTAGTGTCTGCCTGGAAATTCCGTGTGTGACAGCTGCTGCCTCTGTAGTTTTCACTTTATCTGCACAGTAGATTGCTAATCACTGGCTTGGAAGTGCAGTGTGCCTCATGCTCTTTTCACAGAGAGATACTGAGTAGTACTGCACGCAAGGTGAGGTAGATGTTAAGTCAAGTTAATTCGGAGAAGTCAGAAGCATAATGTAATGTACAGGTGGAGTCATATAAAGTAAAAGTAGTAAGTTTTCTGCAGGAGTGTTTTGTAGGCCAGGTGAGAGGAAGATGGCTTAATTTTGAGAATGTGATGTTTATATTTAAATTCCAAGTTCCAACACTATTGTGCCCACTTAAAACACAGGATGCTTCATCACGTTACGGGACAAAATCACCTTAGAAACAAAACTAAAATTTTATCAAAGCAGCTGGTCTTCTGTAATACCACTAACAACTTGGTAACTCTTAATCTAAAAGAGTTGTGTTCAAGGGTTATTCTTTTTTTGATGAAGCTGCAGGTAATTTGCTAATGTAGGAAGAGCAAACAAAAAGGATCACGTCTCTGAATGTGACTGATCTATAGTGCTGAAGCTCTCTTTAGTCATTTGAACAAAACACAACTATAACCGGTTATGGTGATAACACAACCAGTTATGACCAATTCACATGAAGACGTTATTCAGAATTACGCTGTCATCTAGCTGGTGTTTTTACGTAGTTTCCAGTAGATAATAAAATTGATGTAAAAAGTGAATGGTGGGGAAAGATTTCACATCATGCTAAGGAAGAAAAACAAGTTCATGGTTTCTCTTAACATCTTAATTATGGAATAACTATTAGAAAATTAGTAATCTCTTAGTTTCTATGACTAACGCACTTTACATCTGGGAAACAAGTAAGTCTGGAATGGCCCAAAGTAAGTGGGGCCCTATACCATACTGGAATAATTCAGATAATCAGGTGCTTTTAAAAATCTTACATTAAGCTTCTGACTAGGGGTTTCTATTTTTGAAAGATTGATGTGAAAGATGTGAAACTATTAACAAACTTTAATTAGGCTTCTCTAATTCAGACTCTTGTTTTTGTTTTCTAGCTTGAAGATGCTGGTTCAAGTAGTTTGGATAACCTTTTAAGTAGATATATCACAGGCAGCCACCTACCCCCGCAACCTACAAGTACAATGAATCCCTCCCCAGGGCCTTCAGCTCTGTCTCCAGGGTCATCAGGTAAATGTGATAGGTATTTCTAGTGATTCTAGAAAGCTATGGGTATTTCCAGAAATTAAGAAAATAAATATGAAAATAACCTACTACTTCATGCCACAAAGAAAGTGATGTTTTGTTAGTTTAAAAATTATTTTGCTTGGAAATAAGACCTGGAAACTTATATTTTATTCTCCTTCAGAAATATCTTTATAGTAACAAACTGCCAGCGTATGAAGGCAGTATTCCAGGTACGTGTACAGACTGATCCGTCTGTGCTATATTTTTTGTCTTACATTACTGCAATCCATGTTTTGTGCATGTAGTTCAGTTATGGATATTATGGAGGTAGTTCAGCTTTGGCCGCAAGTGATGACTGTTCATACGTTTTAAATAAGTTTGCTGAACATCAGCAAATAGCTTTATTAGTCAAAGAAGTACCTATACTCAACAGTCATCTAAACAAGGTCATTCTAAGTACAGCTCAATTGAGAATAGAGCTTTTGTTAAGCACATGAACAAATTAAGTCACCGATACATAATGCTGAGTTATAGAACATTGCAAATGTCTGTTGCCACGAGTTAAGAAGCTGCTTTCAGTCATTTGATAGGCATGTTTCCCTTAATCTTCCCTCTTCAAGATTATTGGAAGACTTTATGAATGATTGGTTGCAGCGGTGGAACTTGTATTTCTCAACACCTGCATGCAAAGCAGAGTCTGCATTTCTTGATTTTATTGGTGGGTGTCAATGGATAAAATTTGAGAAATTAATGATCTGTGGCCTATAGCACTGCTTGGAATAGGTGAAATAATTAGGGGAACATTAACAACATGTTGCCTATGTTTATATTTAATGCAGTGTGCTAGACCTTTGTTTTGATCAAATGGCTGAGAAGGCAGCTGACTTGTGTGAATTATTAGGATATTCCAGCAGCACTTCTGGTGTTAATGAATACCAGTTATTTTTTTTATTGCAGAATGTAAGTTTGTACCAAGTCAACTTCTACGTTTTTTTCTTTTCAGGCTTATCCAACTCCCACACTCCTGTGAGGCCACCTAGTACCTCCAGCACAGGTAGCAGAGGAAGGTGAGTATCTAATGTCAGTGCTGTGAGGCTGAAAAATCAGACATGAAAAATTAAAAAAAATGGATCGGCAAGAAGTCAAATAGGGATTTGTGATCCAGTAATTGAAGAACACTTATGGGAAGGAGTGTTGTTGTTTTTGCTTTTTTTTTTTTTTTTTTTTTCCTTTAAAACAATTCTCTGTTGTCTTATAACATGAGCTTCTACTCTTGTAAAAGTTGTGACATTCTTTGCCTTTGAAATCTTTTAAGAAATGTTAACTTAAATGTCTTTGTTATAATGAATTTTCCTCTCATTTATGTGCTTTCTAGCTGTGGTTCTTCGGGCAGAACAGCAGAGAAAACTAGTGTTAACTTCAAGTCTGACCAAGTGAAAGTCAAGCAAGAACCAGGGACAGAGGAAGAGATATGCAGTTTCTCAGGCACAGTAAAACAGGAGAAAACGGAGGATGGCAGAAGGAGTGCTTGCATGGTAAAGTTAGTTTTTAAAACGGTATTTTATGGAATTCCTACCAAACATGTAGAATTCTGAAATCATGAAGCAATTTTACTCTTAAGCATCATAGTCTGTTAACAGCCTGGAAGACTGAGAGGTATTTTGCTTTCTGGCAGTATGTCTGAACTTTAAGTGTGGGCCAACTCAAGCAGTGAGCTGTTTTTGTAGCACTGCTAGGGCTCTTTATTATGTTTTTGACATAAGTACCAATAAGCTGGCATCAGGACTTGCATAATTGCTTGCTGGCTTATGTTGAACAGATAAACATTAAATAATGGCACATGGTTTGGACAGGACTGGACCTAGTGATGTGGATGCAAAAGAACCAGTCCTTCCAAGCTTTGTGTAGTTAGGTAGGTAGTTCTCATTGAAAGTACTTCAGTAGAAAAGTTAGGACTTAATAGGTTTGGCGTTTGTTTATGACTTTATTTTATCCACAGATACCATGCACTGCCAGGCACGGGATAGAGTGCCAAGTAAGATTTATCAGTAGCTATTGAAATGAAATACCCCCGGGAAGTGTGTATGGCATTTGCTGCTTTTAATCTTTAACAAAATCGGCAAGTAACCTGTTGTTAGTAGGAGTTCCTGGGCATTCGTATGTGTATAATTATATTGAGATGTCTTTGAATCAGTCAAGAGTTCTGATGTCAAAATAAATAAAACATTTACGCAAATGAATATTTCCATGTTTCCCAGCTACGCTTCCTTTTAATAGGATTGTGTAGTGGCAGCAGGGTGAAGGATTTGAGGACTTTTCCTAGTGAAAGTAGAGATATATATTTTTAACAATTTATTTGTATGTTAGGATTGAAAGTTCATTATGCCATATTTTAGTAGGAATTTAGTAGGACTTAGGAAAAATTAGTTTTCAATACTGTATGCAGCTCTGCTCTTCAGAATGATTTGCCACTTATTTTGTGAAATGCGTATGGTACTTTTAAATGGTGAATGATGTTTAGCTTGCAATATAAGAAGAAGGATTCCCTTGTTAAACTGACTCTTAGATTTTCATGTGCTATTTTCATTTCAGCTTAGCAGTCCTGAGAGCAGCTTGACACCACCACTGTCCACTAACTTGCATCTGGAGAGTGAATTGGAAGCATTAGGAAGTCTTGAAAACCATGTAAAAACTGAGCCAGGAGATTTAAGTGAAAGTTGCAAGCAGTCTGGACACAGCCTTCTAAATGGAAAATCCCCAGTGCGGAGTCTAATGCATCGATCAGCTAGAATTGGAGGAGAAGGGAATAATAAAGATGATGATCCAAATGAAGACTGGTGTGCAGTATGCCAAAATGGAGGGGATCTATTATGTTGTGAAAAGTGCCCAAAAGTGTTTCATCTAACTTGTCATGTACCAACACTCCTCAGCTTTCCAAGGTACCAGAAACAGTGTAATGGTTCCTGAGAACAGCTCTGTGAATGAGCTCAGCTCGTTCAAATGGTAGATTTCAACACAGTACCAAAACTGATGTTTTGGTACTGATATTCTGGTACTCTTCAAGATCTGCTAATTCTGCAAGATTTGTTGTCAGTAAAAAAATCTTGCATTTTAAAGATATGCCCAGATTGTTTTGCATGTGACAGATTAATGTTTGTTTGATAAATATACAGTCTCTCAAAGTGTTCTGTTACGTAAAGTTGGTTTTAAAGTTATGGTGAGGAAGGTATTGTGAAGTATCTGAGCATATTTGGGAGAGGAATACAAGGGCAGGAAAAACAGCCATGACTGTTAGATCTACCTTGAGCACTATGAGTTAACCCTTATCTTCATATATATCCAAGTCTTTGATATTGTGCAATGTGAATTTGTAAGAGCTGATACAAACGTCTTTGTAGTTGGCACTGATGAGACCTTGTCCCTGGATGCCTGGAGTAATACTGTGTTTTGTTTTGTTTTGTTTTCTGTTTAGTGGAGAGTGGATATGTACATTCTGCAGAGATCTAAGCAAACCAGAAGTAGAATATGATTGTGACAATTCGCAACACAGCAAGAAAGGGAAAACAGCACAAGGCTTGAGTCCTGTGGACCAAAGGGTACGTACATGCATTCTGACACTAGCAGTCCCCCACTGTTTCTTGATGATGTGTTTTGCTTTGGCTGCAACAAATTAATTAGAGCTGTGGGTTTAGAGAAGAAAAAGGGGAGGGGGGGTAATGAGAGCGTCTTGCTGTGGCCACGTGTTTAGGCCTTTGTGACTGTGTGGAAGTGCTCCATTACATTGGAACTGCTAAAACTTGCATGTAAACATACATTCTGTATTTAAATGCATCCTTTAATGTGCATTAATCTCTCTGATGTTCTTAAGTAGACTTTGCATTTAACATTGATACAGCCTCCATACAAATAGCAATGTAAGTTTGATATGTTAAATTTATACTGTGAGAGGTACGTTCTTGTGGATGGTATAATGACCCTGCCAGAATTATTTTTAGACTTACCAATCAGCCTGTGCATAAAGTGTTAAGAGTGTTATCAAATCAAATTAATCCAAAGGAATTCTAAGCAGAAAGAAAAACATTTGAATAGGGAATTCATAGGAACAATGTAGTTGGTTTCAAATTATTAAATTTTATCTTAAGGAAAAAATAAGTCTGCAACTTAGTCCCTTCCTGTAACTTGCAGTTACTCTTGGACAAATGCAATTGTTTTTTTTTTTTTGGGTTTTTTTTTTTTTTTTTTTGGTTTTGTTTTTTTGTTTTTAATAATAATAAAAAAAATTGACTGTTTATTAGTGTGCCTCCACATGTTTTTTTTAGCCCTAGACTTTTATTTGTCTGTCTGGAAGAAGAAAGCAAAAAGGGAGTATATTTCTGCTATGTGAACAGTAAGGTGGTATTCCACTCCTTTGTGCCCCACCCCTCAATGCCCTCCTAAGGACTTTCACATATTTATAAATAAACTTGAGAAGACTATTGAAATTTTCTAGTACAAAGTACAAAATCATTTATAATATGGAAATATAGACCTATGAGCTGAAGATAAATTAAGGATGTTAACATGAAGCTGTTTATTTCTTTGTAAGAAATGTGAACGTCTCCTGCTTTACCTGTATTGTCATGAGCTGAGCATTGAATTTCAAGAGCCAGTCCCAGCCTCGGTGAGTCCGCTAAAAAATAGTTTAGAGTGTGATTTCTTTTTTTGTATAACATCTCTATAAATGCTAGAATTGAGTTTGGGAAGGAACTGGCTGCTTTTACTTGAAGCAGGTCCCCTTGATCAGTCTAAAAGTCCTGACAGTCGTGCAGAATTTCATGATGCTGAAATATACAGAAGCTGATCATGCAGAGGTTCTAATCTCAGTCTTAAGCCTATATATTGAAAACTACTTTCAATTAGCGGTTATTGAATTGAAAGAGGATGAGTCAGGATACCCATGAAATTTAAAATATCACAAGAGGCTATAGGAGAACTTTTTTTTTTTTTTACAGTCTTAAATGAAAGGATGAAAGAAACCTTTGGCTCTTCCGTTTTCAGCTATAAGAGAAATAAGTGTACTGAAAAGCACTGTTATGCTATGAGTGAAATTTGGGAGGAAGTTCTTAGAAAGTATGAGGAAAGGAAATTGTCACTTACTGAATGTGCATACTGTGCATGAAAATACTAGCTGGTTGATATTTTGAGAAGTAAAGAAATTAATTGCTTCTCTGAACTGTGTAGTCATTTTAGTGACAAGTCATTGTTTGTTTTTTACAGATACCAAACTACTATAAAATTATAAAGAAACCGATGGATTTATCTACAGTTAAAAAGAAACTGCAAAAGAAACATTCCCAACATTACCAGACTCCTGAGGATTTTGTGGCAGATGTCCGGTTGATCTTCAAGAACTGTGAAAGGTTTAATGAAGTATGTTAACTTCCAATCTGTATACATTTTTTTCTTTAGATTAAGATTTATTTCAGCACAGTTCTGCAGCTTCTCCAAGTAGAAGCTGTACTTCCAGTTGAAAATTTCTGCTTGTGGAGCAGAATCAGAAAATATAAAAAATATAATACAATGTAGTTACAGAACTAGCTCTCCTTTTCAGCTAGATGGGGAGATTGAATTCTTAAAGCTGTCTCACGCTATACATTATTGTTCTTAAACTCATGAAATACAGTAGATTTTATTTATTAAGGAAACTTCCCTTACTGAGGAAAACTAACTTTTTTGACAAATATTCTACTGGTTCAAATGCCTTATATAGGCTGAATCCAGAAAAGCATTTTTTCATTATTCCTATTGTTAAGCTTAGTGCTTTAGCTCATGGGTAGTTGGGCTCTCATAAAAATTATTTTTCAGTAGATAACTTCTGTATGGAGTCATATTTCTGATGAATGTGAAATGTTGACTTACTTTGGAATGAACCCATCTGATACAGAAATATTTGGAATGTACATGTGGAATGTGAATTGTAGAGGTGTACTATGTAGGTGTTATTACTAGGTGGAGTGAAGGAAAAATATTCTGAATATCAAAAATATTTATGGTGTTGTGCTGAAACAGTGTAGTCACTGAGGTAAGATAGGCATTTCTGAGATGCCTTAAAGTATGACCACAAAAAGCCCTGCAGAGAAGACATTTTAAGGAATGGCACGGGCAGTATTTTTCTGTAAAATGTTATCTGAGTTTTGCAATGTTGGGGCTATGTTTCTGGCTCTGTGAAGAGGTAAATTGAGGTACGCACGTATACATTGAAAATCTCAACTGCTTCATGATTGCACTAGTAAAGATTAAGGTTAAATACTTCTTAGAACTGTGATGCTGTACGCTGTAATTGCTCACAAGTGTTTGGGACTTTGACACCCCGACTCCCTTATGTCTCTGTATTAGGTGGAGGTTATTGAGCACTGTGGAAGAAGTTGCAATTATGTGAACTTCTCAATCAAGGGAATTAATGAAGCATCTACTATAGAGGAAAACATGCTGCAGCTCTTAGGGACAAGAGTAAAACAAGGGAGCAAGGACTGATGGATGTGTTTAAAAAAGGTGTTTCAGACTTGTCTTGCTGTTTGAAATGCTGGCTAATGGCAAAAGATGAGTCACCTTGACCTCTCATAACAATATCAGGTCTAGTGCCTCTAAGCCATATTCACTTAAAGAATAGAAATCAAAGTGGGGTATGCCCCCCCGGAAGGTAGTCTCATGGAACACTTAAACGTTAAAATTGAAGTGAGGCTTTTCCACAATAATGTACGGGCAACTTAACTTTATAATAAAGAAAACAGTCATGAGTAGAGTGCAATTTTTAAAATGACTGGGAGCCACTTATTTGTACAGAAGTTACGTGTTTTGTCAAAGGTTTAATTACTTCATGTCGCCCTCTTAAGACTGTTTTAAACCTGCTTCAACTAAGTTTGAGAACTAAAGAGGTGTAGTCCATAACAGTTTTCTTGTTATGGCTGACTTTAGTCATCCAAGCCTATGCAATCTCATAACTTTAGAAAGGATTATAATTTCATTTTTTTTGACTCTGGTATCCTTTTTAGATGATGAAAGTTGTTCAAGTTTATGCAGAAACACAAGAGATTAATTTGAAGGTAAGCGTTTCAGACCATGCACACTTGGTGAAGGGATGTGCATTTCCAACAGGTGAATATTCCTGTCTTCTTTTATTTACAGGCTGATTCAGAAGTAGCACAGGCAGGGAAGGCAGTTGCATTATACTTTGAAGATAAACTTACAGAGATCTACCCAGACAGGACCTTCCAGCCTTTGCCTGAATTTGAGCAGGAAGAGGATGATGGTGAAATAACTGAGGACTCCGATGAAGATTTTATACAACCACGTAGAAAACGCCTAAAATCAGATGAGAGACCAGTGCATATAAAGTAATCTAATTATATGGACCTTAAATTTATTGTAAAAACTGTTACTTAAGTGTTCCTGGAATATTACCATGCCTACAGTGGCCATCTTGAAGAAGCTGGTAGCTTTTTAAACAGTATTAGACTACAAAAAACAAACAAACAAAAAAAACCCACACTTGTACAGAAAGGCATCAAAAGGGGAAAAACTGTATCGTGAATTTTTGGTGGTTTTTTTTTTTTTTTTTTCCCTTGATTATTTTCTGTTTCCTTTTTTTTTCCTGATGGAGGGGACATGCTCATCCTGGTCTCAGATAGAGGTGAATGAATGTTGAAGAGAAGCAGATTTGATAAAGAGATTTTCCATGTGCAGATGAGACTGCTGAGTAAAATGTTCTGCAGGACTGGACCAATACAGTTACTGTATCTTATTTTCATGCTGAACTACAGTGTAAACTGTAAGCAACGTTCCTGAAATCCCCTCTTTGTGTGAACCTAAGTGTGTGTTGGGTCATTGCTTTTATCATCTCATTTAAGTGGTATTGTGAATGACTGATCTTCTGTGTTGATCCAATGACCTAAATTTGACTTTCTTTACTACATTTTATGTATAGCAAAAGAAAAAAAATCATTAAACTGTTCTGAATTGGCAAGTGCAGGAGTGTGAGTTCTTGACAGGTGCAAGACTAAACTGACTGTTGCAACAATTGCTTTTCAGTAGGCGTAGGTGTATTTATTACAAATCCTGTAGACGGAACGTTTTAATAGCATTCGTGGCACAAGTCCTCATGTTATGTCATCTGTCCCTGATCTCCCTAATGAGGCAGAATGTTATTATCTTCAGTATTTGTTACCGAATTTTCTGTACTTGAAGAGGTAATAAATAACTGGTTGGGGTGTTTTTCCAGTCTTCCTAAATATCAGTTTCTAATAGACCACTTGGCAAACAATAACCTAGAAACCACCAAATGTGTAAAATTTCCTGTATTCACTTTGTCTTATTTGTAAATAGTGAACTGAGATTTCTTGCAGATCAGCAACATTTGCTGAACTGTTTTTAAGCTAATATGTATTCTTATTAATTGTTCCTATCAAGAAAAGATTTGTAATATATGCTATTTCTAACACTGCATTAATTTTGAGGTTCTATCTTACTTTTTATTAGAGTACTACTCAGAACTTTCTTCAGAAACAACTTGTGAGCAAAATGTCTAGAAAGATTGGAATAAACCTGCTGAGATTGGGTAACTCGTCCTTCTATGGAACAAAGCACTTGCACAGGCCAGGATTTGGCGTTGAGTGGTTTCTGGTCAAATACTGAAAACAGGTCAATTTCCCTATTCCTCTAAACCCTGTGGCAGGCATCTCTGCTGTGCCTTCCCACTGCACGCTGTGTTCACTCTAACATTTCTGGTTGGAAATGAGGTCATCACAAAGTAATTACACTTTGAACAGTTATTTCCTTCTTTACTGACAGAAATAAATACTAGAACTAAAATGTAATTTCTGGCCATCATATAGATCTTGTTAAAAGTAAAAAACAAAACAAAACAAAAAACGAAACGAAATTGTGTAATCAAATGAGGTCAAGCTGGCAGACTATAAATTTGCCATTAAGATTTTGTATGAAGCAGGGGCAATTCCTGTGACTGTTCATTGTCTGTACTTTACTATAATAATGGTAAAGATCAGTATTTTTAGCACAATGTGTCAAATTGAGATATGCTCTCAGCAATGTTTATGCAAACCACTTGAGATTGATTTCTTTTTATAGTAACAAAGTAGATGTACATTGTGACTGTACCTCTCTTACAATAAATAAGAGGACTGAAGGTATTTGAAACTTCAATCTCACTTCTTTAAATAATACAAACAATACAGTTGAGACAAACTTTTTTTTTTTTTTAATTTCTAATACATTATTATAGTGTCAGCTTCAGTGTAGTTTTTGCCAGTTGGATGCAAAAGGAAGTTATCCTACTTAAACATGTATTATATTAACATATAGCCCATAGAAAAGGATGTGTGAATAGGACACTAATCGTAACAAGGGATCATTTAATGGCTCTGTGTATTGCCTACTTATGCATTTCTAGTTTCTCATTTTCATTTTGGAAAATAATATTATTAAAATTAAAATAAGATACTTGTCAATTTTCTTCAATTGGGGTTACTATTTTTATGGTGCTTATGCACTCCAGGTTCAGTACCTTCAGGCCTCAACTTCTTAACTGTTCGCTTTGTGAGGCACCAGTCACCGACTGCAGATACCTACTGCCTGAACTGAAGCATAGGACAAGCATGATGGCATCCTAGACTCACTTACAGAGTGGGAGAAGGACCACAGCACAAAACTGTTGTTCAGGGGAAGCATTTGCACCCTGGCTGCTGCAAGAATGGTAGCATACATTTTTTTCCCAAGTACCAGACCCCAGACCAGTTGTTTAAATGTTTTTAAGATAGCCTCTCCAGTAATTCTTCTGCCTTCTCACTGAGGTTGAAACAAACTTTGTAATCTTGCAAAAGTCCTGCAAAACCACACGTGATGCTAAGCTTCGACCTTGATGAGAGTTGATGCTATACTCTTGCACATAACCCAGTGAACTTCCAGAACTGGTCCTTCCATTCAGCTCATTAGTCTTCAGTATGTTATGTGGAATTTTGACCTGTGTGCAAGAAATTTTAAGCAAATTTTGAAGGAACAAAACAACATTCTGAACTCCAAATACAGTAGTTCAAGGTTGTTTTGAAATTAGCCACGTTCCATTCATGAATACTCAAAAGTATAGATAAGCTCTGCTAGTACGTTTCCTGATCCTATGGTCTATAAATGGTCATCACATAACTGATCAGGGTTTGCTCAGTCAAAGCAATGTTTTGGTGCCACATTGTATGTAACTTGTTCAAGAGCAAATTAGCGAGTTTTGTATTAACAGGCCACTGTGTTACTCTGAGCATCTTTTTTATGCCAGATGATGTGAGTGCAATATGTGCAAGTGACAGTGTTACTCTGGGAATTAGCATAACTTCCATAATTTATTGCAGATAAAAGATGTGGTGGGTGCACTGTCCTTGCCAGCTGCTTTATCTGCTTGGTTGTAGTGTTTTAACAAGATAGCGAGAAGGTAGTCTGGCATATGATGTAACTATATGCTCTCATTTAAGGCATTTCTGCAAAAAGACCATTTGTGTCTTAATTTTTGTTGTAAATGACCCTGAAGTTTAAGTTAATCCAAAGAAGTAAAAGGCAATTTGCTTTTGAAATAGGAATGAAAAGTGTACAGTATGCTACTTGTGGATTTCTCTATTACCTCAGCAGGTATCCTGCCATGTAATTACTAGTGATTAGTGCTAACTTAACCAGCTAGATAGGTTCAGGTCTTAAGTGGCCTATAGTATACCAAGGCTGAGTTACTATCCAAAAAAAGGATATTCCCCAAACTTTCAAAAATGAAAATGCTCTGTTATCTGTACATAGCATTTTTTTATTGTTTTTTCTTTTGAATGTCACCATTGCTATTACTTGTGACATTTGACTGTGTCAGCATACTCAACACTGGATCAGTGAAATGTTTTATAAACATTTCTGCAAGCCACTGGAATGGAAGTCTTTAAAATTAGCTTAAATTTATCATTCTCTTATATAACCTAGTTTATTGGCTGACCTCTGTAAGTTTAGGTAATGGCAACAGTGTTTTAAAGCTGTGTGTATGATGTACCGAAGTAGGCTTTTTCTTGTTTTTCTTACTCTCTTCCTTGGAAAAAGCAATAAAACTGCTTTATCTGTTGCCTATTAGCATGACAGGAATCCTTTCCTTTGGATAGTGATTTTATAGGAAAGTTTGTATGCATATCACCAAGCCTAGCTTTTAAAAACAAAGTGTGCAGGAGTTATTGACAATATAGTGTGGCATTTTATTTTAAAAATTGGGGAAAGTTACATATTTTTTTAAAAAGTAGGTGTTTGAGTAAATAATGAAGGTACTTTTTTAAAAATAATTAAAAAAATTTATATGCCACAGTTTACATAGACATATTTCAGATTGAACATATGCATTGTATCTTCAGATATGGCAATTTCTTTTATTTTCTCAAAATGCATGTACAGTAACTCTTCCATCTTGTTCCTGTGTTAGCTTACAGGGATTCAACTTTATACGCTTTCTAATGTAATTGAATTGAATTGGTTTTCAAAAATTGCAGTTAATTTGGATGTCTTTATTACAAGTGAATTATTAAGTGTCTGAAATGCAGTTTTGGCCTTTTCTATTGAGTGATCTAAGCAGCTCAAGGCTGCTTTCTTTAGAACTTATTGAATTTGTATAAGGGAAGGTACTAAAATAATTTTCTAAGTTTGACCTGTTGAAGCATTCACTCTAGAGTGAGTGCAACATTAAAAAATAAAATAAAGTGCATGCCTGCTAATGGCCTGCAAATAGGGGAATTTCTTCAGTTCAGAACACCATATATGTATATAAATCTATGAAGATTTGTGCAGCTGAAAGCCTGTTTTTACATGTAAATGTATTCATGGAAGGGTTAAATTCATGCCATTCTTCGATTATTTCTTGCTTCTAGTAATTAAACTGCTACCTTTTTGCACATAGTAAACTTTGCTCATATTTTAATATGATTATCCAGAAAGTGCTGTTTCTGTGGTATTGTATTATCTAAATAATCATATTTAACTTTTTTTTTTTTTTTTTTGAACAAGCTTACAGTTCCTAATTGTTCTGTTTCTGTGTTTTTTTTTTTTTTTTTTTTTTTTTTTTTTTGCTGGTGTGTAATAATAATAATAAAAAAAGTTTTTCTTTAAATAGTTATTTAATACATTAGTTGCCTGTAAATATTTCTTGTTAAGTGCTCTGGAATGTTCTGTAGAAGTTGTATTAGATCAGTTTAAAGCATTGTTTGAAAACCATTTTGTTTTGGTTATTTCTATTAAATTAGAAAAATGAATCTTTCAATTTGAGTTTCTTTTTTGCAAATCAGGGTTAGGTCATTCGGTTACTAATTCACATCTGGCAGAAGAATTTTCTGATAATTGTAGTGAGAAAGTACAGATAAATATCTGGATGAAATTTTAAGTGTGGCAGTTGTGGGAAATATGACCACCTGGCGTTACGTTGTGTGCAGCAGCAAGCAGCAGTTAGCAGTTCCAAGACTGAAAAGACTGAAGTCTAACTAGCACTCTTGTATGGTATGAGTCAGCAGATGGTGCTCTAGCACAGCCGTTTATGTGCTGATCTGGATGAACAAGCAATGTTCCTCATTTACTTGATGCTAAAAGTTGTGTCTCAGAGTCCTTTTATGATCAGAGCAAGAAACCAAGCTAGGAGCCACTGCAGGTGCCATAGGCTTACTGAGTGCTCCCCAAAGCAGCAAGGTCTGAACACTACCCATAGACAGGAGGCCTGTGCCCTGGCCCTGCAGCTGATCCTACCTTGGGCTATTGTATTCTTGGTGCTGAGCAAAGGGTTAAGACTAGAGGAGATCTGAGCCTGTCATTCAGTTTAACCCTGGATTTTTCATGTCAAATCAGGGAGCAGATGTTGGTTAAATTCAGCCTGCTTTGAGCTCTGGTACAGTGGTACTGCAATAGCAATTGTAAACAACAGTCGTGGTACTGACTGGTTTTTCATGGGAAGCAAGGTCTATACTACCCTGAATGAGTTAAGGGACAGTATTTAATCCGAGAAAGATTCCAAAGGTAGTAAGACTGAGGCATTTCATTTCTTCCTTTATAAACAACTCTCAGAGTTGACTGGGGCTGTAGAAGAGCTGCGTGTAGTCTGCCTCCTGCTGGTACTGCAGTTTGTTCCTGATTTTACCACCCTTGTGCAACTCTTCTTCCTTCTGAAAAACATGATTAATCAGAATGTCATGTGTTCGATAATCTGCTTTGATATTTGGAAGGAGATTTCTCCCCCTATCTTGGTGTCTTGGATCTTTGTTTTAATTCTGCATTCTCTGAGCTCCCTTTCTCAGCAAGCGATCTATTACTTAGTGTGCTGCTGATCATGGTGGAGGACTGTGGACATGTCAAAACAATTTAAATCTTCTGCCCAATTATAATTGATCTAATCTTTATTTAGATTGACACAGAAGCAGTATCTTTTTAATGTCTAAGCGGAACGTAAATGTGTCATGCCATCTTATGTGCTGCTGGCTGTTGAAAACTAAGTTATGTAGAAAGTAATTCAATCATTTTATTGTTGGGCTCTATCCTACCCTCTTCTCCCAAGGAGGCCTCTCTTTCTTGCCTCTACTACACACAGTGACTGACTTCACAGAGACTGATTTCTTGTTGCATGTGTCTGAGATATGTTTTATGGAGGCCACACTTCAGGTACTGTAAGATAGCAGAGCTTCACCAAAAGTCAATAGAAAAACTTATAATCTTGTTCACTTGATGAGTTAATTCTTCTCTTTAAATAAGCACTGTTTTTTATCATTTGTTCCTGAGTTCTAGTAATAATGTGCAGAAGTGTTTTTTTGCGGTGTGATCCTAGCCAGGACTGCTTGGGCAGAGCAATTGTGAGTCTGGGCAATTCTGAATCTGGGACCCCTGGTGTGCTTCTTGCGGCCAGTGCACTGCAGGCATTGGGCTGTCATCCTCTGCACATCTGGGCTGCCCCCAATTGGGATTACTACCTTTGCTGTGACGATATAGGGCACTTTACTGGTGAACAGTGGTGGAGAGGATGTTTGACTATTATCCAAGTGAACCTACTAAGTAATTGACTTGTCAGTGCTAATAGCTCTGTGTCCTTGCCTTGTAATTTTAGAGTCTCGTAAATTAATTTTATCAGTAACTAAATAGATTTTTAAACAAACAAACAGTGAAGTCTTTTGGCCCTGAGATTTGAGGTGAGCTGGAGCAGCAAGCACCCTGCAATGAGGCAGGCACAATCGTTTTCTCTGCTATCCCATATCCCAGAGTGAGCACTCAGGCACCAGTGCTGGGCTGTGATACCAAACATCTTGGGCCTGGTGCAAGCAGCCTGTTACTTTTCTTCTGTTGTATAGCTCTCCTGCTCTTTCTACAGGCAACTGGCAAAGCTTATTCCGGACTGCTGGACCTGATGCTGCTCTTGCTGGGGGATATGAAGCTGTGGGGAGGTAGATGAAACAGAAACCAACATCTTGGGAAAGTCCTCATGGCTGATAGATGAAGCTGGTAATGTTTCTCTATGAAGAACTGTGTTACTGAGAAAATTGCCATTTTGGATTAACTCTTCTGTCTACTGTCACCTGTGGAAGGAAACTACATAGTGAAGTGATTGGCAAGGGTTTTATTTTTCCTTTTGCATTATCAAGAGCAAAAGTCCTGTTGTGCTCCTAGGAAAGAACATTGCAGACAGTGCTCTGAAAGTAATTTGTGCATAAAACAGAGATGCCTGGTGCAGATTTGTATGTGTCTAGCCAGAAAATCACTTGGCTTGCTGTCTGTGGGTCTTGTGGAAGAGGTTGGCATCACAGTCCAGGATGTGCTGGGATTGTCTGCACTGTGGCAGACAGGCCTGGCAGCAGGGCCCCTGACCCTGCCATGGTGTCCCTGGGGGCAGGGAGGCACCTGCACAAGTAGGAGAGACTTAGTGCCCAAAGACCTGATGCTAGGCTCAAGTCAGATGGACTGGCTACCACAGAGCAAGGCAGATAAGAAGCTGTCAGTCCCTGGAGGGAAACTTTGGGAAAGACAAGTGCTCTCTCGTAGAGGTGCATCAGGCCCATAGGCTGTCATGGCGTCCCCATGAGTATAGGATACTCCCATCTGAAAAGCATTATTTGAGACAAGTTGTGTCCTCTGCGAAGTGCTGAATGAGAAACACTGGAACTTTGGGGAAGTAGATACTGTGGTTCTGTGATGCTAGCTAGAGAATGATCAAGCAGGTTAATCAAGGAGCTCTCAGGTTTCTTTTCACATATTAATTTCTCTTGTAATAAAAACATTACTGCACTTTTTCTCAAAGGCAACATTGTTTCTGCTTTCTCTATTATATAAATGCTGCCATTTTTATTACATATATTTCCACTGGGAGGGATAAAAATAATGAGAATATGGAAAATATTTTGTAAGCGCCTTGGGAATAAACAGCTTATAACTCCTTTTTTTTCCATTACTGATATCAATTTAGCCTGTTTCTTTCTGAAGGTTGAGATTAATATTTTTTTTTCGTAGTTTTTCTGTTTCCATGAAAACAATTATGATTTAAAGTCAGTACAAACTCCAGGGAGGGCTGGGCTTGCAACCTCCTGCAGTCTCTCTTCTGCCATTTGATATTGCCCCCATAGTTGGGGTATGATAGTGGCAGGTGGATGTGCTCAGTCTCTTTCTGTGCCTTGCAGAAGCATGGGATTTTTCTGGATTATTTTATCCAGCTCCTCTGTGCCTAGCTATTTTTTTTATTATTATTATTTTTTTTCATGGTATAAATTTTGCTAAGACAAACCTGTATGTACTACAGCCCAGGGCTGTTTCAAATCTAAAGACTAGTGACCTCATATCTTCTAGAGCTGCCTGTGTACACAGGTTTAGAAATGTCACATAAACTGTCAGTGGAAATCCTTGACCAAAACCGTTGTTGTGGTCTGGAAACACTTTTTGCCACCAGGGAAGAACAGGAGACAACTTCAGTTATGCTTAGAAAGGCTACCTTCTGCTTTACTGAGTTACAGTGGCTGAGGAGTGTATCAGAGCCAAGGCTTCTTGACAATCTTTAGCGCTTTATTACTGAATACAATTTTTAATCTGTCTTCTGAATTTTGACACCAGCATTTTATTGGGCTTTGAGGAAAGTGCAATCTTTCAACAACAAATTATGCAGTGGATACTGGCAGTCTGTCCACTGGACAGAGGGTTGAAATGAGACCCTAAAAGCAGCAGTTTGTAATCTGTTCTCAGAAAAAGAATGTGTTAAAATCTGTTGTTAATTTTTATACAAAGGCCATCTTAATCCATCTCATAGCTCCATATCAAGCAGCAGCCACATTTGGGGCTTTCACAACATCACAGAAATATGCTTTTGACCTGGGAGGAGAGAGTGACTAACTTAATAAATCAGGTTCAGGACCTGAAATAGGTCTGATCCCAGGTTAAATCTCATTCTTATGGGGTGGTGCCATGTCTGGGAAGAAGGATTTGCTGCCATAATATTTCTAAAGCTTAGGTCCTAAATAACCCTAAGTGGAAAATAGCTGGCAGGCCTTTGTGGCATGATGTTGCCACAAGGAGTGTGCACACAAGCACTCTTGGCTTGGGTGCAGCCAGGAGGTCAAGTCCTTGGGCAGGTACCCCGCTGTGACCCCAGGCTCTCATTTGATTCATTTTATTGAATATATTCATATTATTGCCTGTGTTAACTACAGATATTTGGAGGATGGAAGGACAGAGCTGCCCAAGCTATTTATCTAATGGCTTTTGGTCATGTGTGATAACTGCAATACTCATGACCTCATCTGACCTCACAGTTGTCCAGATCCTGCCTGAGCAGAAATGTCTTTTTAGAGCTTCCAGCCCTGCCAAACCATGCTGTGGCTGTTCACCTTGAGGATATGCAAATATTCCAGGTCATTGAAATATGTTTCAGAAATCCCATCACCCAAAAATAGTTTTTGATAGTCCTGCCCCCAGAAAGCTTCTTGCTAGGATGCACTTGGCTTCAAAGAAGGTCTGCAGTGTCTGGGTTTTTGTGCAATAAGCTGAAATGCTTCTTGGAAATAGTGCTTTTCAGGACACTGAGCCACATTGTCTTGCCATTAAACCAATTAAGCTAGCACCAGAGAGCAATACCTCTCTGACAATATAAGGCAGAAATACTGTGTACCCCTTGTTGCTGTGGCCTTTACCACTATGTAGATTCATCATGTGCTGTGCTGAGAAAGTGAATTAATTGTGAATTAATTTGAATCTTTAAACTCTCACAGTTTGCTCACAGTGCAAGTCCAGATAGTGTCTCTTTAGGATACAACTTGGAGGAACAATTTGTGGATGTTTTTTGTTTGTTTGTTTGTTGTTTTTCCTTCCCTCTTCCTTGTGGTGCCAGGACATTCAAGGAGAGATATGTCTAGAACTGAATAACTGCTCCCAAAAAAGCTGATATGGCTTGAGCAGACACTGTGCAGCCAAGAGAGACTTGGTATGCAGAAGCAGGGAAGTAGTGTTTCCTTTGTTTCTTGTACTGCTTTGTGCAATAAAGGGTGCCTTCACAAGTTTTATTGCTCAGCAGCATGAAGGACCAGGGTACTGGAGACCTTTGCTTTGGGAAATGTTCCTGCTTAAGAGGAACAGAGAAGTGATCTGAGTTCTTTGTGCAAAGAAGTGTAAATCATTTCTCTTTGGGGAAAACACAGTTCAGCCCAACTGCCCTCTCCACAATGGGAGGTGCTTCCTTTTTTCCTGTACCAGCAGAAATACAAAATTCTGGCTGCTCCACAAGCTCCCTGGGGTTGAGGCAGGAGAATGCTGCTGGCTGGCAGTTGTGTACAACGTGCAGTTTTATGCATTTAATACTTCAAGGAGAGCGTGTTTTATTTATTTTATACAATTAGTCTGAGCACTAATTCATGCTACTAGTATTGTAGTTCTACTTTTTCTTAAAGCCCTGTTTCTGTTATGGCAAACAATTTTCTCTTCTCTGTGCACAGAGATTAGGTGAAGATGTTCTTTTAGCTTGCCACTTTCATAGTCTGCCACCACAGAAGATCTGCATATCAAAGCAGTGCATGAAGGTGCACAGCAATATGTGTTATGTTTATACACAGATGGCACATTGATGTTGCCAAAGGATCCAGATCAGAGTCATTTTTTTCTGGCAAGAAGCTCTGAATCTTTTACTAGCTGTTCCCAATTATCATATTAACTGGGAGAGTAAACAATGTCATACTACTAGTTATAACTGACATAAATAAATGCTGCTGCTCCCTCTCCAGTCTTGATTATCTATAACAACAAAACAAACAAACAACAATAATAAAAAAGAACTTCAAATACATCCTAATCCAAATTAAAAACATGTTCTATTTAAGTTCTCAGTTGGACAAATATATTTGCAATTCTCCCTTAGAAACACATGCTCCCATAGATGTGGCCAGAGGCATTGAAGAGAAAAAAAAAGTCGTACATATACTGAGCAAGTTTCTGACTACAAGCATAAACAGCCTAAGATTAGATGTGTATTGAACATACTGTCATTAATGCAATTGAAGTGTGATACAAAACTTTCTACTTCCTACTTCAAATGCTAGGTGTAATATTTTCTTAGGTACTTGTCTTCCACTTTACTGATTGGAAAATGATTATTCTTTCTCAATCTGCTCACTCTTGTGTATATCCAGTATTTTCATTCTTTCATTTAATTTTTTTTTTTGTCTTGTCTGAGGTGATTATTTCAAACTTAGCTGAAGAAGTGCATTCTTGCATATAATAAATTTATCTGTGTAATCCAAGTATATGAAGTCATTTTCCCCTAACATTTGCACAGTGGAATTATTCAAGGCTAAGCCCTTCTGGACTAGATACAGATTCAGCATTTTCAATTTAACTATTAGCTCTGCCTCTTTAAACATAACATCAGGCCACTGGACATGAAGATAAATGCTACCATGTAAGAGGAAGGCATGCCACACTTTCCTAAATGCCACATGAACGCAGCTACAGGGAAAAGCTTACTAGACATGAGAAGCTCAAATGCCAGGGTGGACAATGCAGGCAAGACAAAACTGCTGAACCTGTTCTGAGATCATCAGCTCGGCATCTGAGTGCAGTGCAGCCTGGAGACAGTTGCCAAAAGGATGCTATGCAGTGGTCTAGGAGCCACACTCGTGGGCCTGTTCCATGGTCGTGCCTCTCTGCTGTGCATTGACAGCGAGGGAGAGGAGAGGGGGTTAGTAGCATCAGCAGCTGGAGGGTAGTGAGAGCAGCACCTGGGGAGAGGGCTCTGGCTCCTCCAGAGCTTTCCCTGTGCTGATGCTTGTGGCAAAGCGGGTTCTTCTCAGCCAGAGACGAGGCAAAATCCCGTACCTTTGTAACACATATGTCTATATGAAGAGCTAGGAGAGAGGGGTCTTGGGAAAAGCAATGGATGGATTTTTGGACATAGCAACTCAGGGTAGTAAAGGTTGTTTTCCGGCCTCCTACACCAGACAATAAAAGGTGTGAATGACATAAATGCAAAGGAATCTGCATCTTTTGTTCTGAAGAAATAATTGTTGAGAGGATGAACACTAATACCAGGATCTCCTGTTATTGTTACCCAGCAAGCCTGGAATCCTCCTATTTGTAAATGAAGGTGAACAATTGACCCAAGGTGACTTTAAAAATGAAAATGTTCTTGGCATTTTCTTTGAAATAAAATTAGGTGTTTTTTTTTTTTTTATTTGTTTTCTGTTTCCACCCAAATAATTGAATTTTGCTATTGATCTCTGTATTACAAGCTCTCAATTGGACATTAACCTTTTTCTAAGGGTGGCTTGTGGGTTTTTATTTGTTTGTTTTGTCATTGTTGTCTGTTGAAATATCTTCAAGGTAAATTCAAATTTCAAATGCAGTACTTGACTGATGTATTCCAGGAATTCCACTCTTGGTGCCAGTTTGGGTGGCTTAGGAAAAAGCTGCTATTGTGCTGGGGAGAAGTAGTGATGGTATAATTAGCCAGGAGTTCACGTGGATCCCCTTGGGTCTCACTGTCCTCTGGTTTGGGGAGTGTGGGCCACAGGTGCCCCAGAGGAGGCAAAGAAAGCAGGAGCAGGTAAGAGGTGCTGCTTGTTCACCAGATCCTGGTTGGCTCCCTTCTTGCCAGGCTATGAGCACGGCAGCAGCAACTGCAGCGATGCTGGCAGGCGTGGGCTGAATGCCAGCAGTTCTTGTGAAGCACCCTCTGAGGCACTTGTGCAGGTGCCAAGGCTGACCACGTGTATCACTTGGTTTCAGTAATGCAGGAGATGAAACTGCTCCATTTAGAAAAACCTCAGAAGGTTGTGATGAGTTTTGATGTACCTATTCCTTGCTGCTTAGTGTCATTATCTCTTATTTTGGAGCTGGCTCCCAAGCCTGGGACTCTGTTGCCTCTGAACAGTGCTCACTCAGCACAGCTTTTTATCACTAATTTCCAGTTTCTGTGAACACCATTGAAATATCAGGACACAGTGTGTATAAGCCATTTATAGTTGCCCCACTGTTGCTGAAGTACATTGTGTAAACTGTTAGGGGAGGTGACACTAACAAATGTAAACTCCATTACTATCAGGGCTGCTTCAGGACCCTTTTCTAGAGACTGTGTGATCCTAGTTTGGGATAGTGCAGTGCTCATTATGCATTTTCCACACCTTTTATTGAAGTACAGATGGCTTTTAGGATATATGGTGCTTCATGGGCTACAGAAGTTGTAACAAGGCTGAATTTGCAGTGCACTAAAATGTAGAGTGGCTTACGTCCTGACTTGCAAATCAATCTTCCCTGACATTGAGAAATCAACTGCTGAAGAGTTCTTTTCCTGCCCTGCAGTGGCCTCCAAGACACTGCATATATTTGAATTTTCCCAGAGAAGAGTAGTGTCATCCTGAAAGGGCAGGGGATGTTGCGCTGATCCATTTGTAATCACTTCTGCATTTGTTACTCCATTTCAGACTACTGATGGAAAGAGATCAAATGTTTGGTATCTCGGTCACCCCAAGGAAGACTAACAGGGAGGAAGCAGCACCATGCCCAAGCTGGTTGTAACTTAACCCATGCAGGCTCTGCTGGTTTTACTTTCTTTGTGTGCTGATGTGTTACTAATCTGCCCGGGTAAACAACACTCTCATTAAAGTAAACCACTTAAACTTTGTCACAGTTGCTGAGTTAACATCACCTCTGATCCTTCCTGCCTCCCCCAGTTATGGAATTCATTTGGATGGGCTCTTGCAGTATGTTCGTGGGACTGCATCATGATTGCATCTGCAGGGTGGATTTCAGCTCAGTGCATATCATGTTCGTCTTGCACCTTCCCAGTCAAAGATAAACAGAAAAAAATGTTTTGTAGAACCTTCCACAGTGACATCAAAGTTCTTTGCAATTTCTCCTAGGGTGCAGGAAACAGAAGAAACTAAATGTTCAGCTTTGGTAAAGGTCCTTAAACTCATGTTGAAGCAAACCATCATTAACACCTTGGTACTTCAATACACTGAGGAGACTGCAGTAGGGTAGGGCCTAGCTCCTGAGAGATGTGGTATGGACCTAAACGAGGGGCAAAAAGGCCCTTCTCTAAGGATTGTGTTGCCTAAGGAAAAGTACTGTGCAATGAATGAGGAAAAGAAGAAGGATGAAGGTATCAGTGAAGAAAATGTTTGGTTCAAAAACAAGTTTTGGGAATAATTTATTATTATTATTATTATTATTATTATTATTATTATTATTATTACTATTTTAAAGATAAATAAGTGGGTAGTTTTAGGGAGTTTGTCAGAAATATTATGCAAAACTGTACCTGAGTTTGAATTCCTGGTAAGTTACTGGTTAAGTTTCCAATCTTGCAAAGATCAGAATCTTTACTCAGTAAATATACATCTGTGTAAGCCATGGTGCTGGCAGCAAGCAGCTGGAGATGATGGTGTTTGTCTTTGCATATGGCAAATGTTTTCAAAAATACTTCCAAGTTTGCAGGTATATCTCAAACTGTTTGCTGCAAAAGGTGATGCAGCACTGACCGGGTGGTAGTAGCGTCTAATTAAAAGTGTTTCTGTGACCAGATGCAGGATATTGCTGTCTTAATAAAATATTTCAGATGTTGTTATAGCAACAGAAGTTTTTTGGAAAAAGAATTTCTTAGTAGGTAAGTTGCTCTTGCCAGACAGAGATTGCCGTGCTGAATAAAGCACTGTGGTGGAAACCTGCAGCCAGATAGCGATGGTGAGATGCCCAAAACACGTCAGTCTGGGCAAGGAGTGAGGAAGGACTGGTGTAACCAGGATAGTCCTGTCTGCAGTTTCATATGGATGTTGGAGACAATACCAATGTATGGGTGGCATGTGTACCTCAGCTGCTCCTGGTGGAAGGGGATGCTGGTCCTGCCCAACATGTGGGAGAGGCACGGGACAGTGGTGGGGCAATCCTGAGGTGCTGGGTAGCACCAGCTTCCTGGTGCCTTGTGCCTGTCATGTGGTGCTTGCCCCCAGGCTGGTCACAAGAGAGTGGAAATGGGCAGGGACCTGGCAGGAGAAAGCTGCACAAGGGACAGCTGGGGTAGATCCTGGTGTTCCTTGCCTGGAATTTGAGCACCTGGAAGATTTGCTGACTTGCATGAGCCTGTGTGGCTGGGCTGGAGGAGCTGTGCTCCTAGTGCTGCATGGGTGCTTGTGTAACTCCTGGGACTCATATAGTATGATAGCTCAAAGTACTTCAGCAAGTAATTAACAGAGAAAATAAACACAAAGGCATTAATCTTAAACCTATCCTCTTGTGATGTGGGGCTGAGGGACCTGTGTAGCTTTAGCTCTCTCTCTCTCCAGTGCCCTCATTATATTTGTATGAGCTACTCTGCACCAGAGGCTGCAAGAAATCATTCTGCTGAATATAATTGTAATTGCCTGTTATACAGTTTCTTCTTTTCTCATGCCTGTCAAATTGTCTGTTCTGTGGCATGACCTGTCTGCTAAGTTACAACAGAAATAAATAATAATAAAAAAAAGTTACAGAAAATAACATAAAGAAAAACAAAAAACAAATTATGAAATGCAATAGCATTCTCAATCTTTATGGCCATCTGCAGCCTGTCATGCTACGACTGGTACAAACAAATCAATAAAACCTACTGCTTTTGTTATCTTTAGCAGTTCTAATAGTTTGTGCAGTGTTCATGGGAACACTTGTTTCTCTGGTCTGATGATGTGCTGTCCTCAGAGCATTCACTCTTTTGTAAAATTGCTCTGTGCTGTCCTCAGAGCATTCACTCTTTTGTAAAATTGCTCTGGGGCTGGGATTTGAAACTCTGCCTCTGGAGAACTGAGAAAAAGGGAGGCCAGCAATGGAAGGGTTAAAAGGAATTATCTGGGCTGCAGCTTTAAAAACGTAGTATGGAGGGTATGAAACTGAATTTAGTAGGAGGTTCTTTGTCTGGAACACGCCTTGGCAGTAAACAGATATCTGATCTCAGAGGCAATAGGACTGTCAGGAGCACGGCAGGGCTGCAGCGAGCTGGGATTTCTTGAGTCTGACCCGACGCTCGCTGGTCTGAATGCTGAGGAGGGTTTGTAGAGCTGGAGATGTGCAGGGTGTCTCTTGAAGTTCTGCCATGCCAAAGGGTGGGAGTGGTGTGATTAAAAATAAGCAAACCTTCTTCTCCTAGTTTGACTTTCTTAGACAGCCAGGGGGGACAGCAGAGGATGCAGTCTGGGAGATGAGTGGTACCAAGGATGACAGCCGCTGTCAGAAGGCAGTTCACATTGTCAGCGGGCTATGCCGGAAGAAAAGCCTGCCTAGCTTGGACCTGGATGCTTGCAGGGAATTCCTCCTTCTGCCTTCAGACCAGAGCTTGAGTATCTCCGATCCAGGTACAGTACTCTGGTCCTGTGTGCTTGAGCAATGTTTGTGACTGTGATCAGCCAAAGGCAGGAGGACTCTTGCAAAGGGTGGGAAATGTTTGCAAGATCATTGTTGGAACATGGGGGGGCGGGGGGGGGGCGATGGTCTCAGCACACATATCTGTGTCATTATTTTCCATGTTCCACAACTGAGCTTTTGGTGCAAGTACTACTGAACCTGTTGACGTGAACCAGTGTAACCTGGTGGAGATAGCTGTACTGAGAAGACAGATGGGGAAGTGCTGGTGGAGAGATGGTTAATGATATAAAGTTCTGTGAAAGTTCCTCATTTTATTAAAAACCTAGACTTCTGTCCTATATAAAGCAAAAAGTAATAAAAAGCCTATTTAAGAATTTTCATGGACTTTTTTTTTTTTTTTTTAATCAGATAAGGAATCTTAATGTACTTCCATGTATTTCTTTTAGTGTCCCTAAGAATCACCTGAAAGTTGTCCTCATCAGCTTGTAAAGCTAGGGAGACACAGGCATTTCAGCAACAGACTAAGAGCAAGTATAGGGTTCTAAAAGTAAAGAGACATTTCTTTATTGGAATGTGGTTAATCTTCTGTACGCTTCTGATCACAGCCTCTTGTTCCTGAGAGGTCTGCTCCTGCCCGTAACTTAAAGACATTTGCAGAGGAAACTTACATCCCAGGGTCACAGTGAGGAGCAAAAACCAACCAAACAAAATGTTTTTTAGCATTATTGATAACATTCTCTAAGTTGTTTGTGTATTAGATCATTTGTGCAGAGCGCTTATTTTTGTAAGTATTTTGTAAGCTTATTTACTTTTGTAAGTAGCTGACACTTATTTTAAGGTTTCTGTAGATAATAATGTACTAATCCGACCTGATTTCATGGTGTAAGTTTTCAGAAACTTTCCATCTCCCCACCTGAGGACACCTGTGCAGAGCCCAGGCGTAGCACTGTAACCCATCAGTTCCTGCCCAAGGCTCATTGTGTCACCTCGCTTCAGTTCCTTTCTGCCAGCGTCTCACGCGCCAGGACAAACTGGCACCAGGACACACTGACAGCTCTCTGCTTTCTCTGGGGTTCTGCCATCTGTTTGTTTGTAACACTGCTTCCTCTACTGTTTTGCCAGTATGTTAGGCCTAACACCTTCATTTCACGTTCCACTCCTCCTGTAACTTGTCATCATAAAATATCTTTGCTTTATATCTGCTTCTTCTGGAGGCCTCTTAGCTCTGCTGGTACTATGCTTGTGTTGCATCCAGTGAAGCTGTTTTCTCTATTGCAAATGACTTTCTGCATTGTTACCTAATTTTTTACCTTGGTACCCAAATTAATGTTTTCTTGACTGTATGCAACAGGAGTATCTGTACTGCTGTTGCTCTGCCTACACTGATAAGACAGATAGGGGCCTGCAGTTGTTTATGTAGCCTGTTAAGGATCTCATCAGTCTATTTTCAGGTCACAATCACATCATCATATCCCTTTAACAGCTCCAAACATTTGTCTGCTCTGATCTGGTTTATCAGCCTCCATCCCAGTGCTCTGTGCAAGCTATGCTGGGCTGACTGACTGCACTGGGTGCATTAACAGCTAATACTGCTGTCTCTGCTCTGCATGACTGGGCCCATTTTTATGTCTAGACAGCACAGAGGACACTGTTTAGACCCAATAGGTAGTACTAATATTTCTGAGATGACTAGATGTCAAACTGCTCCAGCTAGGGGAAACACATCTGTTTGCACTAAGCATTAACTAATGTTGTTGACTGTGGTGGTAAGATAATCTTTCCCATTAGTGTCTGTACATGTATTATCTGCATTTGTGCTTTGTCCCTTTTCCATTGAAGGCTTATGTTAAGCAAATTTGCTATCAGCCACCTGGACTCCTATGTTCAGATCTGGTGAGCTCTTATGCATAAAGATGTGCAAATAAAAACTGATGTTGTGCAAAGATGAGCAGTGATAAGACTTTGAGATAAGGTGCCATATCAGTCCCAACAGGAAAGTCAGAGGAGGAGTGCTGGATCATGCTGAGGTGTTCCCAGTGTTGGACTGCACAACCTTGGTAACCTGGGTGCAATGTTTTCTGGTGTAAAATTGACCCTCTCTGTCATCATTATGTGAATTCAAGGACTTTTCTGTCAGTTTGTTACCTCCAGGATAAATCTATTAGCTGATGGATAAATCAGCTCAGGTTGGCAACTGTCCCCATGAAGCTTGCATTGCTGGTGAGCAGGCAGATGAAAGCAATAATGCTCCCCAATCAGGGAGACAAGGCTGCTTCTGCACAGCTGTTTGCCATTAGACCCTGCAAGGTGATTTGCTTTTTTGAGATCTTTCAAGTATGGAGAGAGAGCATTACCTTCTGGGAATGCTGTGGAGTTGCAAAGAAACTAACCGAGTATCAGTAGCCTTCTTGAACTGTATCTGACTGTGGACAGGAAGTGTGAATACAAAAATATTATGTAATGGCTTATGTGAGAATATGTTGAAATGTGCAACTCTGGTTTTATGCAGTCGTAGTTCTGTTGAAAGCATTTTGAATTGGATCTGAAAAGTGATACTGCGTATAAAGTAGATGCTTCCCTACTCTCTGTAGTTCAGGTTATGTAATAGCTGATTCCCCTACTTAGTCAATAACAGAAATACAGCTGCAGCATTTCTCTAGCATGCCATATGGTATTGTATACCAACAAAGGAGCACTGCAGGCTGCTGCTGGCTAGTAATCCAGTAGCTAAGTATGTCAGAAAAATAACGTATTTGGATGAGGAAGGTACCGGTAATGATGCATCAGTGGCACGCGAGGGTGAGTGTTTGCCTGCAGTTTGGCCAGTGGCAGTGCCAGGAATAGAACTGATCTCCTGGCTGTGGGCCCTGAGATCGAGCAAGAGGCATCATCCTTTTGTTGTGCTTATCTAAAATCCCCCCTGTCGCTCACCCCATCTGATAGCTCTCTTCCCTGCCATTCCTCAGCTGTTGTGCAGTGATGCTGTGAGTGTGACTAGCACACAGGCATAAGCTGTAGGCAGCAGAGATGCCTGTGATATAGAGACAACATTTACCACTGCAGTGATATGCCTTAAATAAATGGATACATCAATTCTCTGCCCTGGAGCTGCAGCAAGTGCTCTAGGTTTGCAGAGCTCACCGAGATCATTCGTGGAAAAGCCCTGTTGACAGGTGAAGTACTTGGACAGCCCTGCAGGGGAACCCATGCTCCAGACCCCAGAGTATTGCTGTGCTGGGCACGGTGAGCTACTGCATGTGGCCTGATGCCCCTGCCTGTAGGAGAGGAGCTGCTTGCTGGAGTGCAGCAGATTCCAGGGGCTTTGGGGAGCAGGGTGCCAAATCCCACTCTCCTGGGCCCTCTAGGAGCCCCTGTGGCAGCAGCGCATGCACTCTGCTGACTGCTCGCGTCTGGGGTTGCTCCCAAGGGATGGAGCCCATGGCCTCTCCTGCACACAGCCCTGCTCCAGCCTGCCAGTACCCCTGGGCAGTGAGCATGGCATCACTCCTTGCCATCTCTTGCCACCATGAAGGGCGCTATGGGCTCATCTGCATGGTCAGGCTGACACTGAATTTGGGCTGAATCGTGGTACTAGTTCACTCCCAGTGTTTGCTGGAACCAGATCCTGCTCCCCATGGGTGCATGGTGCTGGGTCTGGCTGTGGACAGAGGCTGCCCACCCATGCTGGGAGGTTGTGCCAGGCAGGGGACAGCACAAAAGGTGGGAGCTTGAGTCCACAGAGGGATTTAAAAACAAAGTGATCATTCTGAAGTGAACATGCAGAGCTGGTGGAGTGTGCCTGGAGTCTGTGACTTCTGATGCTTGCTGACTTTAAAGGAGGTAGTGTGGGTGTGATGTGGAAAGGAATTTACACCAGGACCTGAGCACATCTAGCACCCTCTTTTTTGTTTGTTTGTTTGTTTGTTTCTTTGTTTGTTTTCCCTCATTGTATCCATTTGTCAAAAGCTTCAAAGTCCTGTACAATAAGTATAGGCTACACTATGTAGGTACTGTGCAGATGTGTTGCAGTATTTACCCAGAGAGTCACTGTGGGGTTGTGTGCACAGCCCCTGCTGATGTCAGCACAGAGTGTGTACCCTCCTCAAACACTTCCTTATGCATTGATTCTCCTCAGAAAAATGCCCTAGTGCTTTTCTAGCACAGGGTACTAGAGGTGAAGCTAGAGTAAGAAAAAGGACAACTGGGGAAAATGCAAAAACAGAAGAGTCTTTAAGATAACATTTCCCAGCACACTTTGTCAGCTATCCTTCTGAGCTCTAATCCTGCAATAATTCAGTGCATATTTAGCATTTTGCTCTTTGTGTGAACTGTTCTTTTTAAACTTCATGATGCAGACAGTACACCTTGTACAGCAATGAATACCCTCCTGGCACTTTACAAATGCTATTAAAATGTTAAACCCACATGTACATAAATGTTCCTGCTGCAGGCAGAAAAAGGGCTAAATTTTTGTGCAATACAGGGTTTTTCATTGCAGGAATGCTGATGGCAAATGAACATTTTTATATGGAGAAATTGCTTCTGAAGTATTTTTCTTGGAAAAAATTATCTCTTGATAGGATGCTTTGAGTAATGGGAAAATTTATGGCATGCCCATTCACTGATGTGAGATGCCTATGGCCACTAGCTATAAAATATGGGCAATTTTTGAATTTACTTATTGGCTGTAATAACACACTTCTCTGAATCACTGGTTAAGTGTATTTTAAGTAAATACAGTGCCATAACAGTGAACATGCTTGAAGTCACCCAGGCAAAACTAATATTAATCACTGAAGCTTATGTTTCCAGAGGCCAAGCATGCGAGTAGAAGCACCTACAGGCAAAGATCTTTCTTATCACAGAGTAATGCACTTGCAAAATTGATTTTGCTGTCCTCTGTGAGTGCCTGGCCCACCAGCAGAAATGGAAACAGCAAGAGCTACATGCAGCAGATTTGCTCTTTAGCTCAAGTAAAACAGCTTTGTGCTCTGATCCTGAAGGTGTCAGGTTCAAACCTTGCTACCAGTGGGAGGTTTACAACTATATTAAAATAAGGTCAAAACCAGCAGCAAAAAATATAGGAAAAATGATGATATATCTAGTCTATGAATATATGTTTATGTATAGTGTGTATATTTATGACTTTACAGCTAGCTCTGTCTATGCACTGCAATGGTCCTGATAAATAAAATGCACCTATAGAGCTGTGTGGAGTGTGTGTGTTTAGGAGCTTTGTAAGTACATCTCTGCATAGCTGCAGGTTTGAATCTGCTTAATTGCTGTTGGTTGATTCATTCCTGAAGCAGTACAGGGAGGCTGATTATGTTTATAGGTCTTTTTGCGGACCTCAGAGCCTATTCCTGTGCAGCTGCAGTAGCCTCATGCATAGTCAGGGATCAGAATCTAAAACTCCATAGAAACAGGCAGCCAGATTGCTGCTGGTGTTAATTGTGTATGTGAGCAGGCTGAGGACAGTGACCACGGATTGAGCTGAAGAACAGATACCTCTCTGGTAAGTCCACATTTCTGAAGTTACTTTATTATTTTTTCCCCTTTTTCATAATATGGAGCCTCTTTTCCTTAGCAAAGATTTGCTACAGAGGTTTCTGTCTTTGCCATTGAAACATTTTCTTTTGCTTTCAGTGTTTTCCCTGTTTCACCAAGACCAAGCATGTGCTTTTAGCTAGTTCACATCAGGGCATATTCTTACTCTGATCTTCTCCGCTGTTTTGCAGGATGATTCTGAGAATCTGGTATTTTTATGTTTGCAGGTGTTTGTTGCTTGACATCTTTGCTTTGCTGAAGTCATAACAGTGCAATGTGTACAGCCTGCTGCATATACCGTGTATTCACTTACATTCACATGGTTTCACATGTGCTCATTCATTGTTCAGAGGCAAAACTAGAAGCACACCTGAATCTTAGTTCTGATATAATTTTTCATTTAAGTATAGTTTCAGCTATTCTTGTTTTTCTCACCTGTTTCTTCTTCTTACTGTTCACATTTCTAGGTATGCTCATATTCTTCTTTAGGACCCCATGTTTCCATCTCATGTTGGTTAAGCAGCTTTTTCTAGCTTTAATATTTATTTCTTATTCAGAGGTGATAATATATGTTTTTCTTCCTCTCTGTATAATGTAGAAAGGGGAAGCTTGTCTGTAACAGCCCTTATTGTTTCACTCCAGTAGACGCACTAATATAACAGTCACTTATGACGGCAGTTGTTCGAGAAAGATGTGATTTGTCTCTCTGCCATGCATTGTCCTTAATTATACTCGTGCACAGAAAAATGGCATCCTAGAAGGACAGAGGAGGGATATTTGGAATGACTGTACATTAAATTTTCTATGGGGAAAAAAAAAAAAAAAAAAAAAAAAAAAAAGTTATCCTGAAGAGTGTCTTGTGCATAGTGAAACTGCAGATAATAATTAAGGCCACTTATATTTTAGTTCAGTTTGTTATGCTGTAGCAGGGTAGTGTTTGACAACATCACAGGAAAATATGTAACAAAGACTAAAGGCAGGATGCCAGAAGCTCAGTTCATAGAAGCCTTTTCAAAGACATCAAAACATCATACACTTCCAGGTTATTTGGTTCCATTGGATAATAATTGCCCAGAAATTCTAGCACACTGTTATCTTTGGTAATATAAGTATTACTCTGATTTTCTATGCATGTTTGTAACTGCTGCAAAGAAATGCATGTACACTTGTAACAATACAGCATTAGATAGGTACAGCAAGCACCTCTTTAAATGCATTTTTTCCACACACTACTTTATCTCTTGGATGTCTGCGCATATTTGCTCAGAGATATCTGAGCTCAGTTCTGAATCTTCTCTCTGGCCAAAATGATCATGCTAAAAGGATTTTATGGTGCATGGCATGGAATGACACAAGTCGTTGGAAAAGGGAAAAAGAAGCTCAGAATCCATTTAAAAAATCTGAGGGATCAGGCAGTCCAGCCTGCATGGTGACTGCCGTGTGGTACATATTAGGGGTTAAAGATCGCTGTCTTTGTTACAAGCTAATGGAAGCAGCAGCAGCAGCTAATAACAGGAGCAGAGCCATTCAGGGAGGAAGTTCCCTGATCATTCAGCACAGCCAAGAGTCAGCTCCTCTGCCTCTTGAACAAAGCAGTGCTGCTTCCATCATTGCTGCATTATGAGCGGGGCAGCACAGGTCTCTGCATGGAGCAGCTGGTCTCAAGCAGGGAAGTGACTGGGGGATCCTCTTGGCTGCTCTGTGCCCTGCAGACACCGTTCCAAACAGGTCAGCTCTTCTGCCATGCAGACCAGGCTGTTTGTCATCTGCCAGGTGTTAGCAGCAGTGACAAGTTGAGAGAGGGGGAAAGAGGGAAGACATAGGCTTACATGCTCATGCTGGATCTAGATGGATATAACTGGCAACCTGACCTCTTGGGAACATGGATAGGTATATTTTCCAGGCTTTCCAGCACTTGTGGCCAGGGGAGTTTGCATGAGTCCTGCATCTCTACTACTCTGAAGAAGTTTACTATGGGATGGGTCCAGGTAATTAAAGCTCTTCCAGGTGTGTTCAGGTAGTTGAGGAGCGCCTTTGCTCTGGAGGGGCTCTGTGTCCCTGGGGAAAGTGGCAGTGCTCACAGTGCTGAAGCAAAGCCTCCAGACAGCTTTCCAGGCTACCTTGTCCCAGGCTTAGGGTCAGGAGTGCTTTGTGAGCCGTACATCTCTGCTTCTTCTGATGCTCGGGCTGTGTCTCCCTGTGTGGCCCCAGGTCCTGCTGGAGGGTCTGTGCTGCACTGGCAATCAGTGTTCGCTCCCTGCTGGGCAGGATTCATGTTCTGAGGCTGCAGAGTAGGACGAAGGAGACCCTGATTCTCTTTCTGATCACACTTCTGTTGAGATGTTTCAGGACAGCCTGGCTTTGTGTTTTTTCTCTTTTGAATCAAAATGGAGTCAGAGCACGCCTGCTCCTGTGAGCCTGGGCAATGAGCACAGCTGTCCCCGGCCTCTCTGATGTTACCTCACAACAGCTGTGGCTTTGAGCAAGGCTTTGAAGAGTAATTTTAATGTCCAGGGTCTTCAGTCACTTATGGGAGAGAGAGTGATAGTGAAAACCTTTTGCTTATTTTGTTTACATTACATCTTGAAATGAAGCCATATTTCTGCATCTCAGAAGGGTCCGTAAGATGGTATTTTGCTGTCTGCTTAGCTCTGCTGAGCTTCAGGAGATCTGGACAAAGATATGCCCCATATTGAACAGCCTCCATGGCACTCCCATGCTCAGCTTAAGTCCTCTGTAGAGGGGGCACATCATGGGGGAAAGATGACACTCAAGGTTGGACATGTAACCTCAGCCCAGGGGATCACATGTGTGTTCAGCACTATTGAGTCATTTACAGATGTTGCTACAGCATATTGTGATAAAATGTCATGGGATTAGCACACAGCTATGTACTATAATTATATGCAGTGTGGCTTATAATAGTTCATTAGATTGTCATCAGTTAGGCATAAAGCAATGACAACTGTTATGATCTCATTTATAATACCCTAGAGAACAGCTAATTAAGACACAAAATGACCAAAATCACTGGGGAATGTTTTCTTCAGTTTGGAACTTTTTTTTTTTTCTTTCTATTTGTTTGTCACTTTTGATAATAGAAATGAACATTGTTGACATCTCAAAGTTCCCCTTCTGGTTGCACATGCCAACAAAAGTTTGAGAAACAAGCATGCCTTTGATACAGTCTGGAGGAAATGTCTGAATCACTTGTGAGTAAGTAACCAGAGAATACCTTTCCTCAGTAGAAAGCAAGGAGGAAGGGAGAAGAGTGGATGCTTGTGAAGATTTTGCAAGCTGAGCCTGTGTTTGACAGTCCCTTTTGCGTAAAACAGCCAGACTCCTGGTGCAGCTGGGGAGAGTACGCAGCACTCCTGACCCGTGCTGGTTCTTCTGGAAGGAATGCTGTTGAAGTCTGCAGTGACTGCATAGGCTGACATTGCTGGTGAGCTCAGGTCGTACTGGACTTCATGACAGGTCACACTGTGCTCTGTCTCCAGGAGATACTTCTGGTCAAACTAGCCCTCTACAGGGTGTGAGAAATCCTGTGGGAGAGGAGCCCAAATAAATATCTTCTGTTTCAGCTCAAATCCCTTGCAATAATCACACAAAAACCAATGCTATGCTGGCATTCGTGGCTGTGTCTCTCCCAGTACAGGCAATCAGAACCAAGTGGCATAATGTAGTGTAAACATATGGAAAAGCTGGAGCTGTGCCCAAACCAGGGAGGGTGCTGAGAACATTGCAGATTTGTGTCCCTGCCCTTTCAGCATAAAAGCAGGGACAGAGCTCCCTTGCTTTGCTGAGCTGGTTTCATTCAGAGTTTATGGGTTTCTGTTTCTTTGGTCTTCTGGCAGTTCCTCCAAGAATTGCCCAGGGGTGTGGCAGAGGAGGTGATTGGCTCTGCTCCTATATTGTCCCCTTGCCGAGGTCCTTGCTGATGGGGAGTGTGGAGGATAAGCAGCCTTGTTGCTGGGGCAGGCACTCTGACAGTCTCCATATGGTTTGGCTGAAGTTTCCTCTTAATGTCACTGTTCCCTTATCTCCTGGGGCATCCATGCTGCAGCATCCAGATTTTCCTTTTGTTCACGAGCAGAGTTTATTGAACGTTTGTCAGCTGGTAAGAGTTACTTATCTGAAGTGATGAAAGTGCTTCAGCAGGCTCCTCTCTGCTGAAGTGTCCATATTCTCATTATTCTGTGTACTTGGGAAGGGATGCCACTTGCAATCTGTCTGTTTTTCTTGCTATTACTGCATTTAGGCTTTATATTCCCTCGTTTTATTTTATTTTTTTTAATCTCCAAATTTTAAAACTTCAGACTGGCTGAAATAAAACACCATATTTTTGTATTTTTAACTAAGTCCCAAAACTGGGGGGGGGGGGGCGGGGGCGGAGATACTGTAAATCTCTGCAAATGTGGAAAGTGTGGATCTGTAGGGAGAGTGTAGAGAGTATGTGACCACACAACATGGCCTCAAATTCTTTCAGGGTTAGAGAATAACTAGAACTTCATTCCATGTGCAAATGCGTTATTCAAATGTTTTCTGCTTAATTATATTTGGAACTGGAATTTATAAAATTTGGGGACTTGCAAGCACTGTCACTAATAAGCTGATATCTGAATTCTAGGACAACAATACAGATAATTGCTAAAGCTGCTAACGGAATAAATCTGTGCAAGAAGTTTTCTCACTGTTCTAGTTGTTCTCCCAGATACAGAACCACATCTCCTAAAGAATTATGGTAGATGTTTAGGAAAAAAACAAACAAACAAACAAAAAAAAAGGCATTGTTTAATGAAGAAAGTTTTGTCTGAACTGGAATTATGAGGTTACTCTCTGCGCTTGGTCTTAGTTGCTTGAAACACTGGTTCCCTCCAAGTTTGCTTTTTCAGACAGGTTTTCTTCATACTTAACATGCAATAATGAGATGTTTTGAATTTTATGATCTTATATAATTACTCTCAAAATAGCTTCTGATTCATCCCTGCCTTTGAAGCCTATAGTTTGCATTCCAATAAGCTCTTGTATGGCAGGAACCCTGTGGTAGCAGCAAATTAATTTTTAAGAAGTTTTCTCTATCTGACTGAAACTTTGGCGTAGCTAGTTAGAGCCTTCCTTTTTCTGTCTTCCTATAACCTGATAGGTAGCTGGGACATGCAGAGAAGGTGAGGAGACTCTATCTGGGTTCCCGTGGAGCCCATAATCACAGGTGGAAACTGGTGAAAGCTGATAGCGCTAGACCCACTGTCCAAGAACTGGGGAAGCAAATGAACAGAAAAAATGTCCTTTCAGCTGCCTGCAGGAGGAAGGTTAGGTCTGCAGAGCTTCAAAGGAAGCATTTCAAAGTATCTTTCAATGGTTCCTCTCATGACATCTGCAACATTAATCTCATGAAGCTTTCTGCCCCTCTGCTGGTTTGAGAGGGAAGAAATTTACAATTAAACATATAGTGTATTTTATATGAAGAATATTTTCACATTAAATTATCTGAAAAGTCTTCTTGCTTTCATGTTATTTTCAGTTGTGCTGTCTTTGGATTTACCTGTGATTGACTTAGAATAACAAAACAAGATTTAGCCATGGTGTGCAACAAACAGCATCGGAAAGCACTGCTTACTTACACCTATCAAAACTTTGTAAAGTGTACTCGAGGCTTGGGAATGTATATTAAAGACCTTCCATCCATCCTGTGGGCCTTAGCAATCAACTCTCATGAAGAGTGCAGGAGAGTCTCAGGGGCTGTGTGGGTATTTCATAACACTGTGCTGCATTGGAGAGACAAGAGGAATAGTAAGTGAATCTTTATGTATATTGTCAAGAGACAAGAACACCCTGATTTCTTTTGTTCTGTATTGGTCACAGTGCCAAATATTTGTATTACTTCATGGTCCTTCCCCACATATTCTAAGGATGTTGCACTTTCCTCAGGTGGGGCAATGCTCTCTATCTCTCTCTAGGAAAACCTGATAAGCAGCCAAGCACCTGATAGTTTCAGCAGGGTGTTAGTAGATGCAGATAGAGCAGTAGGTGACACCTGACTCTTGTTGCTGTTGCTCAGATTTGTCCCAGGATAGAAACAGTTTGGATAGCCTAAGAAAGCAACTTGTAAGCTGTGAATCTGCAGGTGATACCTCCAGTGCCCAGCACTCTCTGGGTGCTGCTGTCTGACTTGCTGCTACAGGGCTGCTTTGCATCCCTTATTGCTGCTCGCAGCATGAGATAACGCCTAAAGGACAAGAGAAGCTCTGCTCATTCCATAATTGTTTTCTGAGCCAGTTCTTTAAAATCTGCTGAGAACTCAATTAAATATTTTCCCATCAATGATGACCACACCTTTGTTCTTTGTGATCTCGTTTAAGGAGGAATCTCTGCTGCAGTGCTTCACAACACATCTAGCTCCTCTACTGTTAGGCTGTGAAAAGGAAATTGATGGCAGTTAGACTTTGAAGTGACAGCTGTTAATGACTTCTCTAGTTCAAGAACATTTCAGGACAGTCTCCTATAGCTCAAAGCTGCCTAGAGAACATACCCAGTAAATCAAGATGAGGTGTTACCGAAGTTTCAGATAACAACCAAATGTCAGTGAGTGGACCTGAAGATGTGACAATGAAGACATCAGACAGAGCACTGGCATGTTGGACACTCTCCCAACAGAGACAATTAGTGAGCAGGTTTGCAATGACTGCCTCTCACAAACGTTTTCTGCAGACCCCAGAGCACACTTAGCTGTGGGCTCTGTTCAAAAGAGCTGCTTGCTGCTGCAAGAATTGGAGCTGTGCTAGGTGACAGGAACAGCCTGGTCTTTATTATTTGCTCTGTCACCATTCCCCTGTCTGTGGCATGCTTGCGGAGGGGATAAGGAGCTCTCTGAGAGCTACACATTGCTGCACTGCAGCTCATTTCACTCATCAAATCCATTGATTTGAAGCATTTTACAGTTCATAAGCAGCCAGTTTCCATCTCAAAATTCCTGTTACAAAGTGGTCTACTTGCTGCTTTACTCTGTGGTGTCTTCTGGGTTTTGTTCTGAACTGTATTCCCAAAGGGGTTGTGCCCTTGCTCTGTTGCAATTCTTGTTTTGTCTTTGGCTCTGCTTCTTCTACATGCTGTATAGCTGTGCTGGTTTAACATTCGGTTTCTGTTCCATCCATTCCCTGTTCCTTTGAAGCTCTGTAAAGCTTCAAAGCTGAGTGGCGCTGATGATTAAACATGTCTATAGCTAGGATTTAATGTAAACCTCTTCCTTTTCTCCTGCTATTGTCCTGTGTGCCCATCTAGCCCCCTCCCCCTCCTCAGGTGTCTGAGATTCACCACAGTTTTTCATGCCCAATTTCCAGGCCTCAGCTAATCAGACTTACATTGCTCATGCTTCTCAATGGCAAGAAAATTAGATCAGCAATTGGTGGTGCCTCATGTTGTTGTAGCCCCAGAGCTTCCTGTCTTCCCTAGCAATAACTCTCATACTAATCCATCATTTGAATGCACGATTTCTAACAAAGCCCTACAGAAATAGAACAATATATGCTCAAAAGCACTGTTGCAATAGAAGAATGTAGCAGAAATGGACACAGAAGCCTGGAAATACCTCCTTACATGGTATAAGCAATGGCTGATATATTAGACTGGAAAATCAGCATGCAGTTAGCAAAAGAAAGGTTAAGGCACAACACTGTCACCCCCTACCTCCAACTTTGTCATGGTCCTGTAACTGCTCCTCCAGGCAGCATTTGCTGTGGCAAGAAATTAAATGCTCCAAGTCATAGTTTGGAATAGCTGAGAGCTGTGTTTTGTTTAATTATTTTTCAGCTGAAAGAAACTTAGTGGGAAACAAACCAGTCAGGGCTCTCCCTGATGCTGAGATTATTGGCTGTTTGAAAGCTTACCAGTAAGAAATGCTTGCAAGAAAGAAGTCCACTTCCTCTTGGAAAGATAAGGTCTGAGGCTTTGCCAGGGTCTGTGCATGGCAAAGGAGCTGTGGGACCAAAACTGTGATGACAGTGTTACCAGGACCCAAACCCAAGTAGAAAGCTGAGTTCTTCTAGCATGAGCCTGGCCCTACTCTGGGCCTCAGCCCAGAATAGTTATTTTTTCAGTCCCCTTGAACTTTCACTGATGGTATTCAAGCTTTGTTTAGATCCAATGGTTAGCTGGAGTGATTAATAGATGCTGGAGTGGTGAGAGAGCCATCAAAGGTATTTTGTTTCCTGTATGGGGAGTGGGTAGAAGGAAAGCTAAATTACATCTCCTAAGATATTAAATATAACTCTTCACATTAAACTCAGAGCTATTTGTGAATCTCTTTAATGATAGTGCAAGCAACTTAAGAGTAATAAAAGTCAATGTTGCCACAATTAGACCAGTATTGTCTTGCAGTTAATAGACTGTTGTAATCATGGCTTTGTCATATTATTAATCATTTTCTGTTTGGACTTTACTAATTATCCCCTTTGGTAACTCAGCTGGGGTAGTATGAAGTCATCAGCAACATAAAGTTGATTCATGGTTCCACCATATTCTCTTAATTATTTTCCATCCAACATGAAACAAAACATGTAGTTTTTACTGACTAGTTGCTTTCATAGTGCACTAATATGAGGGGCAAAAGGAGGGGGCTGGACTAAGTGAGAAAGGATTCCCCCTTTCTTTAATTTGCTTTTAGCTTCAAAATTTGAAATACACCGTCTCTTCAACCTGCCATGGCTTATCTCATCTTTTATTTGAAAGAGATAAGGAATGCAGTAAAAAGTAGTGACCTCAGAAGTTTTGTAATTTTGAGTCATCTCATGGACTTTGTTCAACAGCTCAGTAGCAAGGTTTTCAGATATTACAAAGAGAGTAAAACACAGAACAAGAAGTCAAGGTAAAAGAGAAATGAAATCATTGTGGTAAAGTTTAATGGTTTCAGCATAGGAGAGGGACAGGCTTGGGCCACACAGCTCCTGAGCATCACCTAGCCAGACTCTCACATCCCTCACCCCTTTCTCCATAAACACCTGCTCCTGCTGCAAGAAAATAAAAGTGCACTTTTGGTTTTATAACAAGTTGGTCTAAGCTGTTCTGTGCTGTCTCTGAAGACTTTGATTCATTGCTTTCCTTATGCCAGGCTGCAGATGTGGGAGACCAGAGTCTCAATTGACTCAGTTTTCATGTTTAACTGTACCTTCCACTGTGTAAATGGTGATAAATGATCATTTAGCATTAGCCTCCCAAGTATTCTTTCCTTTCTCCTGTAAAAGAAACCATTCTTCTGACTCAACAAAGGAAAGCTGAGAAAAGTAAGTGATCAGTGTGGGCCTTTCTGTGGATGTGCTTGCATATGTCCTGGCAGCAAATGGCTTACTGGTTTAGAAAGCTCTATTTCTCTGTATAAAAAATGCAATTTAACACAGATGGGATGTGCTCTTCAGCAGCAGCCTCTTCTAACCACATCCTTCAATTCATCATTGAACTGTTCTGATGGGGAATTTGTGGCACAATTAATGCAGCACTTGCTCTTGCCCAAAAGGAGCCTTTTCCAAGTTATCCTGGTATGGAAAAACTTTTGGTGAAGGTCTCTGCTTTATAGTGAAGGTCCAGGGCTGCTGGCTGATGATCACTTCCAGGGCACTGCTGTAAGATGCAATGGTACTTTGTCTCTGTAGGGATTCAGTCCAATTCTCAGTTCTTCTCAAAGTCCAGTTACACACAGAAATATACAGGGTCACAAATTCACAATTTCTCTTTTGCTTTATGTACCAAGATAAACTGCTACCTCAAGAAGACCTTTGTGGGTAAGACAACTCCTGAAGGAGTTGTTTGTGTGTCACCAGGTAAGTAATAACTCAATGCCTTCTCCTAAGCATATAAGCTCATGCAGGCAAATGTTCATGTCCATGTTTTTCTTGCTGCTTGTTCCTCCTCCCTGCCTCGTTAGTCATATGAGAGCTATGTCACTAATGCTTTGTAGCAGGGCCTGAAAAAAGCCAAAAGCAGCTTCCAAATGAAGGTTCCTCTGGAAAGTGGCTCCTGCTCCCAGTGAGGGACAAAGACTGGAAAATAGCCATGTTAACTTTTACTTGCCACTGCCTCCTTTTAAAGTTTATCTTTTCAGTTAAGAGTTGTAATAAAATCCATTTTCAACATGGCCATTTCTCCTATGTCTCTCACAAGGATATGGGTTAAAATGAAGTAACAGCAGCCAAGTTAGGTAAGAACACAGGGTGGAATGGCTAAAGCCATGCTGCAGTTGTACAGTCTTGCTTACCTGATAACAAACTAACAAATAATTTGCCTTTTTTGTTTTGTTTTGTTTTGTTTTGTTTTAGAGGAGAATAGAACGGAAACATAGTTCTTGTATTTTTCTTTAGATGGGACACTTCTCAGCAGCAACAAATTTCATCTGCCCCTTGCAGAGCATGGCAATGCAGCCAGGCTGGGGGAGGCTGCTGTGTGGAAAACCAAGGGCTGAGCAATTCCTGTGATGCTCTATGTTAAATAAAGCCCTTTCTCATTGTTGCCAAATCCAGACACATCCCTCTTTACTTCTGCTCGGGTAACCTCGTCTCTGAAAGTTGCATGCAGTGGGATAATATAAATAAGCAAGCTAGTCTTTGGACTGAAATGTCCTTTCGGTCTTTGGAGAAGTCTTTGGGAAAAACAAGTCTTACCTCCGCTTGATGCAGGAATATTCAAGCAACCTCAAGCCCTAAGGCACTTTCTATTAGATATAGATGGGATTGTATTCTTTTTATAGTTGTAAAAATTGTGATATTGTAATTAGTAATAATTGTAAATTAGAGGACATCTAAGACATAACATTTTGAATACTTTCACATTCTCAAGGGAAAGCTCATTAACTCAATTAAAGTCAATTCTGTCCAACTGATATGTAAGTCTAATAAGTCAGGAAAAGGTCTTGGGGAAATTCAGTGTCATCTTCAGACAAACCAATATTCTTCCCAGGCAGATGCTTAAAAAATGTCTGTAAAATCTTGATTCCTTCCACTTGTGTTTTATGTGAGCTGTCAAAGGAAAGAGTAGGAGGTCATGCATAAAAAATATCTGTGAATCCTGTCAAATACATTATGAATGCCAGCTCAGCAGGAAGTGACATGGACTAAGATCTTTTTCAAGCTGGCAACAGGTTTTTCAGAAGGGATAAATTATAATTTTGGATGTTTTCCATTAATGAGTCTCGTGTGCCAGCAGATTCATGCATACTATATAACTCCTTGGAATGGACAGAAGTATCTTTAGAGGAACTTTTTTGCCACATAACTTTCAGCAGTGCTAGATTCTGCATTGCCACTATTTCCTTTGTAACAAATTGCACAGTAAATTTAAATAACTGGGAAGAATGCATATCCAAGTGAGGGCTTATGTTACTGGTTATTACTTGCTGACAAAGCAGTTAGTAAAAGTAAAATCTGCAAAGCAGCTTGGTCCTGAAAACATTCCTGCTGGGCTGTTAGATATTTTTAAAACTATTCCTATGAGAGTCTTAGAAAATTCACCAAGCAAGTCTTTGAAGATGAGCTGTGTGTTGATGATAGTCCTCAGTTTCACCTGTGTATTTACAGGCTGATAGAGTTATCTATGATACACTTTCTAAAGCTGATGTCACTTCTAGCAGCAGTTCTCATGTATTAGTTCTCTCTTTAAAGCTCATTTTTGTGGCTAATCATAGGAGTAATTTAAAGACTTATAAAAATGCTTTCTGGGGAAAGACTTTCAGGTAGCTCCTTGTCACCAAGGATAATTGTCTGTGTGTATATGAATATCACCAACCTGCTGGAGTTCTAGGAGTGTTTGGACAACACTCTCAGACACAAGGTTTGATTTTTATGGGTTCTGTGTAGAGTCAGGAGTTGAATTCCTGTGGGTCCCTTCCAACTCAGGATATTCTATGGTTGTGATTCCATCTAGGCTCAAGCTAGAGATTTCTTACAAGCATTTGAAGGAATGGCACTTAGAAATTATTTAATTTCTAAAAGATGCTTGCAGAGAAAAGAGTTGGAACAGGAAGAGCAGATGTAATTGCAAAAAGTCCAGATTCTTGATTTTTATTATGAAACTGTTTGACACTGAGCAACCTGGGCACAATTCCAAGACTTAACCCCAAACACAGGAAAGTGGTACCTTTGTGCTCATTGCTTTTAGCCAAATCTCTAAGGAAGCTTCACTGCTGACTTATACAATCCTATTTATTATTGAATAGCAGTATGTATTTTTATCCTGGAGTTATAGCAGAAAATAAATGGTGCAATCTGACCTGTACAGGAGGCTGTTGAGGAAGAAGAAAAACTGCTTGCAAAAACTTCTGGACAGCATTCATTTTTTCCATCTGTACCTGCTGGTAGTTTCCATCACTTCCTTTGAAGACAAAGAAACTGAGGACAGTTGGAAAGATTTGCCTCAAGCTCTTAGTGAATTTGCAAAGCTAGGTAATTTTGTGGAAAAACAATGCATCTATCTCTTCTGGGATGTCAGAAACAACACATGGTTTCCCAGGTGTTTAGTAGAACTGCCTTGTACCAGTGCAGATGTCGTGCTTCTTGTACCTGACACTTCCTTGAGATTTCAGTTACAATGATTGATGGAAAAATCCTAACAGTAACTGTTGTGTTCCCAGATAGCACATTAGCAAAGTTTGATGATAAAAATGGGTTTCTTCAACAGTTTGCTTCTACAGTTCAACAACTATTGTTTTGTTTTGTTTTGTTTTTAATAATTTTTAAATTCAGCTCTTTTGTCAAGATAAAAAAATTAATATTTCCTCATATTTTATAGATTTTCTCAGCCTTAAACATTAATTGTGTAATTAGGGCTGCATGAAACTAAAATATGTGATCAAAGGAAACAGAAGGTCTGCTCATGACTTCTAGTTAAGGTAGAGCATATTTCAGAAATGACTTTTATAGTAGATATGATGAAGCACAGACGTGAGTTTCCCAGATTATCTGCTAAAAACTAAGCTGCTGGCAAGGATGAATTTTGAGAGAGATTGTTTTAAATACAGTTCTTCAGAGAGTCAAGTCTTAGAGCACAAGGAAGGGAGAATCTGCTTGCTTTAAGCGTGCTTAGACAAAACCCAAAGAGGGGCTGTCAGCCATGGACAAAACAGAAGCACTCGTGCTTGCAGCCGTGAGTTAGGACTTGGCCAGCTCTGACACAGGCCGGGGTCCTGCTTCCTGTGGCTTCTCCCCTCTGTCTCCTGCCGACGGCCGCGGGCTCCCCCCTCACCGCAAAGCGCTGCCCACCCAGCCACCGCTCCTCCCAGCTCACTTGTCCACGGGGCGAGCTGCGGGGAGCAGGGGGCCCTGCGCAGAGCGGGTGTCAGCAGCCGCCTCCTGCCTTTGCGGCGGTCTCGCTCTTTAGCAGTAGCACCCCTCTGTTCCTCCTCGCAGCTCATTTTACGGGATGCTTGCTGAATGCGCTAAGAATAATTTTAGCTAAGACTATTGATACAGTTCACAAATAAATGCAGCTCTAGGCATGTTTCCCTGGTCTGCGGGTAGTGAATTAAGTTGGTGTTATTTCACATGTCATAGAAAAACATTTATGGTCCAAGTGTACACAAAAACAAAAGCCAACAGGAGGTAATGGTCATGCTGTATAAAATTCTGGAGTGTTTGATATTATTTTGTCTGTCTATCTGTCCTGACTTGCACTTACATAAATTAGGAGTATAGCTTTACTGGTCACTGCAAGTAGCGCAGAAGACAGTCAAGGATTTTTCCTTGAATTCAAACCAGTCTGTGATTGAATCTTCCTGACACTGCAGACACAATTGCAGTACAAAATTTGTCTTCTTCTCCAGGGGATGGTATTTTTAGGTATTTTTAGGTATTTCAAACTCCTGGAATTATGGTTTGAACAGGGATCTGGGAATTAAAACATGGTAAGAAAGGAATTAAAAATAGCCAGTATTTTCTCTTTTTGAATTGCTGTGAATCATTTCACAGCCAAGATCTGATATATATATATATATATATACATTAAAGGATTTCCTAATTCTTCTCCTATAGGTATGGAAGTTCTTTCCATTCCAGAAAAGACTGAAATACTGAAATGCTTATTGTAGGAGATAAAAGTGACTCAGAAAGTCAGAGAACATACACAGCTCTTGTGCTATTCAGAATAAGGAAGCATGTGTATTACTTTCTGTACAGTGTCCTTCTATATTTGGTTTCACTGCATCAGCAGCTTGTGTTTTTTATTTATTTATTTTTATTTACTTTTTTTTTTTTTTTTTTTTTTTCTCTGCAGGCACAGCTGGGGAAGCAGCTAGTTTTACTATTACAACAAAAATCTGCTTCCAGAATCATGTTTTTGTTTGTTTGTTTGTTTTGTCTTGTTTTAATACAGTGTCTGAACACCTGCACTATGAAGCAAAAATGCATTTTCTGCCAGTATGGCACTGGAACTTGTTTTTCTGTCATTCAGTTCTGTTCAGTTTCTATCATTCTGCTCAGACTGAGGCTCAGTCATTTGCCAATGCCGCAAAAGAAACCCCAGATGATATTTTATAGCCAAGCTAAGCATCACAGTATAAAAATTCCTAACTCTGGCCATCTGGAGATGCCCTTTTCTCCCCAAAAGTGTTTGGGGCAGGCAATGGTCCTGGGATGCACACTTGGATTTGACTCTCACTTGCAGAACCTGCTAAAAGCTCTCCATTAGCCATGATATATGTGGCTTTAGAGCAGTACTTCCCTTATGGCTTTCTCACCATCTTTCTTTTCCTTTCTTTTCTTCTTTCCCATTCCTCCCCTCTCCCTGTCACTGTTGCCTTCTCTCCCTCTGTAGAGCTCTCCGTCAGCCTCCTTGCGGTGATAGTTGTTGTGTGTGGACTGGCCCTGGTGGCAGTTTTTCTGTTTCTCTTTTGGAAGTTGTGCTGGGTTCCCTGGAGGAATAAGGCCATTTCCTCTAACCTGGCCGTCTTGCAGAGTGAGGCAGCCTGTAATAAGGAGAACATGGCAGACAAGCTGAAGGACACGGGTACCATAAGTTTCCTGGAGGCAGCAGTGAAGATCAGCCACACTTCACCAGACATCCCTGCAGAGGTCCAGATGTCCATGAAGGACCACATCATGCGGCGTACACGGATCCAGAGGCAAACAACTGAGCCTGCATCTTCTACCAGGTGTGTGGGCGCAGCGCTCTGCGGTAGGTGCTGTGCCTAGGTGAAACTGGCTGCGGGGGGGGGGGGAGAACATTGAATAGAACATAATGTTCAGATTTCTTCAGGGAGGCCAAAGAAAGCATGCCCACTCACGTGCTGGATTCTTTCTAAAGATTCAGCACGAACCAATTAATGTATTAAGACTAGTTTACTGTGGGCTGTTTAAGTAAATAAAAAAATGAAGTTTTCAAACCCTATTACTGTGACTTGACCTCATTGTGTCAAGCTGTCAGTATGCTTTGGCCACTTTAATTTCGTTACAACAGGAACAGCAGACTAGAGTATCAATGATGGTATGTAGTCAGACAGAATCAGACCTTTTTGCTCTCTCTTGTTTATGTGGCTTATTGCAGAAACAATTAGATAAGCAGGATCAATGTATTGCTCACTGTCGAAGCTTAGCACGAGCTGTATTCAGTGCTGGTGATAATGTGCATCTCTGTCAGACAGGGACAGAGATTACAGAATCATGTGTGTTAAATTTAGGATAAGACTGTGTGAACCTTGGGACACCTCTGCAAAAACACTGAGAAATACGGTACCTCTTCCTTGACACAGAAAGCTGTGAATCTAGGACAGGAAACAGTGATTGCCTGGCTGTGTCCCAACACTTCTGCTTGCTTTGTTGGGCATGAGTGTGATGTGTAAGAGAGTACATATAATTGTGAAGGCAACCATTGCTCAGAAAATTGTAGTACAATAAAATATCTTTTTATTTAAATTGCACTACTTTTTGCTTTTTGGACAGCTGATTGTCTCTCTCATGCACATGCTCATTCTGTTTTTTTTTTTTTTTTTTTTTTTTTTTTTTACCTTTCCATTTGGGAAGAGAAAAAAAAAAATCTGTCTGAATCATGACAAATGAAGCAGGACTTGCTTGTACATGGGAAGATGTCAAACCCACTTTCTCACACAATTGAGCCTGGCATGAACTACAGGAGATAACCAGACCCAAGGATATTGGGGAACATCCTTGTGCAGTGTGGGCTCAGACTCAGCCCAGCCCAGAATGTCTTTGAGGAACCTGCCAAAAAGGAGTGAGGTCTCTGAGCACCACATATCACCAAAAGCTAATTCTCTGGCTGTACAAGTTATTAGTATGGTTAAATAACTCCATGGATTTCTTGTAAACACCAGATAATCTGAAATATTTTAAAGTCCACATAAAGCATTTCTGCTTCACTTAGATAAAGCTTTGCTTGTGTAAAGTTTTACTTGTGCTGAAGGGGAGCTCAAGGCAAGAGACAACTTCCAGATGAGGCTGTGCATTTCCGTCTGTCAAGTTAGCTATCATTTTTGGAGGAGAGTCTGTTGGCAAAGTTGTTGGCAAAGGAGAGTCTGTTGGCAGCAACACCCAGAACAAAACCTAACTTTTTGAGCTGGTAGTGTTTTAAGCTCTACTTTTTTGTTTGTTTGTTTTCCTGAGAGAAACTTGGTGCCAGTGTCTTGGAATTGTAAGGACTAAGGGGGAGAAAAAGACCCCATACTGGCTTGTCTGTAGCTTGGTTAAGGAGTGGTTTGGTCTCATATATTTAGCTGTGAGCTGTTACTTGTGTAACAGGTGAAAAATGCAGCTTGCAGCAAATACTATGACAGGAAATTTGCTGAACTAGTTCCTTTGACCACTGGAGGTTGTCATTCAGTGTTCATTCTCCATAACAGAGGTCAGGAGCACTTATTGTACTCATTCTTGTGCTCTCCCTGCTTTCCTACTTTTACTAGTTCAGGAGAAAAGGAAAGGAAAGTCATTGGAAAAAGATACAGCTGTCCTCTCTTCCTTCTGCAGGCACATCTCCTTCAAAAGGCACCTTCCTCGGCAAATGCACGTATCCAGCATGGACTATGGCATGGACCCACCAGCTGTCGCTGAGCAGCCAACCAGCATAGGCCGCATTAAGCCTGAACTCTATAAACAAAAATCTGTTGACTCTGAGGACCCCAAAAAAGAGGCAGCAAAAACCTGTGGAAAAATTAACTTCACACTCAAGTACGATTATGAGAATGAGACACTGACTGTCCGAATTCTCAGGGCTTTTGATTTGCCAGCCAAAGATTTCTGTGGCAGCTCAGATCCCTATGTGAAGATCTACCTCCTGCCTGACAGAAAGCGCAAGTTCCAGACACGAGTCCACAGGAAGACTCTGAACCCCACCTTCGATGAGTCCTTCCACTTCCCTGTGCCCCATGAGGAGCTGGCAAGCAGGAAGCTCCACCTGAGTGTCTTTGACTTTGACAGGTTCTCCAGACATGACATGATAGGAGAAGTTATCTTGGAGAACCTGTTTGAGGCCTCAGACCTCTCCCGGGAGACTTCCATCTGGAAGGACATTCAGTATGCGACAACGGTGAGTATCTCCTATGGGGGTGGTCCCTGCCCTGGCAGTGCTGCAGGGTGGGATGGGTTGGCCTGCTTCTTTTGGCTGAAGTGCCTGAAGTGGTAAGTCCTGTGCAACTGCCAGCTGATGGGTGTTTTGCAGATGCTACCGTTAGCCCTGGGAACTTACAGCAATCGCACACAGGGGTGGAAAAGAATATTGTATGCAGAAGCTTGTCAGCATTACCAGATTCCTGACTTGCTGGAATTTCATCCCCTTATTAGTGACTTGACGTTATCTCACCTACATTGAGTCTCATTGATGCGAAGTTTGATAAAAGCCAGAATGAGGGGTTAAGTTCCCTGTTTGGCATCTGTTTGTCATGTGAAGGGTATTGGGGTCTGGATGTCTGTGACATGCACGGGATAAAGAGCAAGAAATAGTTCTGCGGGGGCACTACTAACCCATCAGCTGTACAGGGCTTCACTATACCGAGAGCGTTATTCTGATGTGTTGCTGGAACTTATGTCAGAGTTTGATGTGGCTCTTTTAGCAGTCCTGTTGAATTCTCTCTGAAAGAGAAACCAAACATCAGAGAAGGAAATGTTCCAGACACTTCCCGTGCTGCAGACTGTTTAGAACTGGCAGGAGAAGCCACTTTCTGTCCTTGGTCTCAGTGCAGAAGCAATGACATTAACCTCTACATAATAGCTACTTGTCCACTATCCTCCCAGGAGGACTTGGCTGCTTCTGAGGGCACCTTTTTTCTCTGTCCCACAATCCTCACCAGTTGTACCACGTGGCCACTGCAGTTAGTGCTTGTTCTTTCTTTGCTGGCTGTTCATAACCTTGGCTTGGCTTCTTTCTTAAAGAGCTGTACGTCTGATATGCATGCACAGCCCTGTCCTGAGCCCTGGCACCATGGCCAGGACTCAAAGTGCTGGGGAGTGCTGGGTGTGCCCAGGGTGCGGGCCCAGCGTGCCCCTAAGGTGAGATGTCTGCCTCTGCCTGCAAGCAGCTTCCAAAACTGCATGGTCACCAAGCTTCAGGAGAGTGATTTTTATTTTATTTTATTTTATATTTTATTTTATTTTGTATTTTTTTCTCCACTAAACCGTTCTAAAAGTTTGCAGGAGTTTCTGGTTTTGATGGGCGCTTGGGATTCCAGCCACTGGGGTCACTTTGCTGTTGATGCTGCCTTTGTACTGCAGCCCCCCAGCAGCCCATTGGTGTGGCTGGGAGCTGGCTGCAGCCCTGCCTGCAGCTCTTGAACTTCTACAGGCCATGGTGAATGAACTCGCTGTGGTGCATGGAGCTTCTCTTTCCTTTCTACACGATCAGCATGCAAGGAGTGCAGTAAGCCTGAAGGCTACAAAAGGAAGAGACCTGTGGGCATGAGTGAAACTGGGAAGGGGAAACACTTGGTTTCACTAGAGGAAAAACATGTAAAGTATAGAATATGTAGCTTTAGGAGAAGGTTATAGGATTTTTGACCTGTGCATGTTCTGTGTTTTTCTGGGATTTTTTCAGTAAGAAATAGCCCATGGTTTCCAAGCTGACCAAGAGAAATAATGCCATGGGGAAAAAATCTACAAAAAAACAGGTGGAGAGACGCCAACAGAAGGGCTGTTGAGAGAAAAGCCTCCAAATAAGATGTATCGTATGTGAGAAGTGCAGAGCCAACATCACACCCAAGAAGCCATGTGCAGCAGTTTTGCAAAGCTTCCACAGAAATATCAGGTGTTGTTTTTGGCTCTGTCCCTTCTTTCTCTCTGTGCCATTCTTTGGGAATGTGCCAATTTTGGTACATCTCAGCCAGTTGTAACGCACTCAAGGACATTTCTGTTTAATCAAAAATGAGAAGGGTAAATACAGTTTTTATAATACCTAAGGAAAGCTTTGGGTAGCTAATAATATATTAGATCAATCTTGAGGGTAATAAGATAGGAACACACTTAAGCAATGATATAAACTGTTCAAATAGCTAGCACTCAACTATTTAATTAATGATTGTACAGCTTGTGAATCAGTGAAACATTTTTGGTTTCAATTCTGCAAAGGTTATTGATTCAGAGCTTCCATTACTTCCTAAGAGCTGCTGATATGAATTTTGGAAATGTCCCAATATCTATAATCTGCTAGAAAATAATGTACCCACAGGACACATTTTACTTGGCTGTATTTATGGTCACAAAGAAAAATCTCTTGACCCGATGCAATGAGATCAAAGAACAATTTACGTTAGTTTTTTACCCTGAATAGATCCTCTCAGTGTAAGGAGAGGAATGGAAGGTTATGTGATGCCCATAGGGTATTCTCAAGATATAATATGGACCTCTTCTGGCAACTGTGTCCCTCCCTAGCTGCTCCCAAACCAACATAAACCAAATAACATATGAAAGAGTAGACCCAACCCAGTGTGTTGTCTGAATGCATAATTGTTGTTGCACTGTACAGCAGATAGAGCAGCTGGCACAGCCGGCATACAGAGTGAGATGCAGGTGCTCATTTATTTGGTAACAGAATAATCGCTTCTAACTATATTTTCACAATATTTATTTTATTTTTTTTCTACTATCAGTAAAGTCTATATCTAAGACTGGTAGATGCAGTGTCTAATTGGAGCCAGGGGCACTTCAGTGCAGAGGTACAATCACAATCTTCAAGCTCAGTTTTGATGCAGTAGCAATGTTTTCAATGCAGATTCCAGACATTCATTACTGAGTGCCTCCTCAGTACTGTTACTTATTCAGGTTCTTTGTTATGAAATGCAATTCATTTTATAAGAGGAAGAATACCTATCAAAGTAACAAGAAGTGTTATGTTTTAAAAAACAAATGGTAATTGCAGGAACAAGTTTTCTGAGTGGTCATTTTAAGACACTAAATGGATAAAGCTCAATAAAATACTGAGCTCCCTATTCTCTGAAAATTGGCTGCACTGAAAAGCTCGTATCCTTTTATTGTAACTCAAGAATGGTTTATTCACCAGCCAATTGTAGGGGGGAGAGAATGGTGTTAGGGGCTAATTTGACAGCAAGTCTGAGGAGGATTCTGAAACCAGTGATTACTGTAAGTTGGATGTCTGGTGAGTGCACCTAGCTTTTGGGTTGAGGCTGATTCGCTACTGCACATGAGAGCCTGGCAGGCAGGGAGCTCTGCCCCAAAGTGCTTCTCTCACTTCTCCATGGGAGAATAGGCAGACCCAGCTCGAAGGCACTGAGAGCCATCATTATGAGCGTACCGTAGAGGTGGGGACAGCTGGGTGACCCAAATGTCCTCGATGCTCTCAGGCACGCTGCAGCTCATGAAAGGCTGGGTGGTCCTTGCATCCCTTTCACAGAATCACAGAATGTCTAGGTTGGAAGAGACCTACAAGATGGCCAAGTCCAACCTCTGACCTAACACTTAACAAATCATCCCCTAAACCATATCCCTAAGCTCTGCATCTAAACGTCTTTTAAAGACCTCCAGGAATGGTGACTCAACCACTTCCCTGGGCAGCCTATTCCAGTACCTAACAACCCTGCTGTAAAGAAGTTTTTCCTAATATCCAATCTGAACCTCCCCTGGTGCAACTTTAGCCCATTCCCCCTCGTCCTGTCACCAGGCACGTGGGAGAATAGACCAACCACCACCTCGCTACAGCCTCCTTTCAGGTACCTGTAGAGTGCGATAAGGTTGCCCCTGAGCCTCCTCTTCTCCAGGTTAAATAGTCCCAGCTCCCTCAGCCGCTCCTCATAAGACTTGTTCTCCAGACCCTTCTTTGCCCCTTCCTGGGCTTCTGCTGGTGGCAGCGTGGGCTGGTCCCAAACCCACTGCCCCAGAGCTGGGTGCAGGCAGCCTCATGGCACTGACACTGACACCAACGCTGACACCACTGACACTGACTCCCATGTATGCAGCCTCGGTCCATCGTGGCCAGTGCTGGGCTCATCCAAGGGCTGTTGAGGAGTCCTCGGGTATGGGACAGGCCAAGATGGGGGTTGGGCAGCAAGGGCAAGGGGCAGCTCAGCTCATGGGATGCAAAGGACACCAAGGGACAGCTGAAGTAATAGTGACAGCCACTTCACAGCACTTAGTGGCATAGTTTATTCATGCTCTGCCTCCCGGGCAGCAGTCTGGCTTAGAGCACACACAGTCTTCAAGCTGCCTGCCTCAGCTCATGAATAGAATTAGCTTGAATTTGGTCAAGAATAAGAAGATGCAATGGTTCTAAAACTGTATGGTGTGTGCTAAAAATCATCCTGGTACCTTAATAAGGTACTTTTAAAATATTTTGTGAGGCAAGAAATTTTGTTCTCAGTAGACACATTAAGAGGTACTAAAGATAGAGGAATAATAACTCTGTATCTGTTTTCCTATATTTCATTACTGATCACAGACAATGAGATTGTGACTCAGATAATTTTGTTGCATTGAAAAGAAAGCTGTTTAGGATGCCATTGTTTCTGTTTTTTTTTTTTGTTTGTTTGTTTGTGTTGAGGTAAGCAAGAGATCTGAGCAGGAACTCTGAGTGGATAAGAGTATTAAATTCATATTTACCAGAAAGCTGTAACCTTCTGGGATGTTTGTTTAGATACTTACAAGTCTAGTCATACATTTCTCTGTACAGAAAACATTTGGGTGCCACTTATTTCTTTTGTTCACTCTATGCTTGAGAAGATTTTCAATTTCTTTGAAAGCCAAGTGAAGTCTCTGTCAAGAATCAAAACTTTTATATATCACTCATTAGTATTCTGAATGTCTTAGTGGATTAAATATCTAATCTTTGCCGTACCAGAGAATGAGAAGGAAATAATTTGGCAAAAATCACATCCATCAACAAAATCTATTCTCCTAATACTTAGCAAAATTTGAAGAGCCTAATGCATTTACTTATCTTTGCAGTTCCATCTCTCTACTACTCACAGCTACAATTTCTTTTCATCAGATCAATCTATCACATTGAAATGATGCTCTGCTTCCAGAAATAAATAGGTGGTTTGCTCTACAGATGTGGGATATCTATATACAAAATAAAATACTTTTAAAATCCATTTTTGGAAGGTATTTGGAAATCTTTCTGTTTATTTCAGATGCTAGTGCTTTTCAGTTGCTTAAATAATACCAGTCCTGTTTATTAATCTTACTTTTTGGTCTACTTTTTTCCCAAATTGCCATGATTAAGGCAGTGATAGAAAGGGCTTTTAGGAGATGTAGTAGAGAAGGCTGCATCTACAAGAGTTGCTAAGGGCTATGTGTGCTATGTGTAGAAGTTGTCTCACAGAGCACCAAAAGAGTAAATCGTATTGGTCTCTTCATAATCCAGAAAGTACTGAATGTTTCTGAGTGCCATCTGCTGGTTATTTCACTATTTATACACATATTAATCCTGATGTTTGTTAGCTCTTTGAAGGAATGTCAAAAAGGTTGGTGCTCCAAGCTATAGTAAACATGTCAAGACCCAAAAGCCCAGTTTCTGCTAAATGGGGTCCTTCATGATTCTCTTCTGAAATAAAGTGATGTCCCTCTAGTGTTTAACCATCCAGAAATGCATGCTCTACTTCAGAGAAAAGCACCATGTTACTCAGAATTATCACTATCCTCTTCTGAAACGTTAGGCATTACCAAAGTCTGTAAATCTCTATTACTGAGTTTTTCTGTCGTGAACCACTGGTACTGGATGTAGTAGAAAGTCCCTCATTGCATTTGTTGCACTGTACAAATAGAAAATTATGGCTCTGCTGCCTTGGTAAGGTCTCACCTTTCTGTGATCTTGCTCTGTATTGTCCTTTGTTTGTTTTGTATTCCTCTAATTATGGAAATAGATGTTAGTGTCACTCATTTGACACAAAAAGATGTATACTGTACATTCCAGCCAAACTTGACACTACTGTAATTTCCTTAATGGTCTTTATTTGGTGTTAGATGCCACTTCTGTGTAAGCAATGGAGCAGAAAAAGAGGAGTACATTAGCTGTAATGTAGTAATGGGAAATGCACACTCCACTGAGGCAGTGGAAGATTATCCTTAACTATGATTTGAAGCTGTAACATTTGGACACACTTTTTTCCTGTTCCCTATATTTATTTTTAGCCAAATAATGTTGGAATATGCTGAAAAAATAAATTCTGTGGTACCACCATATAGTAAAGTGTAATTCGCTGAAAAATGACAGCATGGAGAAAAGCCTGCTTTAGTGTGAATGGTACATGAATCCTCAACAAAGCATTGTGTCAGAGTGTGGAGGCAGCCTAACTGATTCTTGAACATTTCCAATATAATGTGTTCTCTGTTTTATTGAAGGAAAGCGTGGACCTGGGAGAGATCATGTTTTCCCTTTGTTATTTGCCAACTGCAGGTCGCCTCACCTTAACAGTCATTAAATGCAGGAATCTCAAAGCTATGGATATCACTGGATACTCAGGTAGGTGCTTGATCACTGAGAAGGGCCCCATTGCATCCACACTTCCCCCTCCTCCCTTGAGATAGCGTCAGTGGACAGTGGGCATATATCTCTTGGTGCTAAATGTGTCATCACTGAAATATGTGACAAATATGTGCATGCTTTAAGTATGCACAAAATTTTAAAAGTAAAATTATCTATTCAACCCATTCCTAAGGGCATAAATCCAGGGAAGATGATTCTATATGTGCATATGCTGATCAAGGAGACTGCCAGTGGACTGGAGTTCTACGTGAAAAGCAGTTTCTTTTCCAGAGATCAATGTCACAGTATTTGAATTTCATCAACAACTTGTGTAAAATACAGAAACAGTACAGTAAAAGATCTTTGCAGAAAACATTTCTGCTTAGCTGGAGCTTGATGCCATTTGAAAAGTCTGAGGATTAAGACTTCAGATAAAGCCAGCTCAGCAATTCCGTAATAATATGCTGCAAGTTTAGTGCCACTTCAAAATGCATTGAAATTGCCCAAGCAGCCAATATAACAAACAGAAGCTGTTTGTATCTAAAGTGCATTCTGCCATGGTTAGCTAGTAGAAAGCAGGTGAGGTAGACCTGCCCTAATACCTCCTTTTTCTGCTCTCTAACAATTGGAAAATGGTTTTTAAAATTCCTCTACTCACTGTAACTCTGCCCCATAATTTTAACAATTGGATAGAAAAATATGCCTGTAAAATAACCCCCTCTTGATCTTCAAAATTCTGCATTACATTTTGTTCTTAGGCAAATTTTGAAAAAGTTCCAGTTTTGCTTCACAGAAAGCAATGGGTTTGCTTTCTGTGTCCATGCAATTAATGCTTGAGTGCCCAGTGCCCACTGTCATCATCAGGTGAATGTTGGCTCTAGGTTCAAGATGTGGCCTTCTTATACTTGCAAACCCTTACCACTGATGGAAACACCTGATTTTTTTTTTCCTTCTGAGAAATCTGCAGTGATGGTTCTCCAGTGCCTGAACCTCACAGAATTGTAGAATGTTTGGGGTTGGAAGGGACCTTTAAAGAACATCCAGTCCAACCCCTCTGCAGGGGGGGTAGGGGTGAGGGTGGTCAGCATTCACACCAGTATGAGGAATTGTGGATTCTACTGGTACAAAAACATCCTTTTTTCTAAAAATACATTTGAGGAGTGCCTTTGGTTGGCAATAATTTAAAGTCTATCCTTTGAAACTGCTGTTTCTATATCGTAAAGGTAACAAAATAAATCTCCATAAACAGAAGGCCTTTTCCTCTCCTTCTCAGATCCATATGTCAAAGTGTCTTTGCTCTGTGATGGGCGAAGACTGAAAAAGAAGAAAACCACCATAAAGAAAAACACACTTAATCCCACTTACAATGAAGCAATAATCTTTGACATTCCCCCAGAGAATATGGATCAAGTCAGTCTACTTATCTCCGTCATGGATTATGATAGGTAGGTGGGAGACTCTGGAGAACAGGAGAGGAAAAAAATCCCATTGGGCACAGGTTTTCTGCTCAATAGTAATTTTCCTTACTATCACAACCTTGATTGCACTGCTGTCTGGCATAAATCTGTCTCTAGTGATTTACTGTTAAAGAGCCATTTATACTTATGATCATGGATAATTAGCTGCTAAAATACTAACTGTGGTAAAACTGATCCTTTGCTTTATGGCATTTTCTTCAGTGAGTAGTGTGTGTCCCTTTGCTATTTACTTGTCCTGCAATTCATCATCCAGTTTTAGAAAGCAAATGGCTTCACTCAGAGCAGCAATAGGTGCATGAATTATCCATTACTGAACTTGTTCTTACTCTTGCTGTACACCACTACATGACACATGCTTTCAGATTCTGTATCAGGACTGATCTATAGCTCAAATCATTTTAAAGTTGTTATAACTGTTTCTGGTCATGACAGGGACTTGCTGTTGTGGGAGCTGCTTGCACAAAGAGCATCAGGACAGATCTTGCTCTTGCAGTGCAGGTATCATGCAGGTCCCATGTTCACTGGCACCATGTCTCATGGTGCTCTGATAGCATGGGTCAGAAGACTCGGTTTGATTGTGCACGGTGTTCTGAGCAAGAGATAATTGTGTTGCTTTTCTATTTTTCTTAGAGTGGGTCATAATGAGATCATTGGGGTTTGCCGTGTGGGAGTCAATGCTGAAGGACTTGGCAGAGACCACTGGAATGAGATGCTGGCATACCCACGCAAGCCCATTGCACACTGGCATCCATTAGTGGAGGTAAAGAAGTCTTTCAAAGAGGTGTGTAGCACTATTTTTTTTTTTTCTTTTAATGCATATACTGTGCATGACTGAGCTGTTTCAGGGCTTTCAGAGAGGAGTTACTCTCACTTGGGAGTTCCTGACAACAGCTGAGGGAACGTTCTCACCAGAAATGAACTCTAGAAAACGAACACCTCTGTATCATCTTGAAATAGTTTCTTGAACTTGCAAGCAAGAATGAAAGGGGTTGTATTTACAGATGTGGCAGTTACTGTGGGGTTTCATTTCTTTGGTTTTGTTTTATAGAAGACAGAGTGGTAAGGAAAGCAAATGCTGTTCTGATTGCAGAACAAAGTGTCATATAATTCAAGTTTCAATTTTTCATCCTAAAAGATTTTTCTGTTGACTCATCTCCAAGCCTTTGAGGGAGAATAAATATAAAAAATATAATTGCTCTAAGCATCTCCAGAGAAAGAGATTCACTTGATGCATCAGATGATAAAATAGGCCTAAAAAGCCTGAGTGCCATTTGGACCACCTCTAGAATTTTCTTCCTCCTTGCATTCCATTTTCTTACACTTCTATGGAGCTGTCTGCTTTATGTCTTATTTAGCTCATAAATTCTGGAGGAGAGAAATTTGAAGAATGTCACTCATATTATTGACACTTCAGGTATGAAAACAAAGCCAGCATCTGTGACCAGCAGTAGTAAAATAAAAGCAATTAAACCTGTAATTGGGGTTAAGGAAATATTTATTTCAAAGCCACAGACTAAAATCATAGCAAAGATTACCATATTTTCTCCTTGAAGTTCAGATACTGAGCTCTGTTAGAAGGCAGATACTAGCCATGGCGGTCCACTATTGTAGTCAAAACCAGTAGGCAGCAACTCTATTTTTCTTAGAAATCTGCTCTTTCCTCTAACAAGAATACAGTTTGTGCTCAGTATGCTCCAGCTCAACTCTTACTCATCAGACTAGTTTCTGAAATTTGCATTTGCCTATACCACAGGCAGGTCTGTTTCATGTGCTGGTTTCTTTCTTTCTCCAAGCACTTGTAAGCAGCTACTGTGTGATCGAGAGGCCAGCCAGCACCTAGCGGACCTCTGCAGCAGTTTTCATTCTTGCTCTTTCCCTTAGTGGCATTTCTTTATCCTAGCCAAAACATGACTGCAGGGTGCTGCCTAGAGCCATGACTAATCAGAGGAATTTCCTCTCTTCCTGGACCCAGGTCCAGTTACATCTGGTAGGGGAACTTAGCAATTAAATGTTTTATTTTAAGACACTGGAGAATATCAGATAACAGAAATGTGACAATCCATACTCAGTTGTATGGGATCATTCATGGGCTCATATTGCACCACTAAGAAGAAATGACCCAGGATCAGTTGTGTAGAACTGGTATAAATCAAATCAGAATTAAAACAATGTAGAATTTGTGTATAACAGTAATATTGCCTTTGGGAGGTGAGCAGTACCAGGCGTTCATTAGGCTTTTCATACTAAAACACTAGCACCTTTCACATGATTCATAACTGTTTGGACAAGCAGCATATGCTATCTCATGCTGCCACGGAGAGCTGGTGATCAGCGACTGCTGCATTTTAGCATAAATGCTTAGTGATCTATCATTTGACTAGTGAGCTCAATTTCTGTATCATCAATAGCACCTCCTTGGCACATCACCAGCTGCCGACTCTGTCCCAGGGGCAGGAGATCCTTCTGCCATTTGTCATTTATATGACTTTACTACACTGTTTTTCAGATTAAGGCTGGAGTTTGAAAGAAAGACTCCCGTAATTTTTTTGAGAATAAATGGAAAGAAAAGGACATCATTATTATGAGAAATTTAGAGAAACTGGAAGACATAAGATGACTCACCGCTTAAAATATACTTTAAAAGTCACTGCTGAGCCCCAATAAAATACAAGTGAATCATTTCACCCCTCAGTGCACAGGTCAGGAGCTCTCCTTAAAAACAAAGAAACAAACAAAAGCACAAACAAGCACTCTGATCATCTCTTGTGGTATTTCTGCCACAAGCTGGTGCACAGAGACAGCAAGCAAATGGTCCCTGTATTTATTTGCCCTTTTCAGCTTTAGCAATGCTGTCTGCAGCTCTATATTGCAGCTAAAAAATATATTATTTATTTATTTATTTTAAAAAGGCACAGGATCCTGGACAGAAATTACTGGGGAAATGCTGTTTGTTGGTTGCAACTAATCTCATCATCTTTTCCATATATGTTTGTGCATCTTTTAAAAGTAGTTTTGGCTTTGTATCCTGTATTGCTCAGCTCCAGGTTCCAGGTGAAGGCCACTCAGGCCCACCGGGATGAACTCTGGGCAGCAACGGGGTCTGGCACAGCCACCGGCTGCAGCCCTGGTGTGGGCCCAGCAGCCACCATCTCCCCACTCCAGTCCTTGACCCTTGTGTCTTCACGGTGGGGTGGCTCAGTCTGTGCTGGGATCCCCAGCAGCCAGGGACCGGCCAGGGACCAGCAAACGCAGCCTTCACTTTCTGGTTGATCCTCCCTGTCTGCTCTCTGCTTCAGTGTCTAGTAATAGCCTCTTCTGTGAGTCAGTTTCTTTCCTGATTGAGTGTTTGATCTTAAAGTGAAACCACGAAAACTAGGTTTGAAGCGTCTTTATAAAGGTGTAAGTTGAGAAACAGATCACTGAAGCTATTAATCTGGAGAATACAAAGCTATTTAGTCCCTCCTTTCTTCTCTCCGATGCCTCTCCACAGTCATACATCCCTCATCCTCTTGATGAGAGGAGCAGCTTCTCATCACATAGTTCAAGACTGCAGATACATGTAGGAAAGAATGGGGAATCTGGAATTTGTTTCTAATCAACACACATAGTGCCCTGACAGGTATTTCTTGGAAAAGCTCTGTCTAAAAAAAGGGTTTCCACCATATTTTGAATACAGCTCAAAATCACACATGCTGATGAAGTTACAGTTAAGAACAATGTCAACAGGGAGGCGTGTTCCATAAGTGAGGACAAACCAGCCCATCCTTTGTTCCCCACCATTGCTGGTGCCAGGACCTGCCCGAAGGACAGGGCTGCTCCCCTGCAGCCTCTTTCCTCCAGCCACTGAACCGTACTAACGCAGCCTCAAAACCCTGCTTATGGGTGGCAGGAGTTGCTTGGGTCTTTTCTCTGTGAGCCAGTTTTGCTTTTCTTCCATTGCTGGAGTCCTTAGGGAAGCTTTCTTTTGTTATATTTAATGTCTTTGGTTGCTCCATATTTATCAACAGTGAGTAACAAACTTTAATGACCGTGCTTCTTTAATGACTATCATCATTAAAAAGCAACATGTGCAAATGAATCATTAATTACAGGCTTCTAAGTAGTATCCTCCTCATACTGACTTTTAGAAGGAGAGCTTGTGAACAGAGATTAGAATTCTACTTGCTTTTGCCTTTGGGAATTACTCTGACAGAAAGCTCTTTCTTTCAGCACCAAACCTGTACCCATTCCTCAGCCCCAAGGTGCTGCTGGTGCCTGCAGCTGTGGCCTTGGCCTCCCAGCTGCACTTCAGCCATCCCACTCGTTGCTGTTCCCTTCTTCTACGTTTATCAATACATCAGTCTGCCAGGTTAAGTGATGTGTTTACAAAACATTTATAGAAAATTACAGTGTATCTTTCCAGACTTTGAAGGGGACTTCTGAACACTGGAAATTTCTTTGTTCTATATGAAAGAAAACTCCACCTTATATCAGAGTAGCATCACCAGTGCAATGCAAAACAGGCCTTTGATGTTGCCAAGTACCTCTGACGTTTGGCGTGGGAGCATTTATTAGTTTAAAGTGTTTCTCCAGATAAAAACTGACAACTTTGCTGAGAGCTAGGTCATGCCCATAATGAAGAACAACCATTTATCTTTAAAGATATGCAAAACCAACCTCTTCCAGACTTTTGGGCATGTTTGACTTCCCATGACCTGTTCCTAGTTTCTGAGTTGTGCTGTCTGCAGCCTGGCTCACAATTGCCTCTTCCTTGGCAGAATGAATACCTGGATTTCATGTCTAAGCTACAGTGGTACTCTGGGAGTATTTGGGCCCCATTTGGGCCACATGCACCATGCATACAGTCTGCAATGTTAAACGTTTTCCCTAACAAAATGTGCAAGTTCCCCAGAATTTATCATGATTCTGAAAAATTCATTTTGCACACCCTCGGGGTGTTCTTCAGAGTAGTCTGGATGCTCTTTCTGTAGCGCAGTGATGTGTGTGCTCAGGACTTGGCATAAGATGCATTGCTGTCATTTCTCTTTCCCCATGACTAGTTCTACTTGAACTGGTTTGGTGCAATTTACCTAATGAGTTTTCACCCACAGAAGTGAAATTCATATACACTAAAGTGTGAATGTTATCTAGCAAAGAGTTTGCTTATGTAGGAGAGGAGGGAATTGATCTAGGGGAGAAAGAAGCAGTGGAAGTATTATGCCTCCTGTTGTCTTTGGGAGATGTCTATCATTTGTCATTTGAATATAATAAAGCAAGATGGTGAGATGGGCAAGTACTCAAAAGCTTAAGTAGTAATGATTTTGAATTATAGTAATAGCCCCCAAGGCAGATGACTAATAATTTATGATCTCATAAGTATGGCAAAAAAAAAAAAAAAAAAAAAAAAAAAAAAAAAAAAAAAGATCACTACATCTACTCACTCTGATCTGATTTTCATTTTGAGAAATATTTCTGGCACTGTGGACATAGCTTCTATGGAATAATACTAACATTCCAATACTGGAAATAATAAATAATACTTTCCAATACAGGAAAGCATTTTTTGCAATTATTCAGTATTTCTTAAAAACAAACAAACAAAACCCATTAACACTCAACAAGGAAAAAAATGGAAAGATAAACTAAGAGCAAACTTTGTCTACAGAATGTATATAGATACTATTTATTTTTCTTTTGGGCAGGGGATATCAGTCCTCACAATTGTGGACTGATTTACGAAGTAATAGAATAGAACATTCAGTAATTCTTCCTGACTGACTAAATGCTGGCATTCAATGAGTTGAAGCATGCTGTGGAGCAGATGATACTGTAAAAGAGGAGACAGGGAACAAGGTAAATGGATGTAAGAGTTTCAAATGATCTCTCCCATCTGCTTAGGCTTGCATTCTTTTTTCTCCCACCAGTGGCAAGGCCGAGCAGCAAGCTTTGACAGCCAGGGGTCTTGTCCCTCTCCTAAACCACCACCCACACCCTGATACAGCAGAGCAACAAGAAAAACAGGACTAAAACAAGTTATTTTTGCACTTGGCCTACAGTCTCCGTAGTTTGTTGCTGAGTGGCAGTGGCTGCAGTGAGACCTTCCAGCCTAGTTGTTCCCGCATAAGTAAAGGCAGAAACCCGTTTTGTGGTCAAATACGTCGTTGTCTAATATGTCTCCCAAGGTGATGTGTTTCTTTTTGTGGCTTTTACTGTACAGACCTGTTTCCAGAGGAAGAAGGTGTACTGAGACATGAGCTGGAAATGTGGTCTGTAAAATAAGATGTAAAATAGTTTTTAATGTGTATGAAGGCTGGAAAATTGCAAAGATGTTTTGAGTTTCTACAGACAGCACACTTTGCCAGGAAAGGAGACATCTGGACCAGCTGTGTTACACTGTCTGTGCCTGCTTAGAAGAACAGAACTGGAAGACTTGAGAAGACTTCTTCTGGTCTGTGAGCAGCTCTTTACTGTTGTGATCAGCCCAAATTCAGCAATGTGATTACAGGTTTCCTGTTCATGTAGAGGTGTTCATGAGCTGTTAGAAGTGTGTGCAGTGTATATCCCAAATTCCTTTTGTCATATATAAAAAGAAAAATCTGTTGGTTCCTCGGGGGGGTGGTGGGTGGTGGGTGGGGTGGAACTGTATTTCTGTATTTCAAGTCTCCCTAGAGCTACCTGCATGAACAATTTCTTAAGACTCCCTTTGTAGCTGTTGCTCGTTACCCCCTGTAACATCACCACATCATGTGGAGCACTGGAGTTGTCATGAGTGGAGCTCAGACATGAAGGGGGAAAAAATGTTACAGAAATAGGTGAAATTCTTGCATGAATGCTAGATCTTTATTTCTTACATCATCCTAGTAATAAAGGGTGAACAAAAGGGTAAAGGGAAATATAGAAAAATAACTAATAGTAGAAAAACTTCCACACTTTTGTCTTGAATGATCAGCACTTCCTTAATGAATAAAGATTCTAAGGCCCAAGACTCGGAGGAAGATCAAATTGTGAAAAAATGAAACTTCCCTGGCTCGTTGGCTGCAGAGACCAAAAAATGAAGTTACAACGCTATGTACTAGCTTTGCAAGTACAGCTAATTCAGCTGATCTTTATCAGACAGCTGCAGATTCTGGACACTTTCACATCTTGGATTTTTTTTTCTGAGTTGCTAAATATGTTAAATATGTGCTATTTGTTCCATTGTGATTAAATTAATTAAATTAATTAAATTAAATTAAAATATTTAGGTTTTTGATTCAAAACAAAATTTGCCAGAGACACCTATTCCTTCTCACATCAGGTTAGCAGGAACTGCATCCATCAGCTACAATTTTCAGGTCAACTTCAGTTTTCATTTTCCTAAATGTCACAGCATCAGCCTTCACTGAACATCAAAACTATTGTGAATGCAGAGAAGGATATTCATTTGCATTGATTTTCTGGGTAAGATGAGTTCAGTGATGGACAAATAAGTACCTTCTAGTCACACCTTGTGTCTTAATTCTCTTTATGTGCCACGTGCTATAGAAGCAGAAACAATAAAATCATTTTATTTGTAACTCTTGCCTTGCCTTGTGAAATGCTTCCTCTCATAAAAGCAGTAATCATGTGCTATGTGATTTCAGATGGTTACAGTAATCATAGCAGACGTTACTGAAGGTGATGATAACACATCTTCACTTGGTAAGGGATGTTGCAAAGACAGACCACACGTTTTGAAGCAGATACTCCTTAGGCTATCAGAGCCACGGTTCTTGATTGTCCTGGGACAGGCTGTGCACATTCTTTGGGGATCTGCTGGCAATATTCACATAAGAAAATAAATAAATAAAGATAAAAAATCAGGAGCTTACAGTCCATTTGAACAGAAAGGTGGTAAAACTACTAAAAGTAGTACCAGAAAAACTGGTGAACGTAGTTTTCCAGCATAAAGAGAAGTACTGTATATTTCTACCAAGGGACACCACTGAGTACTTCCAGGGCAACTCATCCTTTCTGGAAACATTCCAGTCTTATAATAGGAACGAGTTCTAACCATCCCAAATAATTGTTTTACAGTGGATAGTTCAAAAGCTGACTGTAGGCCTCCTGAAACTTCATCTGAGCTGGACTGAACCTTCAGGTTTTTAATGTCATGAATGGGAAGTGGCCTCTTACAGGTTTGTAGCTCAAAGCACCTGTAACACAAGTGCAGATGTGTCCAGAGCAAGCTGCTGCAGTCCCAGCTGGATATGAGGATGGCACTTGACAGTCTCTAATTGCACTAACCCACTCATATTTTTTTCTTTAATCCTGGCTTCTTGTGTTTTTTTTTTGGTGTTCTCTGCATATTCTCTGTCTTTTATCCATTCTTCTTGTTATCTAGGATTTAGTCAAAACATACGTGGGGTTTGACACAAAGCTTCTATTTTTAATCCTTGCTTCACACAGATAATCAATTTCCACTCAATACTGACTGTCGCTTGCATTACTGGAAAACTGGATCTCTTGCTAGTGAAAAACACCCACTCCTGGATGGCTCAAAAACCCCTACATTTATATTTTAAATGCTGAGATTTTTCCTCGTCCCTCTAAAAGGGGATAATCAAACCATTGTGTGTTTGTCATCGCCTCAGCACAGCCACTCGAGAAGATTGGTCACACTAATGGAAAGTAGACACACTGTACAAGCACAAATATTTCTCTTTCATCTAAAGAAGGATTATAACTCTGAAAACAGCTGAAGCTGGCACAAGCCCCATCCCAGAATTCAATCAGACTTTATTATTTCTTCCATCTTTCCATGCTACTCTTAATTATATAATAACTTGCAGAGGAGTGATATGATTATCGAGCAAAATGAGGCAGACCACCTCAGGGCCACATAACATGGAACGGCCTGCACAAACACTGGTTGTTGGTCTCTTTGCAAAGCCTGAAAGCAGCCACATATGAATAGTTTATGTTGAGTAATGCAAACAAAATAAGCACACGATAGCATTCCCAGGCCTTCCTTTTCTTTTTGATTTTAGTCTCACAGTCTCCAGTTTCATAGAACAATGACTGACTGTAGGAAAAGCAAGAGACACTGCAGTGAGGCCTGCCACTTAATTACTGCTAGTTTAATGATGGGGACACAGGGCAATGTGAAACCCCACGGGTAAGTTAGACTGCTCATTACAAGGGAACAGAGATGGGGCCAAGGAACCGTCCAAAGCCAAGTTCCCACCCACTGATTTGAGAACAAAATAACTTGGTATATGAGAAAAATGTGAAAAACACACAGTGGAAAGTGAGGTCAGCTGCTGTGAAGCTCTGCTGTCTGCACTAAGAAGAAAGCTGCGATGGAAAGGAGCCGGGCAGGAGCCGTAGCCTATTTTTTTTTTTTTTTTTTTTTTTTTTCCAGGATGAGCATCACACCAAAGTCAGGGCTGTTAAGAGGCCAGTGCTGCAGGTGAGACTGTGAGAAGCAGAGCTTAGCTCTTCTTTGCAGATGCACAAACCTAGAAATAATGGATTTTCTCCAAGTGCTGGAGGCATCCCCGGTAACACTGCTTGGCTAATGACACCTCTGCTGCAGTCAGCCTTCAGTGGCAATGCCACTTGAATGTTCAAGAAATGTTTTCTTTTGTTTTCCTGGACATAACACAATGATAATTTGTAATTACATTTTACTGTTTTGTATAAAAACATTTTTAAAACAGTGCATTAGTCATGCAAATATAGTTATATATATTATGTTCCCATGACATTTGTAATTAAAAATAAGGAATTTACAGCACATATATTTCAAAAACCCAGTGTAGGTTTCAATTAAAAAGACAGTTCATTAAAGCTAATAAAATACCTTTGAATGGCTCAACACAAATCCTAGAACATACTCTGTTGCCATGGAAACAGTCGGCACCAAAGCCAAGTGGAGACAAGAGTAGCTGCAGCACCAGAAATAAAATGCAAAAATGAGATTAGGGAGACAAAGAGCCCACTGAGCCTGGGATGCCATCCTCCTGGCTCTTCCCTGCCCAGGGTCCTCACAGTCCTTCCTGGATCACCTGGGAGCTGCTGTGACATTGGGCAAGGCTGGGGTTCCAGCGCTGCACCCCATGGAGGTGTCCATTGGGAATGGGGGTGCGTGGCAGAGAGGACATTGCCTGTGCTGGGGGCAGGGGCAGTCAGAGGAGCAGAGCATCCCATAGTGAACCGATGACTGGGAAATGTAGCCCAGTCATCAGAGGCACATAGGAAAATTCCTTCTGGATTGTTAATTTCTTCCAAAGTAAGAGACCCGCTCCTAACCTTCTGGTCGCAGCTGCACATCCCTCTCCATTTCAAACTGCCTTAGAATTTATTTATTTATTTATTTATTTATTTATTTATTTTTATTTCTGCCAGAAGGAATAAAGTGGAAGCGCAGTAATGATTTTTTATTTTATTATTATTATTATTATATATTTTTTTAAAAAAGTCATCTTGCCAGCACCGCCCCTGGATAGCTCACATAAATGAAGCAGGATGCTGCTCATGGTGCTCTGGGACCCTCAGTGGGGCTGCCCTGCCCACCGCTCCAGCCCCTCAGCCCTGAGCACAAAGTGATGTGCCCCCTCCCCAGCCCCAGCAGCACCACCCGGGGCTGCTTGGTGGTGCCACAGGCCCTGGTGCTTCTCCCCTTTGAGCACATCTGCACCACACGTGGCAACGCAGTCTGGCTCTTGGGTATGGCCCCTGCCTGCTGAAGATGTGCAGTCTGCCACGCCATAGCAGTTACAGAAACCAGGAGGAGCTTACTGCCTGTTGTGTAGCTTCAGCTTTATCTAATGAACCTCTAATTGCTACACGCCGTGTGTGTCCCGCAAGGCTGCTGGCATTGCTCTGCCTGCCCCCAGCCTTAGCGGGATCTCTGCCAGAGTGTGGGGGATTGTGTGCTGTGGCCAGGGGCACATCAAGGGAAGCAGACCATGCTCAAGGGCTGAAGGACACGGTTGCTTCAGGCTTTTGTTTGCAGCCCCATCTACTTCCCAGCACAATGTCTGGCTGCCCAAAGGCTCGTCACACTTTGCAAAGCCATGGGGGATGAACCAGCAAAAACATAACGTTTCTACAGATGCAACTGTGAAAGGGGTTTGTGAATTCATGCCATGCTCCATCCGGTCCCAGAGGGCAGGCATTCTCCCTCACCATGGAGAAAAAAACATCACCGAGTCCCCAAATGGTGTTGTACAAGCAGACACTGAGGTTGCTTGTATTTCAAGCAAATAGGATGAGCTGGTGCTGGCACAGGAGGGGGTCTTGGAAGCTCATTCCTCAAAGGCAACACCACCAGTCAAGGCTGGGCTGTGCACACTCCTGGAGCTGTAGCACCAAGGCAGCATCTGAGTACCCAGTGATGCTGCACTGGGTACTCAAAAGCTGCACCTGCATCATCTCCTGCCCTGCAGCACTCGCAGCCACCACAGCAAATTACAGAACACCTTAACATAGGGCTGTTCCCACTGCCACTCGTGCTTGATTGGAGTGGTGATTTCAGGCATTTTTTTGGATTCCTCACTCCAAAAAGAATGGCTTAAAATTCTCCCAGTGTGGTATGAGCTGCCCCTGACTTGCTGCAAAGGGTAATGGTGCTGGGTGCTGCAAAGGAGCCAGGTTGGCCCTGCTGCCGTCACCCACCAAGGCGGCAACAGCCTGCCAGCACAGGCTTTTTTCTCATGGACAATCAAAGATATCAAAAATGTCAAAGGTCTTAATTATTTTCTATCATAAATCCACAGAACTTAAAAATCAGTCTTCTTTCTGAAATGTGGAATTTGTCTGGTGTGTCTGAATGACCAGCAAAAAATAAGCTGTTTTCCAGAGCAAAGGGTATTTGTGCTGCCAGATGCAGGATCATCAGATACCTCAGCAACAAACACCCTTCGGGGTGAACCATGGCTGCCTGAAGATTTAATTTAATGAGAATTTGTTTAGGTAGAGGATGTTTTAAATCTCTGAGGACTGAAATCCAAAATGCCCTCCTTCACACCCCTCTGCCCTGAGAAGGTGCCAGGACCAGTAGCTCCATTCAGAAAAGCTGGTGCCAGGTTGCCCAGCTGAGGGCAGCAGTTGTGTTCTGCCCCATGGCAAGCACCAGGGGCTGGGGTGGCAGGGGCCCCACCCCAGGAAGGCTTGCCTAGGGGTCCAGGTCAATTCCAAGGACCCCAGCAGATTTGGCTTCTTTGGCCCAAAACAAGAGTTCCTGGAAGCAGGAACAGAGTGGACAATGTGGTAAAAATAGTTATTTCCTGAAACTGCATGTTTCCCTAAGCCTGTGAAAGCAGCTTTTGGAATGAAGGGAGAAATGGAAGATAATGCAAATCAATGGCACGTAATTGCGTGGTTTGCCTGAACACAGCTGAGCATTGCAAAGGGATATTGCACAACTGACACACAGCATGAGGATGCTGCACTGTAGCTGTGCCAAATTTCATGGGGTTTATTGGTGCTGATGTCCCTTGATTAAATTATATTTCTTTCTTGCTGTATTCTGCAGCAACCTGAACATTTCAATTTCTCAGGCAAGCTTGGATAAGGAATGGAAGGAAGATGGCAGATTACTCTGACATCGGAGACGGCTCCACTGGGGAAAACTGCTTTTCATTTAAAACCTTGCTTTTATAGGAAAAAAAAAAAATGCAGTCAAGGAAGCACTGAGAATTTAGAAGAAAGCTGTGAGGAGCAATCTCCTCCAGGAGCTGATTACAAAGCATAACTCCAGTCTGTGGGCTGCCTGCTCATCTGTTGGAGTTCTCCAGGTTGCAAGGCTTGGAGCACTTTGAGGTTAAACAGGAGATGTAAAGTGACTGAAGGGCTGCAGCTGCTCAGCAGGCAGTAGCTACATGGAGGTCAGGGACTGCCTTTCTATCGCAAGTTATTTGATACATTAATATGCATTTCTTTGTTTTCTTTTTCCTCTCCATTGCATGGGCTCATAACACATAAAAAATCTTGCTTTCCCACTGGGAGCTCACTCACCAGCCCCACAGCTGCTACCTCTGCTCCCTGGTTGCCTGGCAGGCTCCTGCCACCACCTCCATGCCCCAGGAGCAGCACTCTGCTCTGGCTTCCCCCGCAACGTAGAGCCCTGTCACAGACCTGCTTCTCCTGCCCCTGCCAGTGGCTCAGTCATCTGAGATGCTCTGTGGCTCTAAAACAGCATTAAAACATCTCCACACCCATTGCAAGCATGAAGCTTGGAGTGAGAGGTGCCAAGCGCTGCTGCTTGGCAAAGGAACAAGGAAGGAAGCATGTCACTTTGGTGGGGTGAGGGTGACAAGTCACGGCCCCTCGGAGCAAGCGGGACAAGGAGGCAGTCCTGTCGCACCGAGCTGCGCAGGCTCCTGGCCTCCAGTCCCTTCCACGGATGCCTGCCCTGGTGGCTTTGCCTCATGGATTTAGTCAGACCTCACATTTTTTCTTACTGGAGCAATTCCATGGAAAGTGCTAATCTTCACTTGCAAGGGCTAGTAGGCAATTTTGGAGAAATTCATTTAACTAAGATATTAGTGAGTCAATAATACACTTCTGTATTTTATTAGAAACAGAAAAAATAAAATAAAATTTGTTTGTTTTGACCCTATCTGTGTAGCCATGACATCAATTTTCCATAATAATCAGTTACCATGGTTATATTTCCTTCCAGGCTGCCAGATGCCTGAAGCAGAAAGGCACCATCTTCGCCCCAGCACACCGGGGTGCTGCGCCACGCGGGGGCAGCCACTCCGGCCCCCCAGGGTCCCACATGCCTGAGCACAGCCACAGGTGCTCTCTGCCCTGAGCAGGGCACCTGCCTCTGCCCTTGCCTTGGGCCTGGAGCTGCCATTCACCCAACCTCAGCTGCAGGAAAGGAGCCAGAGGCAAACAGATGAGGAAAACCCTTCTGGGGGTCTTTCTAACTGGTCCACGACCCCCAGGCTGCAGCCGGTGCCAGAGCAAAACACAGGGGAGGGAAACCCAAGCTCTCCTTTGCCACAGGAAGGACCACTGCATCCCTCAGCACTTTTGCCTTGGGAGGATGTATTGAGCAGAAAATTTGGATCTATTCCAGACAGGCTCTGGGAGCTGATTTTCAGAGAGCAGAGGAATTAAAGAACTGCTTAGATGAATAGCTGAGCTAGTATTTTTGTGTCCTCAGGAAACATCTTTCATAATAATAGAATTAGTAATAATAACACCCCAGAGAAGATCCCACTGAAATCATGTAGACTGCAAGATGCATGAAATCCTGAGGATGGTGTGAGCTGCCTACGTGGGTCCTACTCGTGTCAGCAATATCCTTGTTGACAAACCTTTTACCGCGAATTGGGCGCAATGCATGCAGCATAATCCAGCCTGATCAAAGTACTGAGATAACTGCAAATTCTGTTCATAACGGAAACTGTCCTGAAAATAATGAAACTTTGTGTGTTGCAAACCACAGCTTCTCTGACAGGGCTGTGAGCTCTGAATCCAAAGATTTTGTTTTTAATCTTCTTGTCAAGAGGAAAGGATAGTAGAGATGCCCCAGCACTAGGAAGGATGAGCAGAGCACGATTGCTTCCCTCCAGCAGACCTGTCCGCTCCGCAGTGAGCCCCATCTTTTTGCAGAATCCACTTCTTTACTGAAATCCCAGTTTCTGTCTCTCCCTTTGTCTCTGCCAGCAAAGCACATGTGAAAAGGAGAGTGCAGAGGGAATGAGAGCACCGTGGTGGGGCCAGAGCTGGTGGTGGGATGCAGCTGGGTGCCGCAGAAGGCACGGCAGGAGCCGCATCCACTGCTTGAGGAGGAAACACAGGGCTGGGGGAGGTAGAGACAAGCTGAACAGAGCCTCAGCCCAGCATGCTGATCCCTGGATCTCTCATCATCATCTCCCCCAGGCAGAAGCGGCTGCAGACAAGAGGTCCCAGCCACATTACCCACCAGACTGATGTGCCCCAGGCTGGCCGGGGCAGCACAGGGCTCAGGGGGACAGTGGGCAAGGGTCAGCATCCCAGGAAAGCATCCCGCAGCACCTTGTGGCTCCTGCCCCTGCAGCCCCCCATTAACCATCCCCCCCCACCCAACACACCCACAGCCCAGGGGCCCTTCTGTCCCCAGATCTGCAAGACTGCCTTGTAGATCCCTGAGAGCACTATGCAAAAAACAGAAGTCGTGCAGAGCTATGATTAAGCATGTGCTTTAACCCTGCTTTAACCCTGCTGTTATTTGGAAGATCCTCCTTTGAGAGGAAGGAGACTGCCTCAGCCAGCCACCCTGTCACCAACACCTGCCCACCACCAACACCAGAAGGTTCAGATCCAGCTCAAGCCCCAGCCCACACCAGCATGAAGCCATAGGCCAGGGCTCTGCCTCTCTGCCACGAGGCTTTCAGCAAACAATTCTGTCGAATTTGGTTTTGCTTATTCTATACTTCCACTGCAAAGCACAAAGGACCTTAAGCAAGCTGCTGCCATCTTCTTTCCTTCCTGACACTAAGATCCTCCCAAGCTCCAATATCCTCCCACTTCTGTGAAGTCCTGGACAGAGAGCGTTATTGCTTCCCAATTCATGTGTGATGAGTTAGACCTCAACCAGATGTTATGTGGGCAGAAATACCTATTTGAAGTTAAAAACCTGTGATTATACTTGCCAACCAGGCATTAAGAAAGTATTAAATGGAGAAGTTATTCTCCCCTTCTTGTTTCAATACAATAGTATCTTTACAATACACTTGTTTAAGTTGCCTACTTTTAATTTGGTTTCCTAGGTTCTAATACTACATGAAAAATCATTTCACTTTATCAACGGTTCTCATGAGCTGGAAAAGAGCAAGAAAAAAAAGCCAGCATCCTTGAGAATTAGACAAAGAGGAAAAAATAGTTGAGGGAGATCTTGCTTTCTCTTTTCTAGTGTTAACATAACTTCTCAATTTACTTTATCAGATTGACTTCCAAAGGGAAGTATTTTTCAAGAGGAACAGAGATGAAAGGAATTATTACTTACCCAGAATCTTCTTTAAAGAGATAATATATTTGGCAATTAAAGCATGAGAAACTGTAGACTCACAAGGAAAGCAGTGACTTCACCAGAAAAGGCGTATTAACATATTTTCCACTAATCTCTCATTATAGAAAGCGATAACACTGCTGTGAAGCACTGCCTCTGTGGAGGTGCTCTCTGCCCCCTGTGGAGCTGCGGCAGCTCTAGGTCAGGGACAAGTACCACAAGGCATTGTGCATGCTGCAGCCCATGGCCCAGAGAGCAGGGGGGCATGAGTGAGTCCCTGCTCTTGTGTTGGAGCCACCTTCATCAGCCAGCTGAGCCAAGGACACACTTAGAAAAAAAGCTTTAAAGAAAATCTGGTAGGGGGAAAGGGCCTGGCCACAGTGGCTATAGGTAAACCTGCCCAAGGGATGAACAGGAATACAGCAGTCTCTGCCACTGGTAACTCCGAGTTCAAGAGTTCATCCTCCTAAATGCATGGTAGCTCAGAGGCACTCGGTGGGTGGCGGTGGCCTGGGTGGTTCTGAGGTCTGAGCTGCACAGCGTGACAAAGGATCAGCCACACAAGCTAAGGAAAACCCTGTTCCCAATAGGGGCAGGGGGCTTAAGGAGGGGGATGCACAGATAGTGTGAGCAGTGCCAGGAAAGGGCTGGGGCAGAGCTGCACCTGGCAGCAGAAACAGGGGCAAGGTCAGTGGAGCAGATGTTGAGCCCCAGGGTTTAAATGCAGGTGTTGTCGTCCCCCCCTGCCCCATTCACTCCCCCCCCCAGGGGCAGAGATGCAGGTGGGGGAAAATTAATGTTTATCAGGGCACCCAGTGTCCTGGCAGCCCCATTACCTGTGGCACAACATTTGCTTCCTCTTAATGAGGTTGATTTAAGAAAAAAACAAAACAAAATGAAACAAAACAAAACAAAAACAAAAACAAACAAACAAAACAAACAAACAAAAAACCAACCAAACAACAACAACAACAAAAAACAGAAATCAATAAAACCTAGCAGGAGGTGAACTCTGGCCTTTATGTGTTTCTTCCTGGTGAGGGCAGCTGCGGGCTGGGGGCTTGGGGCTTGCTCAGCCCACTGGCCACAGGGGATGCTGCACAGGAGCAGCCGTGCTTTGCCAAGCTCAGAGTGGAACCACTTTTACAGATGAAAAAGGTTTTTTTCTAAGGGTTTGTCAGCAAATGCAGATAGTGCTGTTCTGCTTTAAAGGGTTATTCTGAGGATTAATTTGTTGACGTTTCTTGAAGTACTTTGAAGATGTGGAGTGCTAGATAAGTACTGCATTTTATAAGCCGATCAGACACTGCAGTTATTTTTTTTTTTTTGCCTCATTCCCAAAGTGTTTGTACAAAACTAATTGCACATAAGCATGGTGATACTGTAGGCGATGGCTGGCAGCCAGCAGTGCTCAGGACACACCAAGACCGTGGTCGCTGCCTGGGGGCTGCAAGCCTGCGTAAAGCTGCAGCCGAAGGGGCTGCGTCTGCTGCACAGCCACAAGGGAGTGGAGAGAAAACTGTTTGCCTCTTGTTTCATGAACAGTTTTCTGTGAGTAAATCACAGGTTCTCAGTTCTCACGGAAGAGCCACGTTTGTCACTGTGAGCAGGCTGGCTTTCCTGTCTGCTCCCCAGGGCTCCGGAGAGGAGCTCTGTGCAACACAGGCCAGCCGCAGGGCGTCGTGCCCCTCCTGCAATGGCAAGGTGAATCCTAATCGGCCAGATTTTCCAAAGACATTAAAATGTTTGATGAATTTGTGCCACTCTAGACAACAGAAAGCCTGCTAGTGCAGCTGCTGTCTGTACCTCATGCCACTGATGCCAAGGCGAGCATCAGCATCTGTGGCAGTGACCATCAGATTTTGCAGGAATGCTGTTTCAGGTTAGATGTTTTCTGGTGTAGAATTATTGCTGCCCCACCAGTTTTAATTCAAGGTAGAGAAATCATTGGCATAATTATTTACAACTGTGCAATTTCTGAAAATTGTATTTCTGTTACTGTAGTTATTGATCTTGAAAAAGGCTATAAATTAACTTGATGGTTCACATCATTCTTCTCACTTGGATTATTTCTCTGATTGATTTGCACTGTGTTGAACTTTCAGCACCACCCAATTACAATCATTCAAAGTGTGTGTTTAAACATTTTTCTTGTGCAATCAATATAATTATAATACAGATCTTGAAGCAAGTTATCGAGTCACCTCCACGTTGCAGGACAGCATCCCTCAAGTCAGGCCCAGCTTTTCAGCAGCACAGGGATGGCATGGCAGTGCTGTGGCTCAGGAGGGCTCGTGACCCTTCGCACCATGGCCATAGCCCCCAGAGCTTTGGACGTGCTGCAGCCATGCTCCCCATCACCTCCCTGGGGTGCCTGGGCAGCCCTGCGCCACACCAGCAGGAGGAATCCTCACCTGGCCAGGTAAGCTCACAGCTTCATATACTGAGCGTTTGTACCCAGACCTGATTTCTAATGTGAAAAACATGCTTAATGACACACAAACACCTCATAATTCAGCCTCTGTGTTCTCAGACATTTGGAGCAGCTGTGATAGGAATAAATCACAGAACATCTCGGTTTCTGGATGACCGCATCTCTGGGCCTGCATTGCCCGGGGGTGAGGTGTGAGTGGAAGCACGTGGGGTAGTTGCTACTGGGTAATGTGGCAGGGACTGGTGGGATGTGGCACAGTGACACTCAATGCTGCCACCAGCTGTGGGTGGCCAAAGCCAAGTCCCGTTTTGTGCCCAGGGCCCTCCTGGTGCTGTGCTCATGTCCGTGCCCAGCACATGTCTGCTGCAGCCCCCAGCTCCCCTGATCAGAGATGGGGGGACTTCAGGCCTGACAGAGCCAGAGCTGCCCCCCAAGGGGCTCCAGCACCAGCCCCATCCTGCCCCCATCTCCTCTGGGGCTCGGATGCTGCCTCCATGGGGCCATGAAAGTTTCATCACCACAAAGCAGGGATGGGAAGAGGCCTGGGGGACTGAGGGCCAAAGGTATGGGTTTTGTGACAACCCTGTGACTGCAGAGGGAAGACAACTGTACTTCATTAGACACAAAGTGGGAAAATTAGCAACATTTGGTGACCGCTGGCTAGGATGCCTCACCAACACATGAGGAAAATCTCCAGTTGTCCTCTCAGACTAAGGGATTTTGCTGTTTGCTCACAGTTTTATACATACAAAACAGGCAGGCCTTGGCCTGTCTCAGAGGTGCCAAAGCCCCAGCCTAATGCCCTGCCTGATCCCCAGATCCCCTGCCCAACCCCCCCCCCCCCAAGCAGCAGCCATACTCATTGCCCTGGCCAGCCCTGCACAGACACCCCACTCTCTGGAACAGCCCTTCGGGGTGACCGGGGCAGTATGGAGCTCACTGCTCCAGAACCCGGCCCCAGCACCCCATGCTCCCCCCAAGCAGGTGGCTGCAGTGAGCTGCATAGCATTTATTCAATGTATCACAGAGAAGAAAGCCTTGTTAAATTAGTCCAGGTTTCTTCAGAGAGGTCATAAGGCAGGGACACCCCATGCTGGCAGGTGGAGGGAGGCCTGGGGCGGGGGCCCAGCATTTCACCATTTCAGTGATGGGATACGGGGCAGAGGTGCCACCCCATGCCAGGGCTGGAGGTGCTACCACAGGCCAGGAGGGGTGGAGCCACGCTCACTGGGGCAGGGTTGCCAGAGGTGTGGGGGCGCCCTGCCATGGCCCCTCAGACCTCCAGCTTCTTCTTCATCTCCATGCGGTAGATGATCTGGTAGCCATCATCCCAAGCATAGATCTGCCTCTCCCGGGGGCTGTACTTCATGCTGGAGTGGGAGCCGTAGCGCTTGGGGAAGTAGACGAGGGAGGCATCCTCAGGGCCCAGAGTCCCACTGACATCAAAGACACACTGCACGCGGGAGCGGCTGGGCAGGCGGGTGTTGTAAGCTACGTGCAGCGCCCCACACACCACGAAGGCACCCTCAGCATTCTCTCGTGGGCATGGCGTGTCCCACATCTGCTCGATGTCCAGCGAGGTGGGGTCCAGCTTTGCCAGGCATATGTTCTTCTCATTCTCCTTGGTGGCATAGATGGCCCAGAGCCCCTCCTCATCTGCTGCTATCTCAATGTAGGTGAAGGGGGAGAGCCCGAAGACAGGAATCTGCTCCTCGGCCGGGAACACCGAGCTGTCCACCACCGTCTTGTTGGCCAAGTTGAACTTGATCACCTGGAAAGGGCCCTGCTGGCGGATGTAGTAGAGGTGCCCATCATAGACAAGATGCCCGGTGCCTACCCAGGGGTAGGGCAGCTTGATGCGGGCAGCCTTGCGGGTGGCAGAGAAGAGGGTGAATTCCCGCATGCGAGGGAAGACATACACTGTGTCGTTGGCAGTGCCATCGAAGACGTAGATCTTCTCAGAGTTCCCTGCAGCATCCTTGGTCCAGAGACCTGAGGTGCTACCAAAACGCTTCAGGATCTTCATGGCTCTGACGCTCGCAATGGTGTCACTGCAATCTGCAAGAGTTGAGCAGCTGTGAAAACCTGAAAGCCACTTGGCCCTGCAGCCAGGGAGGTTCCCGCCCTGCGCTGGGGTCATCCAGTGCTCAATGCACATACGTCTTGGTGTGTCCCACCCCAGTCCCTAGGCAACTCCCTTGCAAGCTTGCTGCAGAGGCTGCAGTGCCACCCCCACTGGCACCAATAAGCCCCATTCTGTTCCTGAGCATCTGGCTAGGGAAGCCACTCCCAGCCCAGCCCAGCCCAGCTCAGCTTGGGAGACGCCCAAGGCTCTGGCTTGGGCCCTGGATGCAGCTCCCAGGCAGCTGCAGGTGTTCAGGGTTCTGTGCCACAGACACCACAGACCCTGCTGGGGAGTCAGTGCCACAGTGTGACCGAGCCTGGGGCAACCCTGCACCCGGGGCCACCTCACTGAGGAGCCAAGGCAGGCTCTCACCAGTCAGCTTGGTGTACTTCTCGTTCTTCCTCTGCTTAGCTGTGGCCACCTGCTTCTCCATCAGCGTTTCATCCACCTCCACGCAGGGCGGCGCGGGGTTCTGCGTCTCCAGGTAGTCCACCTCGCGCTCCAGGCGGTCCACACGCACCGCCGTGCCCTCCGCCTCCGACCGCAGCGCCTCCCGCTCCTTCTCGGCAGTCTCCAGCATCCCCAGCACCTGGTTCTTGAAGTCTCGCAGCTCCGTGGAATAGCGGCTGCTCTGGTCGTGCCACTGCGATATCCGCTCCTGGGGCGGCCGAGGGGACACCGGGGGCTCGGTGCGGCACGGCCCACGCGTGGCAGCCGTCCCGTCACCCGCGCCCGACGGCGGGAGCCCCCGCGCCCCCCCGGCGCTCGCGTCCTGGGCCCCGTCCCGTCGCGGTCCCGTGCCCGCGACCCTCCAGCCCTTCCCCCTGGGTCCCCCCCCCCGCACCGCTCCCGCACCGCTCCCCGCACCGCGCGGAGGCCCCCCTCCGGCTCCGCCCCCGTCCCCTCTCCTCCTCGCCCCGGGCCTGCTCCCGGCCTCGCCAGCCGCGGGGGAAGCGGCTCGCGGAGCCCCGCTCCGTACCTCGAGCAGGGCGAGGCGCCGCTCCACGTACTCCATGAACTGCTGCTGCTGGGCGCACGAGGCCGCGGCAAGGAGCGGCAGCAGCAGCAGGCAGCAGCGCCAGGGCCCCATGGCCGTCGAAGAGTGCGGCCGGCGCTGCCTCCACCTCAGCGCTCAGGAATGCTCCGGCCTCTCGCGGCCCTGATCGAATCCAGATGGGGAGCGGGGAGGGGAGGCTGCGCCGCGAGACCGGCCCCGGGCGCCTTAACCCCTTCGCGCCCCGCCGGGACGGGCGCGGGGGACGGAGCTCGGCCCCCAGCCCGGGGCCGCCGCAGAGCCCCGCGCGCGACGGAGGCGCCCGCAGCAGCGGCC